>OX442419.1:8429004-8477420 GCA_949361645.1 Spongilla lacustris
CATTTGCCTCTTGCAATACTGCTTCTTACATGACTTCCTTGTAGGGAACTAATGCTAGGTCGCCAATAACTTCTCAAACTTCATTATTGGTCAATTGTATTGCAGCTCTACGGCATTGCAGAATTCTGTGGCAGACAAATCAAAGTGATGGTGAGCATGGGGCAGAGCTGTTAACATTGTATTACCCATCTTGTGTTTGCACTAATAGCCAAAGTTGACTGAAGTATGACTTCACCTTGCTGCTGGAGGATGGAGTGCATGTTTGCCATTGCCTTGGACATTAGAACATTGTGATCAGGTACAGAGAACTCCACCTTTCCTTTGATGGCATCCACAATGTATTTTGTGCCTGCTCTGGATGTGGTATAGGCAATTTTGGCAATTTCAGTTGGATTGCAAACTCCCATGCCACCTTAAGTGTGCAGGAATTGAGAATAGCTGCTTTCCATGATCTGAGATGGTACCTTCAAAAATTGCAGGCCAGAAATATTGGTTCAAAGTGATACAAATGGGAATAAATGCTTCTTCACAACTACTTTATAGGTACACATATAGGACCACCCAAACTGTATGGATTTGGATAGTGCAGAAACGCCTGCTGGGGCTGTGACTCAGCAACTTTGGATAATCATTGTGAGAAGATCGTTCACCCAACCTGTAATCTTGTGCAGAAATTGTTTTGTGGTTTCACTATCTCCATCAGTGAAATGGAATCTGGATCTGCAAGGCCATTGAATACAAGAGTTTCAAAGGGCAGCAGCCCTGTTCAACGAATTCAAAGCATTCCTGGCATCCACAAGTAGACCCACCTGCTTAGTGGTTTTCATTTATATTATTATTATGGGACAATATATAGGAACATAAAACTATGTACTGACCACCGAACACTTTTCGTTTTAGTTCCACAACATTGAAAATATATTATTATTATTAATATTATTATTGGAAGATATAATAATATATATATACATGTAACAACAAACACAACATAACTAATAATGATTATTATGTAGCACACTATCTAACAGGTGTCTTGAAAGGACATTGGACGGGACAGAAGAGCTTGAACCTTTGCCCTCACCAGGGTCAAGTTGAGTCTCCCGTACAAATTGGAGGTATTATGCTTCACACCTTGCCACAAGGACCAACACCCCCAAGTCCAAGGTGGTCTCTAACTTGTATGGCCACCTGAACTTAACACTAGTGTGGGCCAATGCCCGGGCCCTCCTCTTAAGGGATGGATGTATCATTCAGGAGGGTGATACATATAGTTCCTAAACATTACTTTGTAGTTAAAGTGTTTTATTTATTTGTATATATTACATGTATCGTGATATTACATGTATTTTGATGTTGATATTACATGTAAACTATTGCTAAAAAATAAGCAATACAATTACTGTTGAGACCTATGGTGCGTGGGATCAAGAGGCTGTGAAGAGTTTTGCTCAGTTGGCATCGCGGCTAGCAATCACCTGCTCCAAGCCAAAGTCTGTCATCATTCACGACCTGTATGGCAGACTTAACACCTGCCTTGTAAAATCAGTGGCATCGGCCATCCTTAGTAGGATCGAGCCCCTTTGAACTGTTTTTGTGTTACATGCTTGCTATATTATGTATTACTATATGTACTTTAATCAACTTTAAAAATATATATATATACAATTACTAAGATTAATAATAATATAATTATATAGATAACATGTACAACTTAAACACACGTCACAAGGTCAAACACATACTCTAGATAGAATGGCCCTGGAGTTGGCTCTTATCAGGGTCAAGTTCAATCTGCCATAGATCTGGTTTGTTGTGATGGACTTAGTGGCTAGTCTACCAGCAAGTCTGGAGAGACTACGTTGAGCTTCTGGTCCCCAACTTACAAAGGACTCTACCACCGAAGGGATGCAAACCCAACCTAACTCTCTACATTTGGCATCATTACAGTGGTGCTTCCTCTGTTCTGCCTGCATTGCTGCTGAACTCTGTATCACACAGTATCACACACGCTACTTGGAGGGTTTCGGAATTAAGCGGGGATGTGACACAAAGATCAAATGCAGCAGGCTTGCCCAAGTCCCAGTTAGTGATAAGGATATCGGCAGTACGCGTTTGTCGAGCTTCATGACCCAGACTGCTTCCAGCTTCAAGCTGTGCACCCAAGCATGCATGTTGACAGAACTCAAAAAGGGTGTCTCGGATTCTGCTGTGGTGGGAAACCACAGCAGAGCCATTTTTACATGACAGAGCATGGTGACCAAAGTGATCCAAAGAATGGGACATGCATTGGGGACAAAGCTGACCTTGACCCACAGGAAGGCCTAACCACCACTTAATGGCAACTTGCAACTCAGAGGGATCAAGATAAAGGTTGAGCCTTGGGGAAGGTGGGATAGTTAGCCATGCTGATGAGTGAGGTGAGGAAATTGAAGCAAGCGAGCCCAGAGCCCAATCCGGCAGTGAAGCATTAAAAAATAGCTTCGTAAATTGCTGGTCCTCCAATTTAGCAAATAACAAATTTAGAAGTAGTGATGGCGGTAATGGTGAGTTCATCCATAGTAGATACAAATGCATTGAACAAGCAAGTCAAAGCACGCAAAAGATGTTTGCTTTGTGAATCCTTATTACTAAGAAGGTACAGAATACATCATACATTTTAAAAAGAAATGTTCAGGTATAATTGTTAATTTACAAAGGCTGCCTAGCTGGCAATCATTGCTCTGACATGTTGCTTCTGCAAGGGGATGGCCAAACTTTGGTATAGCTGGTTTGTGACACATGGTTTTGCCTGGTTAGTGCGACATAATATCATGCCTGCATGAGTCTGAGTGGCAAAAACTGGTTTGCTTTCTGGGCCCCATCTACCAAATGTTGCTAATGACATGCGAATGAACAGAATGTTTTAGGTGTGAAGGGCTTCTGCATGCTTGGCTTTATTTATATTATTATTAATGTTTCATTCACCCTAGCTTCTCTGTGCATGAAAATAGCTAGTAGCAGTGCACTAGATGCCATGTGATACTTAGGCATGGTAGATCAACTTCCTAGCCCTAACAATGTACATATGTCTATTTTTTGTCACAGCATCAGTTAGTGCCTAGGAACCTGCATATACACCATCACTAGCTATTCCACACTGATTGTATTTCCCTCTGGACATCAGAATGTAGCCACTTATACCCCAGTTGGTTCCCCAGCTATATGAGGAGGAAAAGGGTACATAAATTTGGATATTTCATTAGTATACAGTGTACATGTGCTAATGTGCATACCTGTTCTTTACCAGCCAGTATTCCTTCCCTGCAGAGGTCACCCCATAGCCTGTGACCAGCATGGCATGGTTCAGATATGTGCTGGAACATATGTGGGAGCTGAAAACCCCATAGGAATAGAACTGTATGGACGGTGAAAGCAATATACATGTATTTACCCACCTTTAGCACTGGTAAGATGTTGTAAAATGTACACATACATATGCATGTATATAGAACAACACTTCAGGGATACAGCAAATCATCTAGCACCAAATACATTTAATATCTTTTAAAAGTGGTCATCTCAAAAAGTAGAATGAATCGAAAGCATAAATACCATAGCTAAAAGTAGAAATTTAAACTGTACCCGAAATCCATTAGTGCTTGCATCAATTGTAACAGCTATAGGTCCCATGGTAGCTACAGCAGATTTGAGGTCATCTTCTCCCTCTATCTGGATGATCCATGATGCAGTAGCGCCTACACTATTATTAGAAAACTGGCATTTACCAATCTACAGGGATCAGGCAGATGGAAATGATAAATACAACAGTAAATTTTCTCATACCTTCTCTTGGTAAGGATAGTTACTTGAGGTATCAATTCCGCCATTATCCACAACATATCGGAGAGCGTCAATTGTATTTCCAGATGAACACCCAAAGTTTCCATATGTTCCTAAATATTAATGTCCATATGGAGTAACTAATCACATTTTAAAATCAGGATTGAGAACCTGAGCAATCAATGATGTTTTGCTCACTAAGCACCACAGTTTTATCACTGCTCAATGCCTTGACGCCTTCAAGTACCCCAGCAGCTGCAAATGCATAACTAGCATTGCACTGACCCTTCAAACAAATTTTCAAATGTAATAAGAAACTGAAATTCATTAATTTTGCTTACTTGATTCTTGACATTGGTCACTGCACCCCTTGTTCGCCAGTCGAGCTTCTCTGGGTATGTCAGATTTATTGGTGGACTGTAAACCTTGGCATGCATGTAATGATTTGATGTAGTGTTTCTGGTTTGTGGCTTAAACCGCTCCAAGTATTCTTCTGAAGTCTGCAGTATGCAATGTAATAAACCTCACAACACGAGGCATCAGTTGCATGTAAGCTAAAAGATCACAATGACATGGTATGCAAACCTGCAGTTTGAGCTGCATGGAAATAAAAGTTATACTAACATGCAGGTAAAAGAAAAGGTCATGATAAGGAAATTTAGGGTGTGTCAATTTCAGTGCGCAGCACGAAAAACAAAGAATATCAACTTGTAAGATAAAAACACTAAACCACAATGTTAAGGATCAATAATAACAATGGCAATTATGTGATTACAAATGAGTTATCAGCTACAAATGCACTGAGTTAAATTTTGAAATAAAGATTTGCTTATAATCCCTCTGATCAATTAATGTGCATGTACAAAGTTGTATAGAACTATAAGCTAAATTATTGCAATGGCTGTATACTTATGTGTTTGTGAAGCATGTGTATGCTAGAATGTATAAATTTGTATTAGGAAGTTCACTCACCATATCTCCAAATTGATTCATAGCCACATGATATCCATGTTTGTTTGCTTGTCTGTTGTGTTCATCAATAAACTGCTTATTCAGCAGCCATATCTTGTATCGATTAACTTCATCATCCATCGAGGAATAGTGCCGCAGATGTCGAGTCTTCCAAACTATCCATTCATCAGCTGATTCACTTTGAACAGCTTCCATAATCCATACCACCACCAAAAGGAATGCACTGTATATGTACAGAAAGGTAATACAAGTCAATACTACATGTATATAGTATATGTTTTCGAATGCCTAACTACTTATCATAATGCCATTTTTTGCGTGTTGAAGTTAAATGCAGTGAGGAGGACCACAGTAGCTAGGGAATGAAGGGATTAACTTGCTTGTTGGTGTGTCTAATATCAGATTAAATCGTTTTTTGTTTATTTCCAAAATTTGATGTTTGGGATCAGCTGAATTATAGAAACTGCCTTAAAGTGGTCTCAACGATAAAAAACCCAACTGGATGAAAACTGGACAATTTCCCAACGCTTCTCAGTTGTTCTTGGGTTAACGATCCTAGGATCAGCTTCTAAGGTACATGTACATGTACATGTACAGGGTGCAGACCAATCATGTTTTCTACATGTATACCTCAGACACACAGCAGCATCATGCTCAGGAGCAAATCTGTTCTGGTTGCATTGCTTAGCTGTTATGGGAAGTGATCTTAAGCAAAGCAGAGCTCCTTTATCAGCTGGTTCAGTGATGTGCAATGATAGACTGAGTGAAATGCTATGAACCATATTAAGCAGATAGTAGGAAAATGATAAATGGCAATTTAAGGGTTCATTTTTGCTTATAACCCTGAGTTATAGGTATACATATTGGTATAGTTGTTATTATTTTGAGAGGGTCAGTTGGCAGCCTATTTGGCCAAAGGGATGGACTAGCACTCTCTGGATTGCAATACACTGCAACATTATGCATTGCAATGTTATTTTTTCAAATCTTTGGAAAGGGACCTCGCTCTCTACTCTCCCCACAGAGGTATAGAAGTCTTTGACAGTGCTTCATCCCATGCAGCGCTGCAAATGCAAATTTCAAACCACATCCACACAAATTAAGCCCTCATATCACAGCAATCTCACCAGACTGTTTTAGTATTGTTCATTACTACATTTGCTACAGTATTACATGAACATGTAGCTCTAGGTAAAATACCAATGAGAGGCTTAAAGTGCGAAAACCCAAATCCCGTACAACACCAAACGAGACAAAAGGACATGGAGATTGTACATGTACAACAGTGTATTGTAACTGTCGTGTGCCACAGCTGACAGAATCTATAAGGAATTTGAATACGTGGGTTCGAAAAGGACTGAAATTTAGTGCATGTGCATTCATTTAGGTTGTGCTTTACATCGTCTCTTATTGCCCTTGTACATACTTGCTTGGTTTTAAATGAGCGGCATTTATTCTGTTGTTGTGAAACGTTGCGCTTGAAATCCTGAAATCGATTTTGTGGCTACACGCACCAATAAAACTAGTATTGAATCGCCGAATTCTTCTATAAAGCTTTTCGCATGTACACGTATGTCACGCATAACCACGAGGGCCCTATTTCGATGAAATAACAACAGTTCCTGACAGCTCACTATAGCTATCAGGGCTATCCTTTGGTGCAACACATCTACATATATATGTACATGTAATACTCCCACACTGGCACTACGGCGATAGATAGTTGTCGATTAAAAGTTTGGCACGAAACTTTTAGCACATATGCTAAATCTCGTTTAAAGTAAGGAGATTGATTGCCCGTGTAGGTGCCCTGTTTCTTCGACTTGACAGGAACGCAATCATGTAAGACGGAGCTGAGCCATGAAGGCCATGCTGTTTCGCGTTATATTGCATGTACGGCATATTCATACACATGCATACACATCACCGCGAATATATATACGTCCTTAGCTTGTCATTTAGCGAACCTTATTTGTCCCGACATGGAATCGTCTTGCCTGTTAAAGTCAATATAGTGATAATACGGATTCAACCGTCAAGTGACTTCGATCTCTCCATGATGCATGTAATACATGGACCGTATATTATGTTACATTTAAAATGGTCGAGCAGCTGACAGCTTTGACGTCACAGTATTACCATAGATATTTAATATCTATGGTATTACCAAGGTTTGTACAAGTGTAATAGATATTCCAAAAAAAAAAAAAAAAAAACAACTGAAACGAGAAAGAAGTGAGTGCATATAGCGCGTGGCAGCCCATGAATGCTTCGACATACAAAATATATGTTCTCAAACATACCCTATAAGAATTGCCGAGTGTTGAAAATCATAAAAATGGTAAAGACATTGAGAAAAGAGGGTAATCACATGATCACACCTTTGAGCATGCATTTTGAATAGACGGGATTATTCACAGCTCAATGACTACACACATACAATGCAATCATTTTTATGCAACTCATTAGGACTGCAAAATAAGTACACCCCTTCCTCCGCCACCGCACTGTCTAGCCGTATATACATGTACAGTGTTGTATGGAAGGTACGCTTGTTTTTACCATTTGCTGTTGTTTTCTATGCGTAAAAACTATACTACCTGACCCAATCTAGTAATCTGTGACTGTCCGGTAACTACAATACCTGCATGCATAGAAAATTTAGCGGAGAATCTGAAAAATAAAAGCCTTAGGCTCCTAACACTGAGTGTATTTAACTTGTCAATGTCTTGTGGACACAATTGATTCTCACTGTTTCAATTCCTCTTTCCATGTGCTATTGCATGGAGTACAACTCAGTTTGATTTATTGAAGCAGTGACTGTGTGAATACACATGCAGGTATAGAAGCTCAAGGCACCACAACATCATATGAACTCAGTGGCAAATGAATGAAATCGCAAAAACTGCTCGAAGTGTGCATATAAACTTTCTTGAAACGTGATTCAAAGAAGTGATATTAGTAATTGCATGCTAAATTTTTCCAGTTGGCATTGATCTTGTATTTTAGTTATGTATATGTAAGTAGAGGCTTTAAAATAATGTCTCCAAAGATAAGTACTGTCGTACATGATAATGAATGGAGAATGTCTTTCTCTGATCTTGTACATGTACATGTATTATATTGTTGTTTGGTACTCTTCCAGTGTCAATTTATGCTATATGTGTATGAGGCAAAATATGGCATCATCTGGAGAACAACTGTCACAACACATACTATGTATACAGTACTTGTACATTGCATGAGTCCAAGTTTATCTGATACTAAATAAGGTATGTATTTATTGAACAGAATTGGTCAAGCTGTATACTAATATTATATACATGAAGGAAGATCTGTCCTACATGTATATATAATATATTGGAAGCGGGCATGTACATCAAAGGCAGTGGAGCATACTGAAAATGAAAAGTGTGCTGAGTTGGGCTGGTGACGTTTACCACTGGCAGTGGAGAACCATGGGAGGGCCTTCTCACAGGTGGCTTCTAGCTTGGTTAGTCATTCGTGGTAACACTCCCAAGTCTAAGGTAGACACCATAGAAGCAGAGCCATATGGCTGTCTCAGCTTAGGCTAAATGTAACGTTTGATCAATCCTGGTCCGCTCCTATCCCAAAACACACCAACAAGAATCTGAACTGTTCACATAGTTGCTTGTGTGTTTGATGTTTATGCATCTGTATATTATGTAACTGTTGTAAATTTAAACTGGATAAGTATTATATGTTAATATTGAAAAAAGCAAATAATAATAATTAATAGCATATTTGAATAATTATAATAATATTTAAAAATCTCAGCGGTCGTTTTTTGTAGGCCTATTGGTCATCACTTTCGTCATGCTGCTCTGAATGACATCATCCATCGAGCCCTGACCACCTCCCACATTCTATCCAGACTGGAACCCATAGGCCTAGATCTCTTTGATGGGAAACGTCCTGATGGCATCCCAATTGTTCCATGAAAGAGCATAAACCTTTTGGTTTGAGATGCCACATGCTCCCTCTTATCTGGCAAAGTCCACTATGGCAGCAGGTGCTGTCGCTAGTCAGGTGGAGGACATGAAAAAGGTCAAGTACTCATATCTTGAGGGACACCCAGGCATATGTTTCACCCCTCTTGTGTTTGAAACATCAGGAGTACTTGGTCCTCTTTCCTTGATCTTCCTAAGACAGCTAAGTTGCAGGCTCTTAGCCGCAGCAGGTGATTCAAAGTAGTTACAGCTACATGTATACATGTAACCTCTCCAATGCGTTTCAGTGGCTGTACAAAGCCTCCATCCTGGGAACACTTCTTTCCTCTACTTCTAGATCTAGTGAATTTTACTTAGGGGGATTTGTTTAGGGGTAGCATTAGTGTAATATCAAACAAAATTAATATATATATATAATTATATTATATAATAATAATAATATATATAATTATAATTATTATATTATATATATATTTTACAACTGCCTGTGAAAAACTGCCACAATAATAAAACATAAACACTATAAATATTACTAATCGTATCATAATAGTTTAAAATAACTGCTCTGATGAAGGACAAGTTGATCTTCCCTGGACATTCGCCCTATTATTGAGGGTGAAGCCTTGTGTCGTTTGGTTAGGAAATGTCTCTTTGTGTGGTGATAAGGCGAGTGATTTTTTTTTTCTATTTGGAGTGGCATCTGGGCAGTGAAAGTACTTCATAGTCTCAGGTCTAGCATTGAAGAACACTGGACAGATGAGGACTTTACAGTGCTAAAGATAGATATGTGCGTAATGCATGAATTCACCATGTTGGACAAAACTGCTACCCACTTTCCAAAGTTACTTCCATGGGCATCTTGGTGCTATGGCTAGCATCCTTTATTAAGGCAACATATAGGTAACATGAGCTCTGAGGTTGGTATCCAGCAAGGTGACCCACTAAGCCCCTTGTTCTTCTGCTTGGTACTGCGGCTGTTTCCAGTGCGTATTCCATTACCCATGGCATTAGGCCTTTTTAGCAATGTGCAAACTGTTCAGCTTCAGTGACATCTGCATGTTCCTATGTATCTGTGATGAAAAAGTCTAATGTACTCAATTTTGAGGGAGCTTGTATTGGTGACAGTATATTTCGTAGTAGGTTTGATTCCCAGAAATGTGCAAAAACCTCCAAATTGCTCACAAAGCTAGATGTTCGCTTGTGGACCCCCAAGTTGCTGTACAGTAACTCCTCTTGCCCATTGAGTTTTCTTTTTGTGCTAACTTGCACAACTAGCAAGATCCACACCTCCTTCCCTTTCGGCTGAATACTTTAATAATGATATTCACCTTGTGTACAGGTGTAGATACCACCAATAGTGCTTGGGAACTGGCACAGCTCAGTTTAAGTAGAGGTGATACTTGTATTTGTGTAGTCCTAATCAACACCTTGTCCATTCTATTGAGTAGTATTCCACCGATTACAATAGAAGCAATCTCTTACACTCCATGCCATCAAATAGACCTTTAATTTCCTGCAAACTTGAATAATAAGCTTTTTTCTAAATCATCGCCAGACACATGCTGCGGCCTGGCTTTCTGTTATTCTGTCTCCAGGGCTTAACATACAATGTGACACTCTGGAGTTTCAAACAACCATACAGTGGTGGCTAGGCACGAGTGTCTCTCAGTGTGCTACTGCATGCACTTGTCCCTACTGCCCAGCTCATTCTTGGGACTCCCTGGGTCACCACGCATTGACTTGCAAACATGGAGGTGATGTGGTCACTCGCCATAACTGGCTTCAGGATGTTATTGTTGAGTCATGCTGGAGAACCTGCTTTGGTGTTCAGGTAGAGGTGCAGAGTGGTTACTGATTTCACATCACCACTAGTTTCTAACAGTGTACCTGAAGTGAGTGTGACAGCAGGGTCTGCAGCCTTTGCCACCGAGAGGAGTGCTAGGATAGGTCCAATGATACCAAATGTGCTGAACTGGGTTGGGTGTCCATCCCACACTTGCAGTGGTGCAGAGGCTAGGTGAGCGCTATCTCAGCTTGCTTTCCGATTGGCCACAAGACAGAACTGCCCTAAGTCCGTAGCCATCACAGCTCTATATGGAAGGCTGTGCCGTGCAATGGTGACCCCTCCAGACCGACATGTAAGGGCACAGTGGCTATCTGGATCAAGAGAGCTTGAACAAAGAACATTTACTGTCAGCTGAGGTCATATATGTATACCTAGCCACCATTTTAATAGGGCTTGCATCTCGTGTGGCTCTAAAGCTATGTAATAGTAAAATTAACAATAATTCCCTTATACATAGTATTACAATAAACATTCTATAGCCTGCTGTGGATGGCACTTACATTTTCTCAGGCAAATGCTAAGGGTGGGAAAGAAGTTAATGGTAGTGAGCTACAAATCACCAGCCTAGAAATTATCCCTGCAAAAAAACTTGCTCCATGCCCCGTAAGAGTTAACAGCAAGAGGGGTTGAGACCCATCCCAGAGATGAGCAATTTGCATTATTGGCCTGGTGTTTCCTGCATGTACTCCCTGTTGCCTCATGGACTGCATCAATCATTGCTCCCACTTAAGCTAAAGTTGAAGGATTCAGTAGTGAGACAACAGAGACATCCAAGGCAATGATCCTTCCAAGATCCTAATTCTGTACAGCAGGTATTGACTGGAGATGGTTTGGAAAGAGCCCAGCATCAGCTTCTACTTGTACAGATGCATGTGTACGGTGGAGGTGTTCCTCAGAGCATTAGGTGTGAGATAGCATCACCCTCACATTAGCAGGTTAATAATTAAAATAATTATAATTATTGATTAAATTATAATTATAATGTTACTCTTTTTCCCACTAGCTAGCTCAAAATGTGCCCAGAGTATCATACCAGGGGGTATATTTTTAACATAAACCATATACATATATTCAGTAGCGCATATAAGTCAATTTCATAAGTAACAATATCCTCCTCTACCTGAAAAACCTTTGCCAAAAAATTGTACTGTTACATGATCTAAACATTTTTGTGTGCATTTCTGCAGTGAGATTTACTGCTTGTTGTTGTATACACAAGCAAATCACATGATGTTGTTTACTAAGGCGTAATTCAAAATGCAAGTTGAACGATTATTTTAATTCTGGGTTTTACTCTCCTGCAATGGGATGGTAAGCCATTGTCAGTGTTATATGTAGATATTATAATGAGTGATATGTGACATTCATTTAAAGTCAGAAATATACGTGTCTGCAACTGGCTGCTGATGCTTTTGCCACTGTGAATAGGAAGCGATCCTATGCTGATAAAATGTCTACATGTACCTTTGATAGCTCCATGGACGACAAAGCTACCATAACCCTTTCTTGATGGGTTTGTTTTGCCTCAGTTTACTATAATTATTGTGCTAAAGCTTTCTGGCAACGCAACTCAGCCAGACATATGCTGCATTTATGAGTGCATTAATGATGTATTAGTGTAGCTCAGCGAATTGACTGTCCTGGATTTGCTCTGTGGATAATTGCATTGTAGCAATAATTGCGATAGTCATGAATTCACAGATGCGTGATGGTTTGACTGTTCAGAACCTTCTGAAAACATAAGCTCAGTATTAACACAGGGGTACATGTATAACTAAACATGATGAATGGATCTGAAAGAGTCCAATACACAGTTATAATTAGTATCACCAAATAGAGTACTGTTGGCTGGGTCAATCCAACTATTGTGAGCAGGAGTTGTGCCTCCTTCAATTTGATGCCAAAAACTCTGCTGTCCATTGTATTACAGCCAAATAAAGTTGCAAAATTTATGAAAAAATTATTTATTCAGTGGCATGTATTTCCGTAAACCATTAATGTTTTTAACTCAATAAATGGAGAAAGTCACTTTCATATCAAGACCAACATATATGAGAAGTTGGAGCAAAATCTGAAGACGTGATCGAGGCACAACTCCTGCTCACAATAGTTGGATTGACCCGGCTTGTATGTCTTCCATGTACTTGTCACATGCAACACTCATCGACCATGGATTTTTACAGGATACCATATTTTCAACTAACAACGACAGGTCTCACATGTATTTTGTCAAGCACATAATTTATTTAGTGTGTGTGGGTAAATTGTTTTTAAGTTCTAATACAAATTCAGACACTCCACATCAGCAATAGTAGTCCATCATGATACTGAATCATATTGGAGATTATGCATATCATGTCCTGTGTAAAGGAGATAATATTGTCAAACTACAGTTTTTAAACATACATGTACACATACAGTAGATCCTCACACAAACTGAATGCACAATCTAGGCTCAGTGAACATCTGCAACATTACTAAATTACACATGTATATCTAAGCCTACACAAAAGGATGTGATTAAGTTGTATTAGAAATCTTCATCACAACTTACCAATAGCCTTGTTCTTCTTGCACTTTCTGAGACACTATAATGTTGGGAAGACCAAATAAAATTTAATAACTACATGTCTGCAGTACACCTGAAAGAATGCTATTGCTTTATTAATATCATCGACGTTAACAACCATGATTTATTTGTTTTTACTGGTGATAAGTATTGTCATGGGTTCATTACGTAACATAAAGGTAGTACATGTGTATGAGTAAATGCAAACATTGCACTGTAAAGCGGTACATGTATCCCCCACACACATAAATGTATTTTAATATACACATGTACATGTACACCTCTTGGTGATTTATTAACATACTAGCTTAGTGTTATATTTTGCATACATGTATATTAATATATGTATACAAAGAGCTTACAGCATATATGTAAAGGTCCAACAGAATGAACAGACATGGAGTAGCGATTAGCACCTTCCAAGGAAGATATCAAATATCAGGTAACTCCAACAATAGAATACTGAATAACAGAGTGTGGAACTTACAAAACCATACACTAGATATATGACTGCATACTCTTGAGCCAGAGATACCCAGTACACCACAAACCTCAAAAAGACAAATAATATACATGATGAGATACCATCCTCATCATACACTGAACATGTAAATGATATGTTCTCACGATACAGATGGAAGAATCAGAGTCTTGAAAAACTGATGTGTCTTAACATATGGATTATCCACTGCCACAACCATTCTGTGAATTGAGAATAAATTATATGCTTTTAAACAAAAATTGTACATGTAAAGTTAAATGTCAGTACTCACTGTAAAGCCAATCAGTACAAAAAAAAATTATGTCGACATAAATGCATGTACATCAAGAAGGAGAAATTAATTTAAAAAACATACCATAAGTTACTTTGTAATAGTACTATATATGTACAGTACACATGCATTTACATATTTACATGTATGCACTAACTTCTGGAAGAGGGCAATAATCCAGAACAGTAGCTGGCCTACTCCAGCAAGGAATACAACCACCATTGCTACTCGCACAGCTAGCACTTCATTGTCGCTGTTTGAGGCTTCAGAGAAGAGCACTATCACTCCTGATGTAAATGGAATTACACCAACAAAACTGAGTATCTGCGAAAAGTAAAATGTTTAAATAATACTAAATTATGTACATGTATAACTACACATTTATAGTTAATCTTATATCTAATCAGATGGTGATCATGAAGGAAAGTATCATTGCATATGAATATGAATGCCTGGTACTATGTCAAGTCAACTAGCCTAAAGGCTTGCACACACAGGTCTCCAGGTGACTTTTTGTCTGGCAACTTGTCACAATTGTAGGAGTTTGTGGTTAAATAGCTTTGAAAAAGATTAAATACCTTAGTCAAATTTTAGTCACTTGCGGTTGTGTGATTTTTTGACAGAAAATAGAAAGCCTTTTAAAATTGGAGTGAAAGGTCGACAGAAAGATCAAAGCGATTAGCTGATAAGTCGTGTTGTGTATGCCAGCTTCAGTGCAGTTTTTTTAAGCAGGTTACGTACAACTATTGTTTTGGTGCATCAATGATGTCAATAGAAAATCACATACGTGTACATGTACATGTAGAACAGGTGGGGTTGACTACTCTGTGAGTACATGTAGGATTGTAAATAGTACGGGTATATAAATGTATGAAGTTGTGGGGGTTACAGTATATGCACAGGCATAAGCACATTTATATAATCAAATAATATACCTACCAGAAGGTTCACTAGAGCCAGAGGAGCAGTTATCATTTTGATCAGCTGGAACATGCTGTATTGCACCAACCACAGCATTCCTGGAAACAGGATCAGCAAACATCTACAGTACGTATACATGTAGATGGTAATCTAGAATAATGTAAAACTCAGTAGAGATATTCAGAGAGAAGCTACAAGTGTACATGTATATGAAAATGTTGTTACAGTACATACATGTACACGATAGATGAAGTATTACTTTGTGCTTGAAACCTGGCAGTTTTGAAAATAACCAGTTCTACTAGGTTATTAAAGGTAGGAGAAGGTTACTGTTTTAAGGTTGTTTGTTATTTATTATACATAACTTATTGTATGTAACTTGATGGGACCAAAATCAAAAGTGATGCTGCCAAAAGCAACACAATTTTGGGCTTTGTGACATTGTAAGAAAGATGGGCCATGGTGTACCCCTACATGTAAGCATGTTGGTGATCCCGCCGTGTGCACGAAACATGTACATGTACCTTGTGGAAGAGATAATTGCTGACAGAATGCCAAAGAAGTGTAAAGAATGGCTCATGCAGAGGAAAGGCTTTGGCCATGTGGATGACATGTATGCACATTGTATTTAGCTCTTGCATTATTTGCATATGTATTTCATAGTACATGTACTGAGACACTCACGCTGATTCACACTTAGGGCAAATTACATCAAATAGTGTAACCAAAATAGAACTGGTTAAGAGTTGTGCAAAAGGTTTTTAAAATGCAGTCATCATGATCCAACAATACGGATTGCGATCTGGTAGTCTGAGGAACTCATGTGGAAGATATCACAAGGCCAAACAACTCAATAACACCCATGCAAAGGTACAATGTGTAGGGTGCAAAGGACGACAAAGGACACCAACACAAATCGTCCACTGGCCACTGGGAAGTGGCCACGTGTGGTTGACCCCTTCTCGAAGGATCTATCATAGGTGTTATATGGATACCATAATCAAACCCATAGCTTGCCATGGGTGTAATAGCGCATCCCCCCCTCCCCCCCCCCCAGCTGAGTATAAAGCGTGCTTAGTGAAGTATGGTTTAGCCTCTGCCCACCCTCGAATATAAACCCACTGCTTGGACTCTTGACATGTACAATATCATTTTTCAACATATTCTATGTGTCAGTCGATAATTAATTCATATGCAGTTAATTGTATTTAATTTCATGATGGAAAAGTAGTATTTTTATTTTGTCAAAGAACAAAGCAGGTGAGTAATACCATTAATTGTAGATGCTTCTGAAGGTGCAGTGCAGTCAATATTAGGTTTAGACCTATGCCTTTAAGTTCGATGGAATTCTAGTAAACCAACTTGTCTACATGAATTTTAGTTCTGGTTCAGATGTAGCAGCTACATGTACTTTGTTTCAGTACATTCACTTGGACTTAGTGGAAATTATCCTACTGTCCAGTGCACATAATTCATCTATTGTGATATGAATCCACTGGACAGCCTAAATGTCTACAGCTAGATATGGGAAATATCTACCATTTGCAATCCCTACCTTCATTAATTAAATGTCTGCTGCCTGCACTGTTAAAATATCACAAACAACCATCAGAATGATCAATCTAGTTTGAAAAGTAGAATTATACAGGTGTTCCACAATCAAGGAAAATCATTTTTTAAACAGTTAGTTCTAGTTGTAAGTATGTTTTAAATGTTCTAATAATGTGCTGATTTAAACAAAATTGAAATCTTGATATATATTAATATTTGCAATGCTTTTGAGGGTTTTTGAGAGTTAATTAACCTTTAAACATGATATCAGATTTAGCTCACCAGCATGTCTACTTTTGCTGTTAGAAATTTGAACAACAATCACCAGTTAATTAGATGTAACTATTGTTTGTAGTTAATTTATAAACGATTTTCCTTGAATTGTATACTGCTCCAGTTGATTTCAGAACACTAAACCTCTCCAAATCGTGTCAACTCCTGGGGTGGAGAGGAGAGTGTGTACGGCACACCCCTACCTACTTCACCACACTGCACACCTCCCCAATCTCAAACGTCAGGCAGCGGGCTTCGTAATAGTGTGCAAACGTAAAGATCTCACTTAATACATATGCATTTATTTAGAGAATAGTAATACAGAACTTACCAATGATAACAAAACTGACAATATATGAAAAAAAGATGTATCGCCCATCCTCCAGAGCAGCAGTCAGACTGTTGTTGTAATCTTCTTTGAGGCTATCAGTAGATGGAAGTACTTGAGAACTGTAATTAGAAAGTGAACATACAGAAGACAATCAGATGATGTGGGTGCCCGAAATATAGCACAATGCATTCATAATATAAGCTAAGTCTAAATTATTAATACCATTTTTGAACGAACCAAGGACTGTTAACTATACATGGACTGGAAACCCGCATTGAATGCACATATAAAATGTTGTCATCATATCCTCGTTTTGCCTCAAGATACAATACTTAGGCCTTTTAAGAGGTTAGTACATGTAGCTGCTGCACTAAGCTTTTGTGTGTTTGCTATGTACAGACATGTAACAATGGTGTCCTTTGTACAGTTTTTTACCTCGTTACTTTTCTTTATCTCTTTAAAATAACTTTTATGTACAGTTTTTACCTCGTTTGCTCCTATCAAAACCATTAACTGGCACATGGCGCGCCTCTGTGTCCTGGCTTGTTTCTACACCAATGGGCCAATTTTTATCACAACAACTTTGCCATGTAGCCATGGAGGTTTATACGTCAAGTTCTTCTCTCAGGTCTTAGAGGCATTGTGTTTGGCAGATAATAATGATTTTGTCTTGAAAAGGTGCTAGTTTTGTGGGCAGGCTTGTCAAGTCCAGCAAAGGTTGGAGTGTAACTAAGCAATCCATCACATTCTACATAGTCATTTGTAAGTCAAGATTATAAATTTGTTGGGCAATACGTTAGTTTGGTGGTTTATAGCATATATGTGTGTTTCTAAATAACTTTGATTAACTATATGTATAGGCCTAAGTAGAGGGAATCTTTCTAAATGGCATCATATCATCCCCAACTCTATCAAGTCAGCTTGAACCTCTAAGCACTCAAAATACGACCTTTCCTTTCGTCATGAATAATTCATGTAAAAGGACACAAGGTTTCCATCCAGTCCACGAAATGTTAATAGTCCATGGACTAGCTGAATATTGAATTTTAATATATAAGTACATAGGTACAGTTTGTTCAATTAATTTATTATCGGCATAATACAGACAAATATTAAATCAAACTTGGGCATACCAACAGACCATGATGAAGTACAGCAAAGAAAAGGCAATTGTCAATACTAATGAGCTCCATACAGTATGTACAGTATCAACTAACAGCCATAACTTGAATAGCTCTTAAACAAACGATGACCGAAACACTACTAAAAAGTTAGTATAACTGCTAATTAATGACAATACACAAATACATGTACATGTAGGTAGTAAAACCGAAGGGCTTAGAATATGACAGTATGCTGACACACATGTAGGGATATTTATGCAGGGTTGTGATATTTAATCTTCATAACATTTGTATTTGCCTCACCACATAATGTGTATTTTAAAGAAAATCAATTAATCTTACAATGTAACTATGAGTAGATACAGATTGCTAAAGTGTTGTGTCGACACCTGCCCAGGTAAATTAAGGCAACCTTGGGTAAAAGAGCTTAAATTGTTTTAAATGAACCGATTTACTTGGAATTCCTACTATTTCTCACAGTTAGGTGTGTTGAATGCCATGATTTCAAAGACGACAGTGAACTGTTTGATGATTATTTCCATTACAGGTAAACAAGTATCTCCACCAATATCTATTGCTTCAAAAAAATAGCTACAACCATATATACTCAATTGGAATCAACTAACGTGAACCCGATATATATATATATATATATATATATATATATATATATATATATATATATATATATATATATATATGTTTTGGTTTGATAGCTAGTACACTTTAAGTACTTATTCCTTCCAACTCCAACCCCAAAATGAATTCTACACAGTTCGATGAGTGGAATCGACTAATAGAATACCCATAAACCCATTGGCATAGCCTCCAGCAAAGCCCATATACGTTTACCTTAAGGTGACATGGCAGCCACCTCAACAGCTGCACGTGATCATTTGATTCTGACAAAACATGGTGGTGATACGTTGCCAAACAACAATAGCATCATATAGCTGCTCTTATAAACAACACCGAAAACTGAACTAGTCCATAAAGATTGCTTAATTTTCCATATACATGTACTTATCTACAGTGTACAGCTATGTGTATTGTTTATACACAACAGCTGCCATTTGAAAAAAGGAATGCTTATAGTTATGTCATGCAATATGCGCCCCCCGTCCTCCATAATATAGCATAAAATAAATACCCTGCCTTAATTTACATACATGTACATGTATACCTGAGTGGTATAACCATCTACAGTAACATGTATGCTTAGCACATTACTCTATATTGCCCACATACATCAGATAAACAAGCAGCTTTGAACACATACATACCTGAAATCCAGTAGCATCAATGTTGCTGCAATGGAGAACACACCATCAGTCAGAGCTACAGGAAAAGACAATCAGTCAAACATGTACACATGCATGTATGTATAGCCACATGCACACACACATATCTTTTTAAGGATGCACAAAAATTCACACACCACAAAGCAGATGTGCACAGACCTTCTATACGTGCCCTGCTGGGTGGCTCGGACAGGAGTGTGTACTGCTGATCACCTTTACATCCTGAGGGATCAAAGACACATACATGTAACACATGTATACACCTGTCCATGGTTGTGTTCAAGAACATAAATGGGCAGGCATGATTTATGAGTGAAACATGTTTCTATAGTGTTCAGGTGTCAGCATACAAGTACATATACAATGTACAGACTGCAATTAATTATAAGCATTCCTTTCCATCTACTGGATGTAAAATTTTATATAATTGCATTTATGCAATGATGTAACAAAATGTAAAATATGTGCACAGTGAGCTTACTTAAATACAGGTAAAAGATGAATCTTGTCATGGTGGCCACCCCGGTAGTCGCAAACAGACATGTTCTGGAAAGGTTCAGAAGACGTTCGTCAAAACCCACCAAAATAGCGATGACTGCCAGGACTGATGAGGACAGAAAGCTGATGTACAGGGCCACCTTCACAGTCCCCTATGAGAGGGACCAACCCGGCAGATCTTGTGAGACAACCACACACACACACACACACCACACACACACAACACACACAAACACACACACACACAAACACATGCACACACACACAACAAACACATGCACACACACACAACAAACACATGCACACACACAACAAACACATGCACACACACACAACAAACACATGCACACACACACAACAAACACACACACACACACACACAACACATATCTATATGTAGTCTCACCATGGGCAAAGTGCACCCCTCTGGCACCAAAAGCTCTTTATGTCTTAGTGAGTACCACATGATTGTGGTCTGCAGAAGGAAGAAGAGGCTGTACATGCACATGGGTCAACATCATGGGCTGGTGGCACAAGCAAAGTCCATCCCACAAGTGGTAATTGCTCACTACATCATGTTCACCTACATGCATGAACAATACCTGCACACCATGCATGCACTCATCAGTTGTTTTATGTAAGTGACAACAAACTTTCATTTTCATACCTGCATTAAATTCAACCACTACAAACCACATACTTGTGCAAATATTGAAATTATTAAAAATAAAATGTTATCAAATTTAATTATACATTAGCAATGCCAATACGGATGTCCAAAGGGCAGGTACATTGTAGCCCAAACTGCACACATTTGATACCAGATGTGTACAAAGCCTGCAAAACATGCATGCAATATACCACACACACACACACACACACATACACACCCACACACACACCCACACCCACACCCACACACACACACACACACACACACACACACACACACACACACACACACACACACACACACACACACACACTTTGCATATCTCTTTTGTACCTTGATCAGTCCAAGAAGGAATACAGGAACAGCCCCCAACACAATAGCCAGGTGGAAACCATCAGGCATAGTGCGCATGAATACACTAATCAGGGATAGCTGCATGAGTGGAAATTAGAATCTAAAAATACATTTGATTGGGTGCCACTAGGCATGTGATCCTTACAGCGTAGGGCAAAAATGTGGCACAGAGCAAAGCAAACTGTAGAATGAGTAGGGCAGAGCAAGTGAGCCAGGTACTAAAACATAAATACATATGTACAAATGTGGTGGAATCTGCATTGCTTCACATGCACATGTCAGTTAGTAAATCTTGGATTGCCATCATTAGAATATCAATTTTGTGCATTACAAAATTGTGAGAAAGTGTTTGGATGTTGAAGCAGGTGAGCTGTTTATGGTCAGTGCTATGTACATTGTGCACACTTGAGGAAACTCATGCAAGCCATTCTAAACCTTGCCATGATTTACAGCTACACTTTTTTACTTGTTGGGTTGTACATGTACCTATTTGGAATACCTTGCCTGAGCAATCTACCAACAACAGACAAGTCTCAAATATGTTGATCTATCCCATTTTTGTAAACTGTATCAGACCTTTTAATATACAATTTTGATGCCACTACTTGCCTCTTGAGTGCACATACATGTACCTGCACATTGCATTGGGAAATATTATTATTATTATTATTATTTTTATTTTTATTAATAATTAATTTTTCAGATTACAAGCAAAACATACACAAATGAAACTATTAGCACAATGTAAAGCTTATTTAACACCTGCAATAAGTCTATCCATGGACCATCTCCCTTCCCATGATGGCCCTTGCCACTGATCTTACCAGTGAGAGGTTGAGGCGGCCATAAATTTCTGCAACCATTTTTGGTTTGGGACTTGACTGGCCAACAGCAAGTAGGGATGCTAGGCGAGAAAATACATACTGTGCTTCCTTCCCCGAGTTTCCATATGTTTTGACTGCCAGGGGGATACATGACCACCCCAACTCCTGGCACTTTGTATTATTTGCAGCATGCTTCCTGTTTTCAGCCACATGGGCTGCTGCCCCTGCAGATGCACTAGCTTCATTCAGAGTAGCAGGGGTTAGAGGTGAGGCAACTGTGACATCAAAGGCTGCAGGCTTTCCTCTGTCCCAACTTCGAACAAGAACATCTGCAGGACGGGAGTTGAAATGTTCCCTTCTTAAGCCATATCCCACTTCAACCTTCACAGAAAGGTGAGCATGGCGACAAATGTCAGCAAAGATGTCACGCAAATTGTTGTGCCGTGAAACTACATCCCCACCATGTCTGCAAGAGGCTGCATGGTGACCTAGTGGGTCTAGGGCAATGCCAGGGCAAAAAGGGCAAGAGGAACCTCCTGAAGTATCAAGACCCAGCCACCATCTAAGAGCCACCTGACACTCAGCGTTGTCAAGGTGCAGGTCCAAGCCAGTGGAGGGGACAACAGAGATCCAGGAACCTGCATGAGGGGCAGAGATGGAAAGGATTCGAGCCTTGTTCACTGGAGACGAGGAGGATAGCAAGGACTGGAATGTATGAATATCCAACCTCTTAGACAAAGCTTTCTGCAGAGGGGGAGAAGCTAGAGTGGCCTCAACTGTGATAGAGTCCTGTGTGGAGACCTGGGTGTTATAGCGAGTAACAGCCTGTAGCATGTGGATGTCGTCTGGGCTACACAGTCCTGAAGAGGCAAGGGATGAGATGAAAGCAGCAGGGGAGTGATGAGCAAGGGAACGAAAGCCTAGTCCACCAAAACATGGACTGAGCTGTGCTTGCTGCCAATGAGAATCAGGGACATCCACTGCAAGACAGGAAGCAAAACAAAGCCTTATTTCTTCATCAAAGGACTGAAGAGAGTCAGCACAGAGGCTAGGAGGGGTCGCTCTGGTTAGGTGTACTAACTTACAGTAGCTTCCACACATGCGTAGAAGTGAGAAAGCCACATGGAGGTCAACTGCAGAGACATCCACAAGAGCTTTAAGCAAAGCCTTAGAAATCGTGCACTTTTCTGATATGAACCGAGCACAGTGCACATAGTCCCCAATTGGCACACCGAGAATGACCAGGTTAGGGAGCAAAGATGACTTCACTACTGGTGGGAAAAGTAAGTTGCCTCCCCTACTGAACAATTCACACTTTGAAAAGTTTATGTAAAGCCCTAAGTGTGGACCCAGCTCCTCAATGAGTTGTAGAGCTCGTAGCACAGCTGACCTTTCCCCTGCAAGAGCACCATCATCCAGATACCAGGCTTCAAGCAGCAGGTGGAAACAGTCATCGTCTGCATCTATGCTGGTCACAAGCTTATGGAGGACCAAAGCAAACAACATTGGACCAAGTGGGTCACCCTGCTGTACTCCGGATTGGGAACTAATCTTGCCCATAGGGTGCCACAACCAAGAATGCGATCCATAGCACCATGAAACCCATGGCAATAGATCTGGGAAGAAGGTTGCACACTCATCCAGCACTGCCTGCCTGGATACAGCATTAAATGCATTCGACATGTCCACCTTAAATACTACGAAGTCACCACTCAGCCAGTTATCTTCAATGCCCTTCCTTAAGCTGTGCACAATCTTTTCTGTGCCTGCTTTACAAGCTACCCCAAACTGAGAGGGTGGAAGAACGAAGAGAAGCTATCCTTTAGGATGACACAGATGCATTTTCCTGTCAGCCTATGCAATGTTTCTCCTACTGCAATGGGCCTTACATCTTGTGGGGTACCTTCCTTACTTTTGTTCAGAGCAATCAGTCTGCCACCTGCCAAGAAAGTTGACACGGATAAAGGAACCTTTCCAGAGGCCAGAAGGTTCACAACTTCCTTCAGGGAGGAGCCAATGGAGGTGTGGAGAGGGACAGATGCAGTATCTAGCAGGTGTTGGACAGAGAGTCCTGAAGGGCCAGCAGATGTACCTTTAGGGAAAGATCTAAGAACAGGAAGGATGGGAAAGGCAGGACTAAGTGTTATGGGATCAGAAGTTACGTTCGGAGCCACTGGAGGTGGGCAGGATGGATGCTTGCCCTTCAGCAAGTGCCATGTTTTGTCAGTATTTGGTGCAACACCACTGGATAGAAGCATTTGGCAGGCTTTACCCATCATCCCTGAACGGCCAAGGGAGACAGCAGAGTTGATCACCTTTCTGTAGCTCTTATGTGTTGGGGCCTCTTCTGTGGTGTTGTGGCTGCTTGCACAAGTTTTTGCCATTGCCCAAAGGTTAGCCAGGTCATTTCTCAACCACATGTAATTATTATTATTATTATTAATTATTATTATTTTTTTATTATAACCCTAAATAATAATACTGGGGTATGTATACATTATAATATACACGAATGTGAAAACCTATTCTAAGAAATCATCGCCTGGACCATCCTTACAGCCTGCACACCTTGCTAGCAGAGCTCTAGCATTTGCCCTCACCAGAGTTATGCTAAGATTTCCATACAGTTAGGTGATAGCTTGGGATTTGGAACAACGCAGCTGACAAGCTAAACATGATCCAAGTCGAGATAGAGTTTGCCTGGCTTCTGATCCCCAACACCCATAAAGTTCTACAGCCAGGGGGACACAGACCCAACCCAGCTCATTGCACATAGGGTCATTTGCAATGTGTTTTCTCTGTTCTGCTGCATATGCTGCAGATCCAGCTATCACACTCGCTTCGGAAATTATTTCAGCATTGAGCGGTGATGTGACATAAGGTCTAGTACAACTGGCTTGCGTAATGACCAATTAGGAATCAGATGGCTGTGTCCTGCTCTTCTCTGATCCCCATCTCTATTTGACAGCAAACATGTGCCAGGTGACAATACTCCACTAAAACATCCCTTAATCTGTTGTGGCGTGTAACATAATTAGGTTTCACAATTATGAAGGGGTGTACGGGCACATCCGAGTAGAATGGCTCTTACATTCTGCCTCATCAGTACATTTGGCTCAGTGCCTCAGTTTCTAGAGAAGCATTCTTGGGCTTCACATCTCCAACCACCATAGACCTCCACCACTAATGGAATGCATGTCCAGCCCAACCTTACACACATCTGATCATTCTTGGCATGTTTTTCCAATCTCACCAACCTCTGCAGAGTTGCCTGAAGCCAAGCTCACTTCCAGAATCCAGTCTGTATTAAGCAGATGGATGACTTTCAGGTCAAAAGCTGCAGGGTTGGAGAGGGACCAGTTTGGCACCAGCACATCAGCTGGCCTAAGCCTGGACCCTTCTCCAGTTGAGGAGATTATGCAAGCATGCTTTGGTGCAGAGGTTGGCAAAACAGTCTCTCAGCTTATTGTGTCGTGCAATGATGTCACCTCTAGAACGACATGTAAGGGCATGGTAGCAATCTGGATCAAGGGCACTTGAGCAGAGGGGACATTAATTATTAGTATTATAATTAATTATGGTGTAGGTACATGTAGTAGGTTGTATGTATGTATAGTAATTGATACCTTAGATTTTATTTAATAATAATAATAAGTAATTATAATTACAAGTACAAGTTACAAGAGAATGCACACACAGATAAACGCAAAGTACAATACAACACCAAACTTAACCCTCGCCACACATGCACCAACATACACTGCTACTGCAAAGCCGAAAAATGGAACTCTGAGCTTCTACACCCCAACAACCATAGGTCTCTACTGCCAAGGGTATGCAGACCCAACCCAATTCTGTGCACTTGGGAACATTGGCATTGTGCTTGCACACTTCAGCCTTTCCAGCTGCTGACCCACTTCTGGCTCCCGCTTCATTTAATGTACATAGTGGAGTTAAACGGAGAGACCACTGTTACATCAAAAGCAGCTGGCTTCCCAATCATCCAGTTGGGCACTAGGATGTCTGCCGGCCTACTGAGAGAACTTTCAGCCCCATACCCATGACCTACCTCAAGCTGACCACCCAGCCTAGCCCTATGACAGAAGTGGGCAAAAACATCCCTCAAGTGGTGCAAAACAGCATCACCATCTCCTATGCACATCATGGCATGATGCCCAAGAGGATCCAGCTGGTGGTCAGAGCAGTAAGGGAAATTGATACAGCTGCGATGCCCAAGCCACCACTTCAAGGCAACCTGGAACTTGTCTGGTTCCAAGTCAAGATTGAGATAAGGCACTGCTGGTCAGACTGACAGTCATCAATTCTGGTTCATAAAGTTTTCTTGTCTGAGACCAGAATACAAAATAAAGACTCGACTCTACTGAGATAGAGCTTCCATAGAAAACCAATCTACTGAATAGGTTGCCAGCATGGAAGTTAAAATCATCCAGTGGAGCTGAACAGCCTGCTTTGTTAACTGAGGCCAAATAAACAGCCGAGCAATGTAAAGCTAACCTACGGAGGCCTAGACCACCCCTACCAGCTGACCCCTACTGAGGCCTAGACCACCCCTACTGAGGCTCAGCTGAACTTGCAGCCGATCAGAGTCTGAAGCAACAATTTCTACACATTCACAACAGCGAAGATGAACCTCCACACCAAACAATGCTAGGCCTTCAGACACAAGGAAAGATGGTGTGGAGCGAGCTAAATGAACCAGCGTACAATAGGAGGCACAACAACGTAGCAGAAGGAGTGTAAATACTAATACCTTTGAAACAATACCTCTGTAGCTGGCTTTAGCAGGCAAAGCCCTATTAGCAGTGGGGGTGGAGGGGGGGTGGGGCATAGGACCATTCTGCACCACATTGTCTTCATGCTACTAGCTCTGCCCTACTAAGCATACATGTAGTTCAATGTGCACATTAAGTCATCTCTGTCACTCAGAGTAGCTACATTGTACGTATTATCACTTCTATAAGTATTTACATTGCACTCATTGTTGGCATGCACAGATGAATGATAATATGATTGCATCGGCATGCAGCTGAATATACATTAAATATTTATCTATTTTTAAAAACTGTTAATGGTTCTACATGTACATGTACTCAGGCAACGTTCTGCAGCCCTATTTAAATGAGGGCCACTCCGAAGGGGGGTGGGGGGTGAGGAGTAGATTGGGTGCTTCCTCAATTGTTATATTACCCATCCAGAAATGATCAATTAACATCTGCACCTTTCTAGCATCCCCACCTCATGCACCCCATATTCTGCACCTGGTTAAAAGCATTGCACGAAGGACTGGGGAGGAGGGTTGGAAAGGGAGGTGCCACTGTGCATTTTGTCCCTAGCTAGCCAGTGGTACAAAGTATATACACATGTCACAGCTATTTTTATTATCAAAAAAAAATTAAATTACCATGATGGTACAAACCACAGGTGCTTTACATTTGTAAGATGGCATGTAGGCTGAATGGTTACAATTAACTAACCAGATGTGTTAACTGGTACAAACATGGCCAAGTCACCATCCACTCTTACCAGGTTGAGCCAAATGATGACATCATCAACATATTTCAGAAATGAAAACAGCCTAAGTGGAGAAATCAGAGTACACAAACCACTCATGATTGCTACCCAGCACTAGCTAACCTGATGTGGGTCATCCACAAGTTGGCAGTGGTCACAAAGCAGAACATATAGACGAGGTACTCACTCCACTGCCCAATGAAGAAACTCTTCAAGTTGAACCCCTATTGGGAACACACAATTTCCATCTCAAATTCAACCAAAATGCAAAGTTAAAATTAAGAGAACAATAATGGAATTAATTTCACAAATCACAATATCTGAAAACATAATGTAAATTGAAATTCAGTGCCAATAAAGCAATCTGGAGAGATAGTTTGCTGTGTATGTACCACGTTTACTCAGCAATTTGGATTGTAGTTGTTGGAGAGTACATATATAATTATTTATACCTGAAAAGAGAGGTTGTGGCAATAAAGGATGAGACTTCTAAAATTTTTTAACACAATGTACTGTATCAGATCTACCATGAGGTTTAAAGTGCTTCAAAATGCCAGCCATAAACGTGCTTGCATTAAATGAATGAAGTGCAGTAGTTTCATATATAAATAATTTTCCTATAATTGGGCACACACATGGAAAAATTTCAATGTCAACTCTCCCCAAAGTATGGTACATACACATATACCAATGTCAAGGAAATGCAAGCAAGAATGTACACGAATAGAACAAGAACACAGATGCTTGCTTACATGTACAATGTCTTCTTCATTTAACTTGAGAGGGATAACCTGAAACAGAGTAAATGTAAAAAAAAACTGTATTTGAAGCTATCATTGCATATTATGATAGTAACTCTAATACTACCTGCATCACACACACACACACACACACACACACACACACTCACACACACACACACACACACACACACACACACACACACACACACAGAAGTCGTTGCTCATGTATGACTGACTGTTGTTTGGGTTTCCGTTCACTTAGTATAAGTCATTGAATAGTCCTAGCATTTTAGGTATCCATAAAGTTGAACAAACTCTCTTGATTAGTATTGGACACCAAATGAATCAATATTGTATTTATATCTAAAAGTACATGTGTACCAATATTACTGGCCATGGCCCAATTTGTACTCATCTTTTTATAATAATAATCTTGTATAGTTAGGTATTAAATTTTATTACTTTTTGCTATCTTAAAATATGCAGTGTGTTAAAGCACCAGACCATTTGGGAACTCACAACTCCAAAGGCGGGCCCAAACGCCCTTGCTGTAAACCTGAACAGTTGTTGTAAACCACACTAACACGCACTGACTAGATACTCGTGGAGCCTTGGTACCGGTCATGGTAATTACGCGACCAGGGGATACGAGTAAATGCCACGCAGATAGGCCTGCCTATTAACCAAAGCAGCTGTATATACCGATCGATAGTATAACCAGTACTAGTGCAAAGCTGGCCTTACCATGGTTGTCATGATAACAGCAAATATGCCATCACTAAATAGTATCATCCGCTCTGCGTCGAAGAAGTGCTTACGAACACGCGAGTCTTTGCTCAGCAACACAGTAGAGTTAGCCATTTTTTTATTGAGCTCTAGTCCCCAGACTACATTCAGTACTGGTTTTGAGTACCATACTATCTATGGTGTGAGCCGTGCGACCTAATAAACGTTCAAAAATTGTGATTAATAATTGCAAAGCTCGAAGAACACCAGATTTGGTAAAACTGCTCTACGGTAGCGCAAGTTTTTAAGAGTGTGTTACTTGTGGTTATTTATGCAGGGCATGCTCAAGCGAATACCTTCATATAACGTGAATACGAATGCTTTAGGGGAGATGCCGCCATGGTTTTGTTGAAATTTTTAATATGCTTGTGCATAGCGATATAAATCTCCAACCGTCCTATATCTAAGATGATCGTCCTGGATATAGGACGACAAACTAAGCTGCTGAAAATAAGGAACGCCTGTTTTGAAAATTCTGAAACAGCTCTGCCTTATCTAGATATGTCCAGGCTACTTAGAAATGGTTGTTTTCCATTATGGTTTATCTTGTGTCAGGAGATAAAAGCATCCAAACGTTGCGCATCCATCAATTTGCTGGCATTACCGCGAAAATGGGAAAGTACTTCGCCGTCGATGAGGCTGTTGTAGGGAAGATTAAAAGGAATATGATTTGTTCTAGAAGTGTTGTGCATGTCGTAGGAGCATGTCATAAGTGTCGGATTAACTTTAAGTGGTCAAACGACATGACCACAGAGGAAAAAGTCGAGGGCGTTTATAAAGACGGCTTAGTTGGAAAGATCAGGAGGTACAATATAAGCAGAAGAGGTGTGATCTCTGTGAGAATGCTGAATAAGGTTGTTCAGAGGCCTCTACTAGTCACAAGGAAAGCTACAGCGCCCTCAGCAGTAATGAGGAGCCGACAAGAGAAGCGATCAAAGGGAACGGGTTTGTATAAACGGAGGCGTGGTTCTTGCGATATGGAATTACTTTCGCATGATCTTGTTACGTTTAGGGACGAATATCTACCTCCCTGTAAGGGAGATAGATATTCGTCCCTAAACGTAACAAGATCATGCGAAATTAATTCCATATCGCAAGAACCACGCCTCCGTTTATACAAACCCGTTCCCTTTGATCGCTTCTCTTGTCGGCTCCTCATTACTGCTGAGGGCGCTGTAGCTTTCCTTGTGACTAGTAGAGGCCTCTGAACAACCTTATTCAGCATTCTCACAGAGATCACACCTCTTCTGCTTATATTGTACCTCCTGATCTTTCCAACTAAGCCGTCTTTATAAACGCCCTCGACTTTTTCCTCTGTGGTCATGTCGTTTGACCACTTAAAGTTAATCCGACACTTATGACATGCTCCTACGACATGCACAACACTTCTAGAACAAATCATATTCCTTTTAATCTTCCCTACAACAGCCTCATCGACGGCGAAGTACTTTCCCATTTTCGCGGTAATGCCAGCAAATTGATGGATGCGCAACGTTTGGATGCTTTTATCTCCTGACACAAGATAAACCATAATGGAAAACAACCATTTCTAAGTAGCCTGGACATATCTAGATAAGGCAGAGCTGTTTCAGAATTTTCAAAACAGGCGTTCCTTATTTTCAGCAGCTTACATCTCTCGGCACAAAATGGAAAGTATGTCCAACTTGAATTAATACACATCCACTGTTTATTGTACTGACATCTTGGCGTATGTATACCTTAATTTACCTTATACAGCACTTTTGTTGAGCCAGCCGGCCTCACTATAGTATAGAAGAATGTCATTATCGATATCCCACGCATCAGGTGACTCTTATGATAAATGTCCACCCACCATTCGTCGAATGTTTTTTTTCCAACATGATGGCGACGGTTCTACTTTTTGTTGCCCTGCACCTGCTTGTTGCTGGGTGCGCAAGTGCAGCTCTAAACACCAAAGATCAAGACTGTTGCCTTGACGGCAACTGTTGCCAAGGCGTTGAGTACTGCTGTGACGAATGCGATGGCACTTGTAGGTGCTCTGTGAATGGAAAGTGCTACGCAGATGAGGGGAAAATTAACATTACGAAGAAGCCTATCGTCAAGGACTGTTGCCTTGACGGCGATTGTTGCCATGGAGTCGAGTACTGCTGTGACGAATGCGATGGCACTTGTAGGTGTTTCCCTTCTAGATTCTCGTCACAGCATTTATGCAGATGAAAAACTTGGTACGTAAGTTAGGTGATACATGTAACTGCTTTTATTTTCTCCATGCAGCTTCAATCTTCAAATGTAAACAGGGTACATGTACGTATGCGCTTAAAATTTCTACATGTATAGGTTCGGCTTTGAAGTGGCTCCAATGGTTCGACACTCTTTGCAGAACTTTTGAAATGGCTGACAAATACAATTTGTTACTTGTTATGAGGTATATCATATCTAACAACGTTCCATGTATATATACATGTACATGTATGTTGACCAGAAGTATTATTATGAAGTAAACGAGAAGGACATGTATAGAATACGAGAGAATGCGGGTAAATTAACGCGAGAAGATTACCATTACGTATACAGGAAAATATACGCTTAGCGGATCCGGTTGGTATCCTATTGATATACGAATGGAGTTGGCCGCGCATAATATTAATGTTGTCGTATTCATGCATACATTGTGCCTTGATGTACATTGTAGTGAAATTCCCTAACGTGTTGTTGTGAAAAGACCACACAGTGTTTCATTATAATTTAAGGTTTTACCACACGATTATATACCGTCATTACTTATTCCACGTTGTATTTTCCCTGTGAATTCAGCGTGAAGCGGAATGCCACCGTGGAAACAGAAAAACCTATAGAAGTGGGAGCAAAATTTATGTAGCTGTGCCCTCATGTATAGGTTTACGGATCTAAGATCGTTGATTTACGTGCACCATGTGTGACGGCCTTCAGAGTAAGTTAATTGATTATAAACACGTGAACGTTAATTATAAATTGTAATGAGTTTAGCGTTACTTTTAAATAAAAAAATAGAGGTACTTTCCACATTCCGTTCCTTTTGTCTACGTTTATATACTTCCGCCAGCGCTGAAACAGATCTAGGCCTAGATATGTCTGCTAGTACTGCGTGGAGTAACGGACTTGCCTCCTGTTGCAGCGCCTACTGGCGTTGCGACTGTTCTCCTGACTGCTGTCTGGCCTGCGACGCAAGTTGGGTCGCCTACCGCCCTAATATGTACAATATTGGGATCCTAGGACAGATTGGTAGAGCTGCAGGAATCAACGATTACTGCTCTCTCTTTTGCCTGGGCGCGTGTCAGGTGATTCCTGGAGCAGGTGCCCTTGCGCGATCATGTGTTCGTACTAAAGTGAGACAACTGAAAGGAATCGATGGCAACGAGTGTGAGGACTGCCTAATCCACTGCTTCTGTGGCTCCTGCGCCATATATCAGGAGGCAAGAGAGCTGAATCTTGGAGGAGTTGTAGCACAGCAACCCACGCGGGCTTGAGTACTTTTTTTGTCTATAGCAGCGTTTGAATTATAACATTGCATGTATTGCAATTTTGTACTGCATCCACTATCATATAGATGTTTACACGTGTACTCTATAACGGTACGGTTGCAGAATTAAAAACTACGCGTTATACACTTATCAATGCCAGCCAGTACCCTCCCGGGCCTTCCCCCCCCCCCCCCCCCCCCCCCCCCCTTCCGCACGGGATTTGACATTGCGTCATATCAAACTCCTTATCTAAGCGGTCGGAGTTGGACTATCAATGAATTCGCGCGAGCACGGGCATACAAGCCCTGGATGAAGCTATAACAATACAGTGTACAGTAACACATATCGAGAAATTGGCGGTCAAAAGGATTACGCGGTATTCGGTCATTGCATAATTCAATGTCCATAGAAAATGTATGGACGCATTCAGAAAACTGCAGCTAACTGCAGAAAAAAAAATTATATTGACTACCTGCTCTCGGATTTGCAATGTGCAGGGGACTAGTTGACATATTTTGTGTAGTTTTTCGCAACTTAGGTACCTATATCCGCACTTCCACATTAATTATGCAAGGTTTCCAATATCCATTCATTTTTATCTCATTTCCTTATTCAGGCATCAATAGTTTCCAAACCAAATGAAATTTTCCTTACCTGCTCGCGGATTACATGAGAGTAATCAATCCCCGTATTTATCATAATTTTTTCAGAGCTTAGGGCCTTCAAATCGCTCTTCCCCTGAATGATTAGTGAGATACACCTCACATTCAAAACGCATAATATCACGTGCTACTCTTTCGTCAGTTAGCCGTGCCCAGACCGAGCTGTTTTGTATAAGTACATGTAGTTAATGATAATATGTACATGTACGTATTGACGTCTATAACTACTACCCCACCCACCACTACAATGCACACAACAACTTAACATGCATGCGATTTAAAAATAACTTATTAACCGCTATTTACTGGGCCTGCTCATCGCTTTTGGTTCGAATGATTTCGAACAGTATACGAAGACGACGATATCGAAGATCAATCCCATGAGGATGGGACAGACCTGGAAGTCTGCCTGTGGACCCTATGGCTATGGAATACTGGGTATTACGGTATATGGAGTACCTCACAGCTAACAGCTACAGTACACTGAGTACAGTATGGAGTGGACCCTATAGTGACATATGGCAGACAACGCTACGGAATAGCCGACAGCTAGCAAACAAATACCGTACTAGTGTGGTGTGGACCAATAAGCTATGGAACTAATGTTGCTTGTTCAGCTATGGACTGGATTCTATGGCAGAACTGAAGCCTACAGGTCACAGCTAACTGCTACGCTAACGGAGGTACGGGAGTGCACGGACCCTATTGCAGACAGCTACGGCAGGCAGCTACGGAATACCCCATGTATGGTCGAATAGAGTAGACTCTATGGCAATAAGCGATGCATGGAAAATCACACAGTTAACAGCTATGAACTCAAATCTATGGCAGACACGTGCACCTAATAGCTACAGTGTATGGAGTTGGAGTGGTCCCTATGGCAAGAAGCTATGGAGTTAACTGGTCATATGGCAAGTACCCCATATAGCAAGCACCAATCCTATGGCAGATACCCCACAGCTGCCAGTGTGTGTGTGTGTGTGTGTGTGTGATTGTGTGTGTGAGCATGTTGTGAGTGCGTGTGATTGTGTATGTGATTGTGTGTGTGAGCATGTGTGTGAGTGTGTATGCGTGACTGTGTTTGCGTGTTGTTGTGTGAGTGGCTATGAATCCTCTCTCCCCCTCTCTCTGTGCATGTATGTCAGTATGTACATGTATATGTATGCTAAGAATCAGTTCCTGTGTGTTGTTGTGTTAAGGTCGGCATACACGGCCCGGGCGTCTAGTCGATTTGTCGCATGCAACTCAAATGAATATGGACAAATGTTCCGCAACCCATCAGTAAACTAAACAATTACGAACTTTTACCCTATATTCATTTGAGCTGCATGCGACAAATCAACAAGTAGTCGCCCTGTGTATGCCAACCTTTACCTTGTGCTAATGCACATGAAAGTAATTGGCTAGTTTTGATGACATTCTGCCTTGTTTTCCACAGTACACAGCTCAAATTCCAGCTATCAATGCTCACCAATGGTAAGCTTAGCTTTGCAGGGTTGGCCTATTTACCCACTCCCTCCCTCCCTCCCTCCCTCCATCCCTCCCTCCCTCCCTCCCTCCCTCCCTCCCTCCCTCCCTCCCTCCCTCCCTCCCTCCCTCCCTCCCTCCCTCCCTCCCTCCCTCCCTCCCTCCCTCCCTCCCTCCCTCCCTCCCTCCCTCCCTCCCTCCCTCCCTCCCTCCCTCCCTCCCTCCCTCCCTCCCTCCCTCCCTCCCTCCCTCCCTCCCTCCTCCCTCCCTCCCTCCCTCCCTCCCTCCTCCCTCCCTCCCTCCCTCCCTCCCTCCCTCCCTCCCTCCCTCCCTCCCTCCCTCCCTCCCTCCCTCCCTCCCTCCCTCCCTCCCTCCCTCCCTCCCTCCCTCCCTCCCTCCCTCCCTCCCTCCCTCCCTCCCTCCCTCCCTCCCTCCCTCCCTCCCTCCCTCCCTCCCTCCCTCCCTCCCTCCCTCCCTCCCTCCCTCCCTCCCTCCCTCCCTCCCTCCCTCCCTCCCTCCCTCCCTCCCTCCCTCCCTCCCTCCCTCCTCCCTCCCTCCCTCCCTCCCTCCCTCCCTCCCTCCCTCCCTCCCTCCCTCCCTCCCTCCCTCCCTCCCTCCCTCCCTCCCTCCCTCCCTCCCTCCCTCCCTCCCTCCCTCCCTCCCTCCCTCCCTCCCTCCCTCCTCCCTCCCTCCCTCCCTCCCTCCCTCCCTCCCTCCCTCCCTCCCTCCCTCCCTCCCTCCCTCCCTCCCCTCCCTCCCTCCCTCCCTCCCTCCCTCCCTCCCTCCCTCCCTCCCTCCCTCCCTCCCTCCCTCCCTCCCTCCCTCCCTCCCTCCCTCCCTCCCTCCCTCCCTCCCTCCCTCCCTCCCTCCCTCCCTCCCTCCCTCCCTCCCTCCCTCCCTCCCTCCCTCCCTCCCTCCCTCCCTCCCTCCCTCCCTCCCTCCCTCCCTCCCTCCCTCCCTCCCTCCTCCCTCCCTCCCTCCCTCCCTCCCTCCTCCTCCCTCCTCCCTCCCTCCCTCCCTCCCTCCCTCCCTCCCTCCCTCCCTCCCTCCCTCCCCTCCCTCCCTCCCTCCCTCCCTCCCTCCCTCCCTCCCTCCTCCTCCCTCCCTCCCTCCCTGCCCTCCCTCCCTCCCTCCCTCCCTCCCTCCTCCCTCCCTCCCTCCCTCCCTCCTCCCTCCCTCCCTCCCTCCCTCCCTCCCTCCCTCCCTCCCTCCCTCCTCCTCCCTCCCTCCCTCCCGTCCCTCCCTCCCTCCCTCCCTCCCTCCCTCCCTCCCTCCCTCCCTCCCTCCCTCCCTCCCTCCCTCCCTCCCTCCCTCCCTCCCGCCCTCCCTCCCTCCCTCCCTTCCTCCCTCCCTCCCTCCCTCCCTCCCTCCCTCCCTCCCTCCCTCCCTCCCTCCCTCCCTCCCTCCCTCCTCCTCCCTCCCTCCCTCCTCCCTCCCGTCCCTCCCTCCCTCCCGTCCCTCCCTCCTCCTCCCTCCCTCCCTCCCTCCCTCCCGCCTCCCTCCCTCCTCCCTCCCTCCCTTCCCTCCCTCCCTCCCTCCCTCCCTCCCTCCCTCCCTCCTCCCTCCCTCCCTCCCTCCCTCCCTCCCTCCCTCCCTCCCTCCCTCCCTCCCTCCCTCCCTCCCTCCCTCCCTCCCTCCCTCCCTCCCTCCCTCCCTCCCTCCCTCCCTCCCTCCCTCCCTCCCTCCCTCCCTCCCTCCCTCCCTCCCTCCCTCCCTCCCTCCCTCCCTCCCTCCCTCCCTCCCTCCCTCCCTCCCTCCCTCCCTCCCTCCCTCCCTCCCTCCCTCCCTCCCTCCCTCCCTCCCTCCCTCCCTCCCTCCCTCCCTCCCTCCCTCCCTCCCTCCCTCCCTCCCTCCCTCCCTCCCTCCCTCCCTCCCTCCCTCCCTCCCTCCCTCCCTCCCTCCCTCCCTCCCTCCCTCCCTCCCTCCCTCCCTCCCTCCCTCCCTCCCTCCCTCCCTCCCTCCCTCCCTCCCTCCCTCCCTCCCTCCCTCCCTCCCTCCCTCCCTCCCTCCCTCCCTCCCTCCCTCCCTCCCTCCCTCCCTCCCTCCCTCCCTCCCTCCCTCCCTCCCTCCCTCCCTCCCTCCCTCCCTCCCTCCCTCCCTCCCTCCCTCCCTCCTTCCATGATCCTCTCCTTCCACTTTCCTTCATCAGAGGAGGCTCAGAGTGTTCAGTGACAAAGATAAGGACAAACTCAGCAAGGTGACCCACACATACCAGTCTGAGAGGGAGGCATGACATGGAGGCCACCCTCACCTTGGAGATGGAGACAGAACAGAACAGGGACCAGCGGGGAATCATGGAGAAGGCACAGAATTTGAACCAGGTCTGGGCACTGGTCACCACTTGCTGTAAACCTTTATAGGCCAGTCAGATACAGTGATATTAGCCCTTTAGTGACACCAGTTTTAACCCTGTAAAGACACCAATATCAGCATTATTCTCCAGAATAAATTTTTATTTGTATATCTACAGTGTCTATTTGCCATGGTGATTCATGTCCTCCTACTATGCTGCAAAACTCATAGTCTGTTGTATGATGATTAATTAATATTGTTTGTTTTCCATATATAGTATGGAGGACAGCATATACAGAGGACACAATTACACCGAGTACTTCGAGGCCGCAAGGGGAGGGAGACCTCACAAGGGAGTGCAGCCAGCAGGTGGGTGTGGTCAAGGGAGGTGGTAGCAGATGTGATGAGGCCAAATATTGTGGCATACAATTGTACGATTCCATGAGTGTTGTGATGTGTGTGTCTGTGTATTTGTGTGTGTGTGTGTGTGTGTGTGTGTGTGTGTGTGTGTGTGTGTGTGTGTGTGTGTGTGTGTGTGTGTGTGTGTGTGTGCAGTGGCGGATCCAGGGGGGGGGGCAACTGGGTTCTGCCCCCCCCCCCCCCCCCGCCAAATAGAAATTAAATATTCATGGCTAAGGGGCGGTGCCTTACACGATTAATAGTATGTGTGAAAACGGTTAAATGTACGTGCAAAGGCAGCAGTGCCAGCCGGTGCGGAGCCATGCAGTCTAGAACATCGGGCAGGCATACACGTGCTCTGAATTAAAACGTCCGCGACAGCTGGAATTGTAATAATCAGGCCCGTAGCCAGGGGGGTGCAAACGGGTGCAATTGCACCCCCCCACTGGATGCGAGGTCCGCTTTGCAGGCTATGAATATTTTATTGTGCAATCTACACATGTATTAATAAGAACTGCCATGTGCACGATCGAGTGCATGTAAGAGCACTGGTACGGGATCAATTCGGGCTATGGCTCGACCCTTATTGCCCAAGGTCCACCTCGAAAAAGGACATATACTGATAAAATTGTGTGCATATACCCAGTGTGGATAATTATATATCACATAGAATCGAAGTCAGTTCTCAAGTACCCTCCCCCAACCATATGACCACAATGTTTGGTGCGAAGGAAATAACTCATTGGCCACAATGGTTTCAAAAGAGGTCTTGAATCCACTAACTAAAGATGATGGTCGTGATATGTATCTACGCATATAGTGTTCCGTTCCATCTGTGTAAAAGCTGACTGCAGCTGGTGACGAAGCATCTAACCGAAAGAATTTGCTGACTGTGGCACGGTGTCTGATGTTTATGGCATGGCAAGGCCCGGCAACAGCTATAGGCCTGTAGGGTGGTCCGGAGAGGGAAAATAATAAGGGCATGGAACTAACTAGTAACAGAGCGGAATAGTTTTTATACTGCATGTAGGGATGGGTATGGGAGGGGCTGGAAACAAGGAGGGCTATATAGCTGTAAGCTCCTCCATCACATCAGCTTTGCAACTTTTGTCTGGTCTTGCAATTTTGTACTGAATTGCAAAATAGATTTGTGACTCTTCAATCCTACGGCATTGCATGGCCAGATTTCAGTACTACTTTGTAATAATGAAAACGTGGTACCAGCCTTCCTTTAACAAGTAGTAAATAGTACTATGTAATAACCACATTTGCTTTCATGTATATCTGCATGCAGGGTAAGCTGCCGTATGCTATGCACGTGATTGCAATTGTGCATTGCCCCAGCAGCTTTGCATAGAACTTTTGAATTTATTTATTTTATACAGTCAATTGCAAAAACAAAAATTGCGACACATCAATTCTTATGGCATTGGACAAATTTACTACATGAACCAAATAATGAAAATGTTGTACCAGCTTTCCTTTGTAGTAGTAAAAAGGACTATTCTGGCAGTACAACTGAGAGGAAGGCTTCACCACTGATATTTGCTTTCATACAGTAATGTACATCAGATTCTGTAGTGTGCATGAGCTACCTTGAATTGTCAGTGCATTGCCCCAGCACCTTTGCAACTTAACCAATTTTTGTTTAAGTCTTGCAATTTTGTACTCAATTGCAAAAAATTTGTCACACTTCAATCCTATGGTATTGCATGGCCAGATTTTATGACCCAAATAATGAAAATGTGGTACCTGCAGCCTTCCTTTACCAAGTAGTAAATAGGACTACATGTAGTAGAGGAAGACTATAACCGCATTTGCTTTCATGTACATCTGCATGTATGGTTAACTGCCATATGCTATGCACGTGCATGCAGTTCTTGCATTGTGCATTGCCCCAGCAGCTTTGCATGCAGACTTTATTCAGTCAATTGCAAAAAACAATCACAACACTTATTCTATACCTCATTTGGCTAGATTTACTACATTGTATGAACCAAATAATGAAAATGTGGTACCAGCCTTCCTTTGAGGTAGTATATAGGACTGTGTAGTAGAGGAAGACTTTAACCATATTTGCTTTTAATATTTGATACATCTGTAGCGTGAGCTGCCTTGAATTGTGCATTGCCCTGGGCAACTATTGCAAATTGTTATGTCTTACATGCAATTTTGTATTCAAATGCAAAGGAATTCGCGACGCTTCATTCTTACGGCATTTCCGCATTGGCCAGATTTACTTAATACTTAGAACCACACAGATACATGCATTGCTACATGTATTATCCTGGCTACACCACTGGTTGAGTCCACTTATAACATACTTTGCACCCCCCCAACACACAACCTGGCTACGGGCCTGATAATTTGTGTGTTTGAGTGTTTGAGTGAATTCAAAGGCGCCTATACAAGTCAAATCTTTCAATAGCAGCAGGTAGGCCTATGCAGCAAATCCATACCGTCAAAATGAATATTATAGTTCACTGGTTCTTTTGACGTTGAAGTTATTCTGGACTGACCAGATGGAGCCTCGGAGTCGAAAGCGACCAAGCAAAGAAGGTTTGCCATTGGATGCATGATATTATGATCGTTTGTACACAATGCTGATAATCGAAGTGCACCACCGGCCAACTTTGGTGCCACGTCACGCAGAGATAATAGAGTTTATCTACGTAGAAGAGTTATAACGTTTTTGGAGCAGTTTTTACGTACTTTTGGGGGGGGTTTCTACGCAAAAAGCGTTGGCTTCTGGGGCTCCGCCCCAGGCCCCGCTGGGGGAGCTTACAGCGCTCCCCCAGACCCCCTAGCTGGGCGGGAGGGGTGCCCCCCTCCCGCACCCTGCTCCGCATCCAGCTTTGCCCCACCCCTGCCACACCCTCATCTGTGCCCCCCCCCGCTCCCAATTCCTGGATCCGCCCCTGGTGTGTGTGTGTGTGTGTGTGTGTGTGTGTGTGTGTGTGTGTGTGTGTGTGTTTGCAATGTATGGTAGCAAGCACACGATGCATGAACATGAACTGTACAGAAAATGTCACACACTTCAAAAGGAGCACACCTTAAAGGGCACACTTTAAAAGGAGCACACCTTAAAGGGCACACTTTAAAAGGAGCACACCTTAAAGGGCACACTTTAAAAGGAGCACACCTTAAAGGGCACACTTTAAAAGGAGCACACCTTAATGGGCACACTTTAAAAGGAGCACACCTTAATGGGCACACTTTAAAAGGAGCACACCTTAATGGGCACACTTTAAAAGGAGCACACCATAAAGGGCACACCTTCCCCTACAAAATAATCTTGGCATGACATGCCATGACATGTTCCAAATTCATGCGTGATATGTTGTCGCATGTGTTCCAGTTTTTCTAGAGCACTGTTAAACATGCTTATATGTATGTCATTAAATTGCAGGCATATCACTCTTCTAACTTGTACAGGTTGACAAGTTTCTAAAACGCGTTCCCCCAAGAAGTTATAAAGCAGCACGCCCCTTAGCATATTAACAGGTATGCCTCGTCGGGGAATCACTTTTTAGAAACTCTTCATCCTGTACAAGTTAGAAGAGTGATATGCCTGCAATTTAATGACATAAGCATGTTCAACAGTGCTCTAGAAAAACTGGAACACTTGCAAAAACATATCACGCATGAATTTGGAACATGTCATGCCAAGATTTTTTCGTAGGGGATCCATTGCGGGATAATGTGCAGACAGCATTCTACATGTAGGTGCCATTTTCCCCTCCCCTAGGAAAGGTCCCCTGTACTGTTCGTTGGGACTATATCCACCTGACATCTGCAAAGACTACAAGGAGGCAGGTTACTGCGGCTTTGGAGGTAGGTGTGTGCTGCTGTGCTGGTGTGTGCTGGTGTGTTCCCATACACCAGCTTACCGTATACACCATACACCAGCCTATATGCCATACACCAGCCTATATGCCATATACCAGCCTATATGCCATACACCAGCCTGTACACCATACACCAGCCTGTACACCATACACCAGCCTATGCACCATACACCAGCCTATACACCATACACCAGCCTATACACCATACACCAGCCTATACACCATACACCAGCCTATACACCATACACCAGCCTATACACCATACACCAGCCTATACACCATACACCAGCCTATACACCATATACCAGCCTATACACCATACACCAGCCTATACACCATACACCAGCCTATACTCCATACACCAGCCTATACACCATACACCAGCCTATACACCATACACCAGCCTATACACCATACACCAGCCTATACACAATACACCAGCCTATACACCATATACCAGCCTATACACCATACACCAGCCTATACACCATACACTAGCCTATACACCATACACCAGCCTATACACCATACACCAGCCTATACGCCATACACCAGCCTATATGCCATACACCAGCCTATATGCCATACACCAGCCTATATGCCATACACCAGCCTATATGCCATACACCAGCCTATATGCCATACACCAGCCTATGCACCATACACCAGCCTATACACCATACACTAGCCTATACACCATACACCAGCCTATACACCATACACCAGCCTATACACCATACACCAGCCTATACACCATACACCAGCCTATACACCATACACCAGCCTATGCACCATATACCAGCCTATACACCATACACTAGCCTATACCAGCCTATACACCATACACCAGCCTATACACCATACACCAGCCTATACACCATACACCAGCCTATACACCATACACCAGCCTATACACCATACACCAGCCTATACACCATACACCAGCCTATACACCATACACCAGCCTATACACCATACACTGCCTATACACCATACACCAGCCTATACACCATACACCAGCCTATACACCATACACCAGCCTATACACCATACACCAGCCTATACACCATACACCAGCCTATACACCATACACCAGCCTATACACCATACACTAGCCTATACACCATACACCAGCCTATACACCATACACCAGCCTATACACCATACACCAGCCTATACACCATACACCAGCCTATACACCATACACCAGCCTATACACCATACACCAGCCTATACACCATACACCAGCCTATACACCATACACCAGCCTATACACCATACAGGTACACTAGCCTATACACCATACACCAGCCTATACACCATACACCAGCCTGTACACCATACACCAGCCTATACACCATACACCAGCCTATACACCATACACCAGCCTATACACCATACACCATGCAGCCTATACACCATACACCAGCCTATACACCTTACCCTATACATCAGCCTATACATGTACATCATACTTAAAAAACCCAGCCCATACACATTCCTACATGTACATGTACCAGAATACTGAAGGCTTTTGTCATACATGTACCTACTCTTAATCCTAAGATCTGCCCATGGTTTGTGCTGTGAAATAATAAACTTGAAAGGGGAACCCACAACCTTATCTGATGGTTAGTGGCCCATGTAGTGCTGCTACCTTGCCTGCCCTGAAGCTACATGTAGACCTACCTCCTACATGGACTTACATAGGCCTACCCTGCATGAACCCTACATGGATCGACCTACATAGGCCTACCCTGCATGAACCCTACATGGACCTACATACATGTAGGCCTACCCTGCATGAACCCTACATGGACCTACATAGGCCTACCCTGCATGAACACCTACATGGACTTACATAGACCTACCCTGCATGAACCCCTACATGGACTTACATAGGCCTACCCTGCATGAACCCCTACATGAACATGAACCTCTACATGGACCTACATAGGCCTACCCTACATGGACCTACATAGACTTACTTACATGTACCTACCTGAGTTCTGAAAATTACTTGTGTCTTTTGTCTACATGTATTCCCTTCAAACTTGCCCTTCTGTGCTGTGAATATAATTAAACATGAAAGGAACCCACAACCTTATCTGATGTTAGACTTAAAATAAACATACCCTATACATGTACCTATGTAGGCCTTTCTATCCTGGACTTATATGTACCTACCTAACAGGGCCCGCGGAGGGTATTATAAAGTGGGGGGGCAGATTTCAGTTCTCATATGTTAGGAATCAAGTTGTAATCTAATATTCCTTCGCACCTCCCTGCTCATAGAAACGCGCGTACAAATATACATGTAAGCCAAATGCACATTAATATCTCAGAGGCAACGTCATCCACAGGTCAATATTAGCAGCTGTTCTGTCGCTTTGAATCATGAAAGCTAGGCTGTAGTAGCTAAGTTATTGAATCTAATTTGATTCATGCATGCTTGCACGAAGCCACGTTTTCAGGCGACGAGCGGTCGAAAAAGGTCTTTCACTATAACTGGATGCAATCTCCGAAATTAGGCCCTTATCACATTTGTAAAGGCTTTAAAATTTTGTGGAATGATTGAAATTCTCCACTTCGCAAATAACAAATACTGCATGCATGGATCTTTATTTCGGGCAGTTCTTAATTTACTCACATACACGTATGGCAAAACACTTTATCATTAGTCTCATCGTAGAAGTTTCTACCTATATCATTCGGATTAAGCATGGTTGAGATCGCATATATACACTGCGTGACAGAATGTATGTAGTGTACATGTAGTGTTACGCATGCAGGCGCAGATATATGTAATCGTAATAAAGTGTTTATATCAGTGCAGCTCTCTGTATATGAATATGTGTCTGCATATCGTTCATATGCAGAGTCTGCGTGGCACTGGCTATGCTAAACTGCTGCTTACACGGAGGTTAGCCCATTGTGCATACGTAGCGGACCGGCCGGGCAATTCAGTAAAATTCGAATCAGTCAGTCCAATTATGTATATCGGTTGGCTATCTAAAAAACACAAGCAAATATATTTTTGAGTTTCCTTCGTCAAGCAAACAATCAACAAGCGTCGAAAGCACTGCACAAGCAATAACAAAAGAACGATGGTCTGCTGCTGCAGATCGATGGAGCCGCCGCGCCTGCATGCGCGTACGCATGTATGCATGCATCCATGATAATACATTCAACAAATTAACATTATCGGCCAAAAAAGTGGGGGGGGCAGCAGCCCCCCTTGCCCCCCCGGCTCCGCGGGCCCTGCCTAAGACTACCATATCTACATTAGGCCTAAGACTAACATGTACATGTGTACATCTATCTAACTACTGGCATGTACTTATGTACATGTAAGACTACCCTGGACCTACATGAATTTGGTTTTACCAGAGGGCGCACGAAAACTGGGTGGGGGGTGGGGGGGAGGAGGGGATGCAGTCGAAGGGGCACATTTGTACATGCCCTGTTCTGCTCCACTGCTTTGGTGACATTTGTCAGCAAGTATTCGGACTTTTTTTTACGTATGACGCAACACGTAAATCTACTCGCAGGTATATGCATGTAATCATGAACGGAAGCATGTGGCTGGGGGGGGGGGCGGCAATTGCTGCCAGAGGGGTGCCATGGGGGAGTGGGGGGGGGGGGGGGCAGCTGGCCCCCACCCCCAAGGCTATGCTTGATCCGGGGCTGCATGGTACCTACTTAGACTTATCGTGAGCACTGAAGGTTAAGTGTTCATGTGTCTTTCCTCTTCACCTTCGTACCACCTACACTGTACTCCTTTCTATTTGTAAATGACCTTAGGTCAGTATAGTTTTAATTCACCCAAGCACTGTAGAAACCATACAGAGAAGTTACATGTATAAGTCATACAAACCACACACTGTGTGCAGAATGTGTGTGTGTGTGTGTGTGGGGGGGGGGGGGGGGGGTAATGACAGGGGCCTGTTGGGCAAGCACTAGTCCTGATGCCTTGGTTGAGCTTTGCATTGGACCTAATGGGAGGGGATGGAGTGTGCTTTGTGCATGATGCTGAGGGCTTTGGTTTTATGGTAGGGGCATTTGTTCTGATGCATAACCATCACTTTTTTTTCTCTAGGTTTCAATATCAGGAGCTGTTCATTTGTTTAAATGTCTGTTTGCAACTGTTTCCATGGAGATGTGCTACCATAAAGTAGCTATAATGCTACTTAGGCACTTATCTTTTTTTTTTTTTTTTTTGTTTGGTGCTCATCATATGACACTAGACTTGCTTGTAGCTGTGATAGCCATCCGATGAGGAAGAAGAGCAGCAGGGTCTTTGTGGTATATGCGAAAGTGATCAATTATTTTTTTAAAAAAATTGTCAATTTGTAAACGTAACTCAGTGATGGGGAAGGGCAGCATGACCCGTCGACCTGATCACTACGGTAAATGTATTAACCTATAAGAAGTTCGATATCTTGACATGAAATAAACGTTTAAGATACGGGTTCGAGCTTGCCAATGTGTTCAGCTCTAGAGAAACGCCCACGCTGCCGGTCCGCCCGGCCACCCATATCACATTGAGTCGATGATTGACTACGGAAGGGGCTAAGAGAAACTATAAATGTAGTAGCATATATCATAGGAAGTATCGCTTTTCATTATCTCTGCTTTTACGATATGCTGCCCGCGCGATGATCGCGATCGAGGCTTCATGGCAATAATGAATTGCCGCATAGAGAAAGGTGGCATAAAAAGGGCTGGTGGCGTGACGTGCACAATGGACGCTGCACCAATATTGTAAGAATGGGTAAATATGCATGGCGGAGCATATATGATGACATGTTGGGACTCCCGTCGTGAACTACTAGTAATTGCGGACCGGCCGGCCACTTTGGACGAAGCCGACATCATCCCTATGGCTTTCGGTCATCCTGCGGTGCGTGTTCAATCTGTGTTTACGGGAGCTATATATCGAAGGGTCAGGCCAATGTACAATTACTTTTACTTATTCGCAATACGTTATGATCAGAGCCCGGCTTTGTGTATTATGCGTCTCGTGAGCTAGCGCCATTAGTTAAAAACATTGTAGATAAATGACATAATTGTTAATAAATGTTACGTAACATGTCTACTTTACGAATAAATTAGTGCGGTAGAAATTAAATTTTTGTCTTGATTTTTGTACAAGAATGGCTCACGATATAAATCTATAAATTACAGATTCACAATCAGACCGATTTATCGTACTTAGTACATGTGTTTTAAAAATCAATTTGAAAAAAAAGAGCTAAATGTCCGCCTATGTATGGGCTATTTCTCCATATGGTTGCAACAAGCAACCCTTTTTATGGATGAAGGGGTAGTGGGTGGGGAGTGGGGGTGGGGGGAGGGGGGGGGGAAAGGGAATAAACTGTCCAGCAATTCTCAACCTTTATAGCATGATGTGCTTCATTGATCATGCATGATGTGGGATATAAATTCCTGTTCCGTCATGCGAATAATGGAGTTCTTTAGCATTGTCAGTTGTGCACGGGACTGAGAAACTCACTTTGTATAGTAACCAAAAATGTTACTTAATAGATAGTGTTTTGTTTTCGCTTCGAACCTACATGACGATTGTGCACATCTATATAGTTCCTATATAGTTAGCAGCAATTAAAGTGTAGAAATCTAATAGGCCAGGCCTGTTTGAGAGCACTAAATACGTTGTTTTAATTTGTCCAGCATCGGTCTATTTTTAAACTATTTTGACTTCGAGATCGCTAATATTGTATGAAACGCTCCAGCTTCTGGGGCTCCGCCGATATACATGTACATGTTAATGATGTCATTGATGCGTGCATGGGGACGCACGTATATGGACAAATACCGTTAAGTAATTCACTATCGGCGTGGCTAATTAATCTTTTCGATACTAACACTCCTTGTGATACAAAAAGATTCTGGGGCTCAGCCCCAGACCCCGAGGAACCGTCACCTCCTGCCCCGTCCCTTCATCAAATTCATATTGGGCACCCCCCTCTCCGAATTCCTCCGTCCGCCCCCTGCTTAGGGGCGTACAAGGAGCTACGCAAAAGGCAGCTTAGAAAAAAAAAGGGACACGTGGTTCGCCCTTGTCCTGTTATACCATTAGAGTCCATGCATATTAAACCTGTGCGCTAGCTTTTATGCACCTGTCATTGTAACATGGGTACCCCCCCCCCCCCTCCCCCCATTGGGGCCAATGTCGGGATTTGTACGGGATTTGACAACGCTAATTGGGTTGTGGTTCTTTCGTTTGACTATACACGGGCGTTTGACACGGAAGAGGCGGATCGGAGATCGGTAAGATATCTATGGGGAATTTGACCGGTTATGAATCCCCAACCGTGGGGCATTTGATTTAATAAAGGTCAAATCCCGACATTGGCCCCAATGGGGGGGGGGGGGGGGGGGGGGGGGGGGGGGGGGGTACCCATGTTACAATGACAGGCGCATTACGTCTCCTATAATTGCATGGATCATGCATGCTTATAACCTTTTTGCATGCATGTATTTCTGCACTAGGTTTTTCATCTTCAATCAGGCGACACTGCATCAGTGCTCCGGTACCCATATTCGTTATGTGCAGTATGTAGCTAATAGTTGTTGCGTACAACTGTTCCTCCATCGAGCTGTCGTTGCACCCTTTTCTATCATGGGTAAGCCCCGGCCCTTAACTGCATCGATTCGGTTTGGTCGATGAATACTAATTAAAAGGCGTTACTTCACTAGCAACCGCGATCCGGATCTCGATCCGGATTGGAGGTGCGTCCACACTAGCTAATTAGTATTCATCGACCAAACCGCAGTTAGGGCGTACCGGTACTGATTATTAATGGCCGCTGTCTCATTTGCTTAGCGGCGTATATGGAGCTACGCAAAAGTCACCTTAGAAAAAAAGGGGACACGTGGCCTTGTCCTGTTACATGTATACCATTACTATACCTCCATTAGAGCTCAGTCCTTAACCTGTGCGCGTTTACATCTCGTATAATTCATATTGTATGGATCATGCATGCTTATATCATGCACTAGGTTTTTCATCTACAGGACACACTGCTTCCCCTTACGATCGTACCCGCAGTGCAGTCTCAAGGACGTAGATAAGGGGGTGCTTTGGGGGGGGGGGGGGGGGGGGGGGGGGGGGGGGGGCTTTTGATTTTTAAAAGTTTAATCACGTGCGTGACAACGTGACAATCGCAATGTCAATATTGAAGGACTCCGAACATTGTTACGTACATTTGGGTCTGGGTACGGGACAAAGCTGATTCTAGTACATGCAGCCAGCCTGCTAGCCGCAATTCCAGTCGCTAGGACATTTTTTCCCTTAATGTGTGTATGATAACGCGCGCGTGCATGCATAATATCAGTGGTCCAAATGAAGTTGTGATGAACTGTGCCTACATGTTGGCTTATA
>OX442419.1:8477620-8603752 GCA_949361645.1 Spongilla lacustris
AGTGGTCCAAATGAAGTTGTGATGAACTGTGCCTACATGTTGGCTTATACGTACAGGGCAAATTAATTACAATAGGCTGAATTTAGATCACAATGACATTCAGAAGTATTGTGCCACCCACTGGTGCCCCCCCCCCCCCCTCCCCCCCAAACTATAAAAGTTATCTACGGCCCTGGGCCAGTAGCTACTGATCCGCTGATAGATTAACTTGTTGCGTACAACTCTGTCGTTGCCCATCTGCCCCCCCCCCCCCCCCCCCCCCCTACCCAGATCGCCACCAAATGTGCGAGTTTCCTCCAAACTCCAAAGTGCATTAAACAGCAGCCATTTTCTATCATGGGTATGCCTTAACTGCATCGATTCGGTTTGGTGTATGAATACTAATTATAGCTAGTGAGGACGCACCCTCAATCTGGATCTAGTGAAGAAAGAATGCACCCTCAATCCGGATCGATCCGGATTGCGGTTGCTAATGAAGAGTCTACCACATATTGCACGTATCACATCAAAATCAGACTCGCCGTCATCATGCTGCAGCACTCCACAATTTTTGCCAGGATGCAGCTGGGTCCTCCATTGCTGCAGGTGGCTGAAATGCGCCTGGTACAGGTGGCTGAGATGAGGGTATATATACAGGTGGCTGAGCCGGCAATGAGTCGGGAACTGTACCGTAGCTGAAATGAGGTTGGTACAGGTGGCTGGGATGAGGCTGGTTGGGAATGGGTATTGTAATCAATGAATCTATACAAGCACCAAAACATACATGGAGTAAGACGTAAGTAAGCTTCAGTAATTGCTCTCAACTATGAAAGAAAAACTTCTGTTCATTGCTCCAAATAACGCGCCGCAATCCCTCAGTAGGTGCCAACCCAATGGGTTCATGATCAGTTTGTTGGCTTACACAAGAACAGGGTGTTGTTCCCATATTAGTTAATTTCAGGTAAGATAAAAAAACAAAGCATCTGTGCCAACCAGTTAGTCTGGCGTAGCCACACCCTTGTGTTTCCACATACATGTATAGTGTCGGCTCGCAACAACGAAATGTCATGCCTCTCAATAACGCATATTCATCGTGGAGTTGAAAAATCTGTTGGTGTTCATAGCGCATCCATACCGCTTTCATCAGTAAAACATATGGAGAAATGAGTGATCACCCAAAGTTGTCAAAGTTACAAGTTTGCATATTCTGAATTTTTTTTGGAGCTCATTCTATTCGGAAAGTCAGTTACGAGATGCTTGATAATTATTTTCTCCCTTTTTGTTTACAAATAATATTCAATTGTAGCTGCGTTGATTTTGTATTTCAAGATACTAAACTTGAATATTACTAAGTAACTAAATAAACCTTAATAGAGGATCTCGTGCATGATGTCATGTGACGAAGCGATTTTATACGTAGAATTTTACATTGGGGGCAAAGCGTAAGGATAGTACAGCACGTCTATATCAAGTAAAACTTGCTGCGTTGTTGGGTGCTTGAAGCGATCAGATATGTAAAGTTCTTTCCTACCACCCGCCAAGCTATGCAAGGTTCTTTCCTGTACCATCTGCCAATTTCTGGCAAAGTAAAGAACAGCAGGAGTTAGATAGTCGATCGAGCCATGGTCAACGCCTAAACCCACTTGGAACACTTTAGATTCATATCTGGCTCGTGACAATAGGCTAAGGGAATACCGAATACGGTCCCGCGGACCGAACATTGCCCCGGACCGTATACCCTATGACACTGGGTTGCCAAAATGGTCCCGGTGTAGTAACTTACAAGAAGTGGCTATAATTCGAGCCAATTTGGTCCGACCCTGGAACATATGTTTGCGAAAAATGTGGTCTATTCCAGGGTCATGGTTGGTTGGTCCAGTTGCATATTTGCTATGTGAGTTTTATCTGTTTATGATCGGCTGTATATGTATAATTATATATACATGTATAATTATGTACGTGCGTCAAAGCCGAGGCTGAATATCAACACATTGCTATTCTTATTATAAACCTTACCAGCATAATTAGCAGCAGGATAGTTAACACCTCACTCCACGTACTTTTACAAAATAATTAGGACGACCATTTATAGAGCAGTTCGAAGATGATGGAGACACTTCTGGGACTTGTGATCAGGATCTGATATATGTAGTGTTTCAGTACCTATCAGAAAAGGGGTATATCCATCCGGGTCACGATACGTTCAAAAGAATGACTAGAAAAAAGGCAGCTATGGTTGTTATTCGAGAAGGGGTGATGGTTGTGGAAGTTCAGTTTGTGAAATCCCGCCGGGAGCAGCTAAAGATACTAGAAACGTGTCACTATGACCCAACGGCCGGCCATATGCGTGAGAAGAAAGCAATCGCTAGAATTACAGAACGCTTCATCTGGAGTAAATGACGTGAAGGAAATGGTAAGTAAAATTGTTGTTAACACCAATTATATTGTTATTTAAATTACAATAGATACGCTCTTATATGATATCTATCAGCGAGCAAATCGCAATTCAGTATTACAATTAAACACCCCAGCTAAATCCAATACCACCAGAGGAAACAAGTATAAGTGACTATTTCTCAAAATACGTTGATGCTGTTTCACTACCGGAAAAGTGTGCTTATTATATTGCAGCTTCATTATTTAAAGTATGCTGTATGTGTTTTGCTGAAAGAAAATTTATTTATGTTTACATGCAGTTTTTCATGAGATTCCGAAGGTGTTAACAACTTAAAATTAAAAAATCAACTTGATACGATAATGGCAGAGATTTTGGGGATAAAAAGTATTTTTGCAACGCCATAACCCCCCCCCCCCCTCCCCACTCCCCCGCAGGTTTGTGTATACAGTTGCATTGAAACTTGCCGCATAATATTCAGTCATTGTTTTTTTTTATTGTGAACGCAGTGTGTTAAATTAGGATGTTTTAATATTTGTGGATTCTGTTGTTTTGTGCTCACAGGCAAATATACTTGATGAAAGATATAATCAGACACTTCAGAACATGTTGATGAAGTTTTTTATATGACAAGAAGGAACTTTGGGATGAATATTTGGACACCTTAGTATATGCCTACAATACATCAGTTCATGAGTCAACATCATACAGTTATACTCTCCATTTGAGATAATGTATGGTCGCAGAGCAGTTTTACTAATAGATATTGAAATGGATGGCTTTAGTCATGAAATAATTGACAAAGAAGAAGTCTTGGAAAATGACATGCATGGCCACTTTAACTGAACAGCATCTTGAAATGCTGCAATTGACAAAGGAAAACATTCAAAAATCGCAGAAAAGACAAAAATGCACTTATGATCGAAAACATGCTAGTCCAGATGCTTTTGTGGTTGGTCATTTAGTCTTAAGATAATACTTCAGAAGAAAGAGGAGAGCAGGAGGGAAAATGGACACGCCATATATTGGACCTTATCTTATAACAAAGTGTCATAGCAAGGGAATGTTTAGACTGCAACTTGTTAGTGATAAGACCAGTACCATCGAAAGGATTAGCAATGCTTACCTCAAGCCATACAGAGCAAAGCATGGTAGCATCAAAAGATTCTACTAGAAACAAATTTAAGTAGCATCCAATCTATGAATCAGATCAGTGCGGAGCATTATATGCATGTTGGGGAAGATGACGAATTTCACTCCACTGTACTCAAGGAACAGTTATATTCACCCAATCTTCTTGGCCTTGTAGGTCTGGTGCTTGTTCATTGCAGTTTGATTCTCGAGAAGATGATGATATGAATTTCATGTCGGTTTATAATATTTTGCATGCTTTGTGAGAATTGTGACATTGTGTCTCTTATGCTTATATTGCAATCCATTATAATTATGTAGGACAAAAGAATTCATTTTCAGCAAGGTGAATATGCACTGAGTAAGAATCTTGATGTGTCTCTTTGGGTTGATTACAGGGCATATTATGGTAAAGCTCCACTCAAAGTAACTTTTGGAGGGAATTTTGTCATTGTAAATGAGGATCTACAGGACAAGTTTGACAAATTCATTAAGAAGGTTTACTTCTACATTAGCAGTGCACATAAACTTGTTAAAGCAGTTGAATTGCTTCAATTGTGCTGTAGGTCACCAAGCACTTCATTTCGAACAATGCATATTACATAATGTCTGCATTCAATCTTGATGCTTTGTGTGAGTGGGCCAGTCTATGCCAAGAGAACTCTCTGCAGTGATAAGGATGTTACTGTTGATATTTTACGCAACTGCAGTAAACAGCCGAGTACTAATCAAGGTGATTAGTGTATGAAGGAGAGAGAAATGTGATAGTGTATGAAGGAGAGAGAAATGTGATAGTGTATGAAGGAGAGAGAAATGTGATAGGCTACAAACCTGTTTGTAGTGATTGGCAAAAACAACGCTGCAAATTATTGGGATTAGAGTACATTATGGAAATCTCTCCTCCCATCCAATCCATGCAGCAACTGTTGGTTCCTGTATCAAAGTGCCCTTCAGCGACAGCAAGGATATCCGATTAAGCCTGATGGTAATTGCTTTTTCCGGTCGATTGCATTTGTTAATTGTGATATGTACAGGATCTCAGGAATACCATCAAGAAATCCATTTACCTATCACTATTTATATTATTCACAATTCTGAAAATCCACCTGCCTTCTACTTCCTGATGAGTCCATGGCATGTTACATGAAACGTTCAAGAATGCAAGCACTAGGAACCTGGGCAACAGAAATGGAAATAATAGCAACAGCCTACTTGCTCCAAACGTCTAATATGTGTACGGACCATGCATGTGGTAACATTAACAAATGGCAGAAGCATTCACCAGATCAAGTTAAAGATGATCCACATAAAGTTGAATGCATCTATAATACGAATTTAAATATTTTTATTTTTAGTCATTTTGAAACTGTTAATAAATGTAACATTCTTGCGTGCATGCATCACTGTGTGTATTTTTTTCATCACAACCCGTTATTGTATGTATCTGTTTTAATATTTATCCATTTTTTAAAAGTGAACGTATGCCATCCAGCAGAACATGTACTAGCACAGGCTGTTTAAGTATTATGCATCTATGATTGCAATTGCGCAGGACTGCCAGGACAATTCATTACTCATATTGTCAAGTCTCCTACGCTATGCAAGGCAAGGAGCGGTTTCCTGCAAGTCGATCGGACCACTTTGGCAATTAAACCAGAGCAAACTAACATGTTCCAGGGTCGGACCAAATTGGCTCGAATTATCTTATTGTCTTGTCTCCGACCTTTACAAGGCATAGAGCTGCGTCCTGCAAGTTATTACAACCGGACCAGTTTTGGCAACCCAGACCACTTTTGGCTGCCAAAAGTGGTCCGCCCGGACCAATTTTCGCGTGACATACATGTACCTGCTTAGGATTCTCAGCCTGTACCATGGTAAGCTAATCATGGATTTGATTGCAAGCCCTTGTGTTGGCTCTATGTTCAGCTTGATCCCAGCACCGTGGAGCAGCTGCTGATTTTGGTCTGCACTCAGTGCTCCGACTTCATCCTCAAAGAGGATGCCAGAATCATCAGAGCTGCCACTTAATTATAAGATGTTGCGTGTCCTTTGGAGCTCAAGCACACGACGCTTATGTGTGCGTTTACTCAACTGTGTGATGGAAGCTTTTGGTACCGTCACGCGAGCCAACTGATGTCAATGGCTGTTCAAGTTTTTTGAAGCTTATTTATCTGAAGGATTGGGAGTATCACCGTATAAACCTGCTATTATTTAATTAACCCCTCGTTAAGTCCCTTTGTGCGCGCAAGCTGTAGCTTCTTCTGCAAAGCTGTTTTCAATTGCGCCTTTTATAAAAAAGTATTTTGAATATGTGTGCGGCACCATTCATGTACATGTAATGGTTGCTTCACTGATTTTTGCATAAAATACCTCCAAAATAAGTTGGTGGTTTAACAATGAGATTTGTGTATACGCCATTTTGAATATATACCATAATCCAGTTCACACGATCTAATTGTAATGCCTAATGGCCAGTACCCAGTGGCGTCCCTAGGTGTTTCAAAGGGGGGGGGGGGGGGGGGGGGGCTAATCAAAAGAGGGGCGCCAAGGGGGAGTGGCTCTGACTAATCTATGAGGCATACAAAATAAATTAATCACAGTATGGTTGGGTTGTGAAATTATCCCTATTCCATAAGCAGATTTGATAGTTCTATTCTTCTTGGGTGCATTTTGAGAAAGAACTCCACCGCTGTGTCATAGTTTACTGAGTGCGTAATGAAATTCATAAGTACTAGCGAAGAAAGCCGTCTACAGGTCGTAGAGGACATTAGCCAGTTTCTCAGATGGCGTAAGGTAGAAAAGCTTCTCTCGCAGCTGCAACTAGTAATTGGAAGCGTGCAACCAATTTTTATCAAGCGGAAAATATTACTCTCATCACAAACTGATTAGTGCCGATGCAAGAGTATCCGGCCGCGGACGATCGATTGGTGAACACGGAAAAGAAGAAACACTTACAGGACACGATGGTATGAGAGAAATAAATGAATTTCTAAATGATGCCGTCGGTTCAGAAACACATCGGAGGCAAAACGTGTGCAACTGACGAATCAGAACTGAGTACATGTATGGTACATAAAGGATCATCTGAAAGAATAGAACAAGGGAATGTTATGATTGATTTTATTTGGGTATGCATTGCGCGCTCCATGGTTGACTTGGTGACGCAGAGAAACAGGCTCGCTCGAGCTCGATGGTGCAAAACACTACTTTATCAATGTAACGGATTGCGCGCTTGAATGCAGTTGACATTGCAACTTAGATTTTCGATTCATTCGAAACCAACGATATATTTTGAATGATAAATTAATGATGTAATACGGGCGGTATAACTTCACACGGCGAGGCGCTTAATTAATCGAGGAGGATTGTGTGCGTGTGTTTGTCAGCTAGCGTGTGTGTGTGTGTGTGTGTGGGGGGGGGGGGCCATAAAGCGGGGAGGGGGCGCCATATAGCGGAGAGGGGGCGCCATATAGCGGGGAGGGGGAGGGCATCTGCCCCAAATGCCCCCCCTATGCGGACGCCACTGGTACCGACGTACATGTATACGTAACAGCCGTGCCCCGGGTTCCTGGTTCACTATCCATGCATTGGAGTGTTTTATCATGGTATGGGAGTATTTTTACTACAAATGCTCTGGTTCCTGGTGATTGGAAAGTTATCAAGGTGAGTGTCAAGGTCACTGGTAATGATTGCCAATAAAAATGGTGGTCATGCCATATATGGACTCTGGCTCCGCCCTGATCTTATACACTACAATATAGTTAAGTGAGCTAGTTATCTACTACTAGCACCTATAATATTCAATAACTTCATGTAATTGTTCACGTGAGAGTGAGCTGTACGTATACGTGAGGCGGAGGTCATAAAAAAGTACATTTTGTGTGCATGTCAATGGAAACCACTTTTTTGACTCCTGGAACCAAAACTTTCAATACAAACCCCACATTTTTAATGCTGTATGTATTCAGCTAATACAACTGAACATGTAATAGAGGGGTTGCATGGCCTACATCACGTCGCAATGTCGTGTGACAATTTATATTGCAACTTTTTTATATTGGGGGCAAGCGAGCATATGGAGAAATCAACGGACACGAAAGTTGCGGTTTGTAAATTTTTGGATTTCATTCCGCGGTACGTTCCATAGAGAATGTATGGCGTTTTTACTAACTTGATTATTATTTACTTAACTAACGGACCTGCAACTTTTGCCACCCTCTAATACTACTCTAAATGATGTTTAAATGTAGGCAATTTCAAATTTTATACCTTGTATCGTCCAAAATTCTGGGACCATTTCTGAAAATATGATATTCCATAGACTTGTACAGAAAATGGAAAAAAATCATGCTAATTAAGATATTCCATTAGTTATAACTAATGAACAGAGGGGGGTTAGAACTTTTGCCACCCTCTGAAACAATTCTACAACTATCCAAATAATATAATATATGAAAAAAAGTGGATGTTGTCGTGAAGAATTTGGGGACCATTTTTAAAAATAGTAAATCAGTTTTGGTGCAATAAGGCGCCATTTTTAAATGGCGTTTCTATGTGTTGCCATAGATATTTAGTAAAATCAAGGATATTCCATAGTTAATAAAATGAGACTAGGACATGCCAGCATTTTGCAAAGCTGGAGTCGAGCAGAGGGCGTGGTGGGCCAGGTGCCGCTCCGTGCCGGGGGTAACTACTAGTACATGCCATGGAATACTAAAAGCTTCGAGTCTGTGTTTTCTGCAAGACAGATCGATGTATTGAAATGATGTTAGGCTGCTTACCTCGACCGGCTGCTCAGACAAGAGATGTAGGCATACACGTAGCTGTAGCTGGATCTGAGCTATCCGAGTGCATCCTGACGACGAGGGTGCATGGGATAGCTAAGAAGGATGGCAGGGGAGTGTGACGCGTCAACGGAAGACTGGTTGAGTTAATACGTCGAGCGACTAGAACATTTCTTCCTGGCAAATAAAGTGGAAGCCGAACAGAAAAAGGACGCTTTCCTCGCCTGTATTACATTTGGCCTGCTCCGAGCGCTCGTAGCACCCCAGAAATTGAAAGACCGAACGTACGAGCAACTGGTACGTCGCAGCCTTAACGACACACGTAGCGCCTAAACCTCTAGTCATCGCAGAACGTACGGTTCCACAAACGGGACAAAAGGAGGGAGAAAGTGTGATATGTGGTATGCAGCAAGTTTGCAGAACTGTGCGTTTGGTGCGACGTTATCAGAGACGCTGAGAGACAGGGTGTTCTTTGGTATGAGGGACGAGGGGGTACAGAAGAGACTCCTCACAAAGGCAGACCTCACTTTTGCCAAGGTGCTGGAGACAGCGGAAATAGCGGAAAGGGAGACTAAAGACGCGCAGAACAGTTGCAGAGTGTCACAAAACAGGAAGTACATCAAGTGGCAGCACCACCAAGAAGGGGGAGACCGTCGGGCCTAGGGGCTTGCAACAGGTGTGGAGGAGCGCATGATACTCAACAGTGCAGGTTCAGAAACAAAGTTTGCAGGAAATGGGGGCAAATTGAGAGGGCGTGTTGTGCAAAGAAAAGGGCAGAAGGAACAGGTGTTGGAAAGGGTGTACCCACTAGAGACCACTCTGTGAAGGAACTAAAGGGGGACGATGAAAGCAAAGAAGAATGGGACAGACTGAAATGGGGATCACTACATGGCCTAGCAAAAGACAAGAGAAATGGAATGAAACAGAGGACAATGGGTAAACCTATATGTATGTGGAGTTCATCATGAATGAACAACTGCTATGTATCAATACAATTGGTTGTACCCCAAATTGTACAGGCCTGTACAATTTTATAGGCCTGTACCACTGTACAGGCCACTACCCCTCCCTGTACACGCCATTACCCTTGTACAGGCCTGCACCCCTGTACAAGCCTGTACCCTTGTACAGTCCTGTACACCCCCCCCCCCCCCCCAGTACAGGCCTGTACCCCTGTCCAGGCCACTACCCCTCCCTGTACACGCCATTACCCTTGTACAGGCCTGCACCCCTGTACAAGCCTGTACCCTTGTACAGTCCTGTACCCCCAACCCCCCCCCCCCCCCCCCCTTCCCCCACCCATCCCAGTACAGGCCTGTACCCCTGTCCAGGCTTGTACCCCTCCCTGCATGTACACGCCTTTACCCCTGTACAAGCCTGTACTCCTGTACACCCCCCCCCCCCCCCCCGCCCCCTGTCCAGGCTTGTATCCCTGTACCCCTCCTTGAACATGCCTGTATCCCTGAGTAGGCCTGTACCCCTCCGTGAACAGTGGTACAGGCCTATACCTCTCCCTGTACCCTTTCACAGGATTGTACTGCTGTACATGTATAGTTCATGTCTCTACTCAAAGCATGGCTTTATAACCTCTTCTGTAGTTTTGGGTGGCCATCCCTCCTGAATAGGCTGAAACACCCTTGCTAACACCAGGTCCCTTAATTGTTGTTGTTCTTCCTAATTCTGCCACCTCGACCAGGAGGGTTTGTAGTTGGGAATGTCCCTCCTTCCTCCTCGTCCATTTGTGCCATCTGCATGTTGGCCACCACTGGGAGACATGAAAGTGCATCAGCATTTGTGTGCTGAGTGGTACTCTTGTACCTGATATCAAGACAGGGCTAGCCTACCGCATATACCAATGCAACCGTGCTGCTGTCACTGCTGGTAATCCCTTTTCAGGGTTGAGAATGGATGGTGGTCTGTCACCAGTGTGAAATGGGGAGGAACTGTGATGTCCGGAAACATTCAGTGATTAGAGATATATAGGATCATGTGTGTGCATGTGATTACGTGTATGATTCAGTATAATTATAATGAATGAATGGTTGTTGATGTTGTGAGCTATCCGAGTGCATCCTGAGGTATCGAGTGTCTGAGAAACAAACCAGCCTAGGACGCCATTGCATGTGGTTGAATCTTTTGAAACATGATCACATGTACATGTACAACAGTGCTTTGTTGTGACACCTGCAGTTAAATTAACACAACAGTAACGCTACATTACATCCATAGTGACATCCATGCACATGCACTGTTCCTTCTGATTGTTCCTGCAGCTAGTGAGCGTTGTATGTGAAAAATCAATTTAAGCTGACACTTGAACTCCCTGAAATAAAAATGCAGTGATTACTAGAATACACCTGAACACACATATTACATACTGTAGAAGAGAACAGGTTAATTAACTTACGTCCTTTTCTTCAACCCAATATAAGTGTCTTCTTAAAACCACTTTACAACACTAGATAAACTATTCTTCCATTCTGGAAAGCATGGTATTATTCAGTTTTATTTTGTTTTTTTAAAACAAACCCAGCTAGCTTACCTTTTTCCTTTCACACACGATCCTTTCAGCCGGATAGTACTTCATTTGACATGCACTATAAGATGAGAGCCGGGGCCAGCGGGGTGAATGGGGATAAGGGGAGGAAAGGAGAGAGGAGGAGCGAGAGTGATGGGAGGGAGGGGGAGGTAGGAAAATTGACGGGATGAGGAGGGAGGGAGATGGAAGGGGAGGTAAGGAAATTGAAGGGAGGAGGAAAAGAGAAAGTATTATTTGTTTTTCTTTGTACAGGTTGTGGTGGCAGTTTGTATATGCCAAAACATTGAGTGTCTGACTGGCTAAATACAATTAAGGGATTCATGAAAGTTTGTGTTATGATGTTCTACTTCCATTGCTGTAGTATTATTGTAGGAAGTCTTCCCTTCATATGTACAGTTAAATGGCATGTTTGTGAACCCTGGATTAATTGACAGAACAGCAAGTGACATGCCACGTGTACACCAGGGGGTAGGTGCGGTAAATCCCTGGTGTTATAGGAAGTACATGCATGTAATGGTGTGCATCTTGTACTGTAGCAAATGCATGACTGGAAACCGTAAGTGATACTGGCAGATGTTGCCAATTCCTGCCTCCTCCTCCCCCACGTTCAGCTGATGTGTGTGTGTGTGTGTGTGTGTGTGTGTGTGTGTGTGTGTGTGTGTGTGTGTGTGTGTGTGTGTGCATGTATGTGTGTGTGTACATAAACACCTGCTGATCCTATCTTATTTGGATGTTTGTACAAAGTAACAAAGGCCCAATGTCATGAATTTTGTTGTGTGGCCAGACTGCTGATAAAAGGTCTAGGTCTGTACATACAGTGAATAATCTCATGCACAATGCCATGCAGCTTTGTGCAAATACAACCCCTAGGCCTAGGGAATAGCTGTGTCCTGGAAGTTCATAGTATGTTAACAGATGTGCAGCACTACTACTTGTGTCCATACATGTACATGTATGTACATTTTTGGTGAGCCCCAGGGTTATTCTATTGCCTGTCTACTTGTTGCCAGCTAGGCTTGGAGTACTACAGTTGAGAGCCTTACTGTTGATAGTAATGAGAGCAAGGTACTACATGTAATGCCGTGCATACTAAAAATGAAAACCTTTAGGGAAGGCCAACAGTATAGGGAGAAGGCCAACTATATAGGGAGAAGGCCAACTATATAGGGAGAAGGCCAACTGTATAGGGAGAAGGCCAACAGTATAGGGAGAAGGCCAACTGACCAACAGTATAGTATATAACATGTACATGTACATGTAAGTTGTCAAGGGAGGTGTGTCCATACATGTATGTACGAAGTGGGCCCATAAGGTTATTCTATTTGTGATAAGTAATGCAAACACTAAATGGGCATGGGCCAACCTACATGTATGAAGCTTTAGCATAGCCCCAGAACCATTATCCTTTGTTAGGCCAGTAGCTTAGGGCTGGCTTGTGGTTTCCTTGTCCACACAATGGATGTGGTTGCTTTGCAAAACTTAGGTAACCACTAAAATCACTACCTATCTTTGAAGTACCACTGCATGTACATGTAGTGACCTACAGCCAAAAAAGTTGCATGAAGGGCATAAGATGACTTGGCTACATACATGTATAGAAGGGTTAAGGTTACCACACGTACATGTAGGTAACATGTTGCATGCAACTCAAATGAATATAGCGCATGGTAGCCTTCTAAAGCACAGCCTCATATGCAAATGTAGTAATATTAAATTTACCAGAACTTTTGTGTAGGTAGTCAGGGTTAGGGTTTATACCTGTATTTGGTAGCCACCAGATGAGACCATTTTTGAAATTACATATACTAGGTACAGGATTATGTAACAGTAGATGGTGTCTATAAAGATAGACAATAGTACATGTAACAAAGAGTACATGTACAAGTTAATGTACCTCTCTCCAGGCCCTTAAACAGAAGTACTTTAACATGCATGTTCAAAGACTTCTGATGGAGCCGTCACCCAAGTGATGCATTTGTAAAGAGCGCTCGCAACCCGTTGGCACCGATAGCAGCCGACACAATATAATAATAAGCACACCAAATACAAATCAATGGTCCCTATTTATAGTGACATTACAGACAACATTAATGGACAGACAGTCTGCACATCTCATGACCAGAGTTCAGAGGTTGCTGACATGCGCAGTGACGGACTATTACACCACTCCCTCTTCCAGAAGGTCAGTATCTATCGGGTGGTCTTCGTGTTCGCTGGGGATACCTGTGCTGTACTTCTGCAGGTTGATCAGCATGGGCAGCCTCATCTTCTGCAGGTTCTTCATGTGGTAGTAACTCCTGAGGTACCTGCTCCCCTATTCCATCAAGGACTTCTATGTTGCTTCCCACAGGTGCAAACTCCAAAAGTGCCTCATTTTCGTCTGGATTTTCTGGTGGTGGTCCCAGGAACGTCTCAGTTCTTGTACCTGGTACAAATGGCTTAAGACGATCAAAGTGCACCACTCTAATCATTTTTCCATTCTTGCTTTTAATCTTATAGTCACATTCCCCAATGCACTCAATCACTTTAAAAGGCCCAGTCCAGGGATGATGTAATTTCCTACATTGACCCCGAGGCACCGCTGGTGAATGTAGCCATACCCAGTCACCTACTTGGTACGGAGCACCATGCACTTTGACATCGTACAAAGCCTTTTGTCGGTTGTGCTCAGTAATACCTTTCCTTCGAGCCAACACATATGCCTCTGTGAGATTGTTCCGCAACGTATGTGCATAATCACCCAAGGTGCAGGCTTCGTGTGGGGTTGAGCCATACATCAGGTCAACAGGTAGGTTTACTTGACGACCATACATCAAATAAAAAGGGGAGTATCCTGTGGATGCATGCACACTCGAGTTGTATGCTAAACACACCCTCCGTATACACTGGTCCCAATCCATCTTATGATCCTTAACCGTTGTAGATAGCATGTCTAACAATGTTCTATTGAACCTCTCTACTAACCCATTACAATGAGGATGGTAGGCCGTTGTACGGGTTTTGTGTATCTGAAGCAGGGTGCAGACTTCCTTCAACAAATCTGCCTCAAATTGCCTTCCTTGATCGGAGTGTAACTGCTCAGGGGGAGAAAAGCGACAGAACATTTCATCCACCAACATTTTGGCCACAGTTAATGCCTCCTGGTTCGGAATAGCATAAACCTCAACCCACCTAGTAAAACAATCACATGCTACCAGTACATACTTATTGCCTTGAGCTGTCACCGGAAGGGGGCCAAGTATATCCACTGCTACAATCTGTAAAGGGTATCCAGCCTGCAGGGTCTGAAGGGGTGCCCTTTTACTAGGTGGTGCCATTTTCCTTGTGCTGCATGTTCTGCATTTTCTACACCACTCCTTCACACTCTCTTTCCAGCCAGGCCAGTAGTATCGCTCACGAACCAGATGTATCATCTTACTTTCACCTACATGTCCCCCCATGGAACCGCTGTGAAGGTCTTGGAGTACACTTTCTCTGACAACAGAAGGCAACACTAGCTGCAGGTGTTGAGATCGCCCATCAATACACAATCGCCATAAGACGCTATTGTCTACTTTCAAGGATGACCACATCTGCACAAGTTGACGACTCTCCCGACTCCATGTTTTTACTTCATCCAGGTTAGGAGTAGCACCACTTTCTTTTGCCTTCAGTACCGGACCAATTGATGAATCATTGAGCTGCTGGTCATGAACATCAGCTGCAGAATGGCCCTGAGAGACAATGCCAATTTGAGCAGCGAGATGGGCAGGACTGTACACATGTGTAACTCTACCACATTGATTACATGGCACCCTGGATAAGGCATCTACATTCGTGTGCTGGTTACCAGGTCTGTGGACCACTGTAAATGTGTACTCCTGTAGCCGCTCAAGCCAACGAGCTAGCTGCCCCTCTGGTTCTTTGAAGTTTTGGATCCACACCAGGGAACCATGGTCTGTTCGGAGAGTAAAGTGAACACCTAAAAGGTAGTGTCGGAAATGGTGAATGAACTCAACAACTGCTAGTAACTCCCGACGAGTGACACAATATCTTTGCTCTTGCCGACTCAGAGATCTACTTGCATACGCTATTACAGCCTCACCCCCATCGTCCTGTACTTGGGACAAAATTGCACCAATACCCGTATCACTTGCATCAGTGTCCAACATGAAGTGCCTAGAGTGATCAGGAAAAGCAAGGATTGGGGTTGTCATTAAACACTTACGCAAGTGATCAAAGGCACCCTGACACTGCTGGGTCCACTCAAATGCAATGTTCTTTTCCAACAGCCGCTGCAATGGTTTTGCTGTAGTTCCAAAATCCTTAATAAATCTTCTGTAATAGTTAGCAAGTCCCAGGAACTGTTGGATATTCTTCTTACTCTCAGGAACAGGCCACGTTGCAATTACTGCAGTCTTTTCAGGATCAGTTGCAATACCATTTTCAGATATGACATGCCCTAAGAAGCGTACTTCTTTTTGACACAGCTTGCACTTTGCTGGTTGAAGTTTAAGGCCTGCCTGTCTTAGTCGAGACAAAACAGTACCCAGATTGGATAGGTGTTGTTCAAAGGTCCGACCTATCACCACAGTATCGTCGATATACACCAAACATTCAACCCAGTTCACATCACACAAAACCCGGTTCATCAATCTTTGAAATGTGGCAGGCGCATTACAGAGCCCAAAAGGCATTACTTTAAACTCATATAGACCTTCTGATGTGGTGAATGCTGTTTTCTCCCTACTGCTGCTATCTACTTCAACCTGCCAGTACCCACTCTTAAGATCTAAGGTGCTGAACCACTTAGAACCCCCTAATGTATCCAAAATGTCATCCACCCGAGGTAGTGGGTAGGCATCCTTTCTAGTCACAGAATTAACTTTTCTGTAATCTATACAGAACCGTGTGGATCCATCCCTTTTACGTACCAATATAATAGGTGATGACCATGGACTGTTAGAAGGCTGTATGATGTCATTTTTCAGCATCTCAGTTAGAAGCTGTCTCACTTCCTGGCGGCGGGCTGGGGAGACACGACGGGGCAGTTGATGGATGGGTTGAGAGTCACCTGTGTCAATGTGATGCTTTGTGAGGTTTGTGCGTCCCAAATCAGAGTGAAAACTAAACACATCGGCATATTCCATAAGTAACACAAACAGCAATTCCTTCTCTGAATTACTGAGATGAGTAATAGTGGAAACAATGTCCCACAATACCTTGTGCTCACTTGGAGATACCTCAGTCACTGCTGATATTGTTAAGAGGTGAGTATCGCTGGAAATGGGTGGGTCTTTGTCCAAAGGCTCCATCTGTGCAATTTCCAAACCCTTCCACAGTCTCACTGCTTCCTTATGTGGATTGAATACACGAAGAGGGACAGTAGATCCTGTTGGACAGACCACAGCACGGGCCACCAAAACATCACAGCGTCCTGTCTGACCCCTCTCAACTAACCACGTGCCTACTACAGGAGTGTCCCCTACACCACCTGATGCAATATCTACCATGACTTCTACCTCACTTTCTGCTGGGATGGTTAGTTTCCTTTGTAAAAACAAACCCACAGTTTTGCTCACTTTTTGGTTCACATCTAACAGTGGGAGAACAAGTTTCTCATTTGGAAAACTGATTTTCCTGTCCCCACTATCTATCATGCATTTGAATGTTTCCAAAAAGTCCAGCCCTAATATTGCCTCAACAGTCATTCCCTCCACAACAAGAAACTTGTTTTCAAACACCACGTTTTTAGACAATGTCAGGTGGACCAACACAATGCCCTGTACATGCAGAGGTGATCCATTCACACCAACCAGCCTACTGCTACCACCCCATTCTTTTAGCTCCATGTGTTTATTAGCTGATACCCTGTGCCAAACTGCTGTACTAAGAAGTGAAACAGACGCCCCGGTATCTACTACGAACTGAACTGGGATTGATGCTATGTATCCTTTCAAACGGTAACTTATTTCGGAAGCAATGGACAATGCTGGGACTGTTAATTCAGGGGCCCTCTTGGCCCCCTCTCGTGCTTGGCCCTTTGCACGGAGGGGAGGAAGTTTTCCTGCTGTTCGTGTTGCTTAGGAGTTGCACATTCGCGAGCAACATGCCCTTTCCCCCCACAGTTCCAACAAACTATTGAATCTCGCTTACGTGCATTCCATTTCTTTGATTCGGATTTTTGGCCTCCTGCTTTAGAGCTCACAAGTCTTTCCAAGCGGTCCAGCCGTTCAACGAGTTCTTTTATCGCCTCCAGAGCTGGGTCCGTCTTAGTCTGCACGGAAGCAATGCTAGAAGCGGTGCCGTCATCCTCGTCGGTAGTTGCTGGCGCTGTGTTCTGTGACATGGGCAAAAACCCCACTGTCATAGGCTTACATGGATGAAGGTACGACTCCAGCTCCATAGCCGCCAGCGCTGCTTCGTCAACCGTCTGTGGTCGTTTCTGTTTAACGCCAAAAGCAACCTGTGGGTTGTCCAATTGGGAAAGAAACTGGTTTAAAGCCAAACACTCTCGTGCCTTCTCCTCCAACTCAGGGTAAGCGCTATCGGCTAGCAACCGTAGCGCATCACCGAACGATGCCCAATCTTCGCCTTTCTCTTTCTTTCTGTGCTGAAGTTCAACCACCTTAAGCGTTCGCTTGCTATCTGGATCAAAGCGGCGTTTCAATGCACCAACGCACTTACTGTAATCTGTTCGCTCATCCTCTCCAAGCCTCCGAAAAGCCGTCTGAGCCTTACCAACCAGGCGCACGCGTACCCATTTCAATCTATCTTCATCCTTAGTCCAGTTGTTCACGTCCGCACAGCTTTCAAAATGGTTTATCCATTCGTCCCATTTCGTCCCAGACTCTCCGCTGAAAGTTTCCGGCAGTAGGAATGGCTTGTTTGCCATCCTGCCGTCTACGCCAGTGTAAAGAGCGCTCGCAACCCGTTGGCACCGATAGCAGCCGACACAATATAATAATAAGCACACCAAATACAAATCAATGGTCCCTATTTATAGTGACATTACAGACAACATTAATGGACAGACAGTCTGCACATCTCATGACCAGAGTTCAGAGGTTGCTGACATGCGCAGTGACGGACTATTACACATTGTATGTGTACAAAGGACACATCCCCCTTCTGGGGGATTTGGAGAGGTGATCCAATGACACCACCAACACCCCTCCAGGGGAGTGAGGAAGTGTTCTCAACACCAATGCATGCAAACAAAAATTAGCATGTCCAAAAATACCATGCGTACTCTAGTGCATGTAACCACCATCACAATAGCCCCCAAACAGCCATTCACACACCTGTTATCTGTCGTCACTGTGTTCAAAGGACTGGGGAAGTAGCCAGACCAGTAAGTACTTTGGTTTGTAGTACTGCAGTTAGTAGGTCTTCATTGATCCTCGGCTCCTCCAGTAGTATGGTAGCTCTCTCCTGGTAGATTGTTGTGTCTTGTTGTGGTTGTACAGCAATCTGTGTGAGTGTGTGTGTGTGTGTGTGTGTGTGTGTGTGTGTGTACATGTACATGCATGTGTGTGTTTGTGTCCAAATTATTATTATTTATATCTGATGTATATGGATGTACATGTAAGTACCACTGTGTACAGGTATATGTGTGGACATCATTGGTGCGTGTGCCCATGTTTGAAGCACACAATACACAGCTCTACATCAGCGTGTGTAGTGTGCACATGATGGAGACACTTGTGAATATGTGCATCTCCACCAGTAGAGCTACTACATTGAGTGTCCACACTGTAACTGAGCATGCGTGACTTGCTGGAAGTGTCCATGCACGTGTGTGGTGTGTGTGTCCCACAGGTCAGCTATACACATGGTAAACAAAGGGACAGAGATGCTACACAAATGGACAATGCTCAGTGGTTCATATAGGGAGAAAGCCAATAGTATAGGGAGAAGGCCAACTGTATAGGAAATAGTATAGGGATAAGGCCGACAGTACACATGTAGGTAGAAAGTCAACAGTATAGGGAGAAAGCCAACAGCATAGGGAGACGGCCAACTGTATAGGGATAAGGTCAACCATATAGGGAGAAGGGTCAACAGTATAGGGAGAAGGCCAACTGTATAGGAATAGTATAGGGAGAAGACCAACAGTATAGGGAGAAGGCCAACAGTATAGGGAGAAGGCCAACAGTATAGAGAGAAGGCCAACAGTATAGGGAGAAGGCCAACAGTATAGGGAGAAGGCCAACAGTATAGGGAGAAGGCCAACAGTATAGGGAGAAGGCCAACAGTATAGGGAGAAGGCCAACAGTATAGGGAGAAGGCCAACAGTATAGGGAGAAGGCCAACAGTATAGGGAGAAGGCCAACAGTATAAGCGCAGCTTATTATAAAGAGAAGGCCACCAGCATAGGAAGAAGGCCAACAGTATAGGGAGAAGGCTAACAGTATAGGGAGAAGGCCAATGTATAGGGAGAAGGCCAATGTATAGGGAGCAGGCCAACAGTATAGGGAGAAGGTCAACAGTATAGGGAGAAGGCCAACAGTATAGGGAGGGCCAACAGTATAGCGAGAAGGCCACAAGTCTAACACTACAGGAAGAAGACCAACAGTATAAGGAGACGGGCAATTAACGGTCCGGGAGAAGGCCAACAGTACAGGGAGAATTCCATACAGTACTAGTATAGGGAGAAGGCCATATCTCCTCCCCCTTCACTGCATCGAATATATGCCTGTTCTGCACATACTAAATTCACACAGTATACTCACCAAAACACCTGAATCTCAGAAGTTGAAATCATGCAGGGCAATCCGTTTATTGCTGCCTCCACATCTCCAAAGCTACGATTGTGTATTATCGTTAATAATTCATCTGCAATTAACAGTTAACTAGTTGCAACGTACGCAATAACTGGAACTTAATCCCAGATGACGCAAGGTATTACGTTATGACATATTGTTTATGAATATATTATGCGCGGTAGAAATTAATTTTTTGTCTTGATTTTACTACACGAATGGTTCATGTCATAATTATATAAAACACAGATTCACAATCAGACCGATTTATAGTAAATTATAAATGTGTTTAAAATTCAATTTAAAAATAAAAGCATGATGACCGCCTATGTATGGGCCATTTCTCCATATGGTATGGCGCGTCAATGGAATGGAGCGTATTGACTAACCAACTCCCTAGGGAATACGTTCCGTCTAAAATATTGTACATCAAGGGAATACAATTCCCTGACAGAATGGAGGATTGATTTTGACAGCCACTGGTAATTATAGCGTGTATAATAAACCAATTCTATGGGTGTAAGTAGTATTACTAATCGCGCTACGTACATGTATATCTAATTGCAGGTTTATGTTTCAGTTTCTGTTACCAAAATAGCAGCCGTGAATGAAGGCAGACAAATAAATTGATGTACACACTCGATAATGAAAACCACATGACAGATGTTCTTTCACGACATCAGCTTTTTCATGTTGTTCTTTAGCAGCAGCTTAATGATTTGCTACAATGTAAAGAATTAATTAGTGTATGGCTTCATATTCAAATAATTTTGACACCCTTATATGTACCTCGTGGTAGAGGACATCCCAAGCAAGGGTATTTGCTTGAGGGCCTGAAACCTTCATCTATTGCAAGTCCAAACAACTGAAGAAATGTTGGACTGCCTCTTCCTGCATGTGTGATAAAATACATTATGAGTAGAATGATCTTTACACCATCTTACACCTACTATTATTTATTGGCCATCTTGAAAAATAGAGCTTCAGATTTTTTTACTCAGGCAGTGCTGATAGTAATGGTTATTGGTAGGTGCTCATCTCTTCTGTTCTTGGCATGAAATGTGATCAAAAGAATGATTTTGGTGTACATTCACTGACAGATTAGGGTAAACTACCTACTAGACTAAGAGGCTCTTTCCATTGTTTTTGGGGTTCCAAAATTTCACTCTTTTATACCTTTCTGGTCATCCATTTACAATATATTCTGACGACAAATGTCTTATGTATTTTTTTAGTGAACATAAAGGCATACCAACAATGGCATTAGTAAGAGTCCTTAGGTGGGCAGTTACATTAAGTGCTTATCAATGCAGCATACGTTATAAACCAGGATCAGAGGTGTGCTATGCTGATGCTCTTAACAGGTTGCCTGCACCTAAATCTAACACTGACTGTATTCCAGGAAGCATCATTGGACTCATTGATTTTATGTCCTCAACACCATTGTCATCTGAACTTGTTAAGAAATATACTCGAAGAGATTCGGTGTTGTCACGGGACTGTCAGTTTGTCCTTAAAGGATGGACCGAAAAGAAAACTGGGGGAACCTTTCTTTCCATATAAGTCTAGGAGGTATGAACTTAGTGTCCAGGATGGTGTGTTGTTATGGGGCTCTCGGATTGTTGTCCCACCCAGGATGAGAAATTGTGTGTTAGATGAATTACATAAAACGCATCAAGGAATTGTGAAAATTAAAGGGCCTGCCTCAAGGTTATGTGTGGTGGCCTGGGATGGATTGCATTATAGAGAAATTGGTTAAAAGCTGTAATACGTGTCAGGTGATATGCCATTTCCCACCAACTGCCCCCTTCCATCTTTGGAAATGGCCAAAGCAACCTTGGTCCCGGTTACATGCAGACTTTGCCGGGCCATTTCAAGGGCACATGTTCTTGCTGGTGGTAGACGCTTGTTCAAAATGGCTAGATGTTCATGTGATGAAGTCCATATCATCCTCTGCGAATATCGAGAAGTTGCGATCCATATTTGCAATTCAAGGCCTACCCCACAAGCCAGTAACTGACAACGGCCCAGTATTTGTTCCAAACATTCATGGACATTAATGGCATTGTTCGTATCAGATCAACACCTTACCATCCCAGCACTAATGGATTAACTGAAAGAGCTGTGCAGATGTTGAAGGATGGGTTACATGTATGCTGTATTAAAGATGGAACTATTGAAACTCGATACGTCTCAACCTGATGAATCCAGAATTAGCTCAAAAGATGTTGTCAAATCCACTTCAGCAGAAACACACACATGACAATGGTAAGGAAGTATGTTCATTCAAAGTTGGAGAAGAATTTTACGTTCGTAGCTTTAATAACATCAACCATTGAATTCCAGGCACTATTTTGGCAACAACAGAGCCATTATAATATAAAATCAGTTTAGCCAATGGTGTAGTGATGAAGCGACATGTTGATCATGTGAATGCTCAATATTCGAAGGTTCAAAGTTCCAAAGTACCTGTCGATTGGTATTGCTCAATAAGAGATTGTTGCAAGAAATCAAGATCAAAGTAACGTGGAGCCTGTGAACATGCCAGTGGAAGCCATTGAAATACTGATGACCTGGTCCCAGAACTTCATCCCGACACTGAAGTGCGAGTAACAGAGGCACCTACTGAGAAATCTAAGGAAAATAGAGGTACCAGATGCTACAACTTTGACTGAGCAGCCTTTAAGGAGATCCACATGCATTCGGCATCTACCAATTCCTCTATTACCTGTATTTAAGTAAGCACACTGGATATTTTAAATTTTTTTACATCATTGCATATAAGTGCAATTATACAAATGCACATAAAACTTGACATCCAGTACAGTGTAGATATACATGTAGAAGGGTATGCAGTGCTTATTAAATTAACGTACATACATGTGCTTATGCTGATGCCTGAACACTGCAAACATGTTTCTCACATTTAATAGGGATCAGTCCCTAATCCAACGAAATTGTAACACATGCCTGCCTGTTTATGTCCTTGAACGCAACCATGGACATGCAGGTGTACACATATGTTATGTTACCTTGATCCCTCAGGATGTAAATGTGATCAGCAGCTCGCGTACATGTACACACTCCTGCCCAAGCCACCCAGCAGGGCACATATAGACCATCGACCAAGTGAGCCACTTTCTTAACACTCTGCTGTGCATTCCTAATGAGTGCCACACGCAATTACAGAGATGATGGCTGTAGCATTAGGAAGCCCAAGGCAAAACCTGGGGGAAATTCAATGAAAATGCATTCATCCAGTGAAACATATTCTGACATCAGATTATAAGCATTCCTCCCTTAGTTTCCTCGTATCTAACTTAAGAACCTTGTGGAACTGACCATCTGGAAGATGCATGAAGGCCTTACTGCTAAACATGCATGTATTTAACCATAATTATAATTATTATATTCTTCTACTTTTAGACAACAACTCCTATCCCTGCTTCTATAAGAACGTGGAAAATAAGGGGCCCGGTTATAATTAGAACTCAAATATTAGATTTTTGGAGCTGTCCATCTATGTTCAAATCTCCTGTGATGGGTGGGGGTACCCCTCTACCGTACCTTCCCCTTATAAAAATCACAGTGTTTTTGATTTTGTACCTTACATTGAGATATTTCTCACACAAGTGTTTTAACCCTCATTTGTGAATATATTTATTACTACTCCCCCCCCCCCCCCCCCCCCCCCCCCATCAGTAAATCATTTGGACGGTTGTTTTTCAGTGTATAAGCATGGAATATCTTGATTATGTATTATTGCAAGCTAGAAGTACATCAATATCTCATGTTCATGCCGGTGTTATCAACAGTGGGAAAAAAAAGTTTTAGAGTGGGACAGAAAGTTTCAGAAACGTTTTATCCTATAGGAATAAAAAGTCAAAGTCACTGAAATTTTTGTCGTAGGATAAAAACCTTTAGTCCCACGGATAAAAATTATGTAGTGCAAAAATTCGTATGACTGGACAAATGTCCAGCACGGCTGTTTGCTCGCATTGAAATCGTGGAAATTAGGCCCTACACCCAGAAATTTTGAAATGAGCGTAAGTCCCCAATCCCCATCACCCCATGGCAACACCCGGACAACCGATGACCTGTGGAATTTGTTGTACAAGTACATGAAGAGAATAAACACATCAATTCTCTAACAGTGGCGTAAGAACAGTTCAAAAAGTGTGTGTGTGTGGGGGGGGGGGGGGGGGGGGGGGGGGGGGGGGGGGGGGGGGCTGAAATTAACTCTTTGGACGCCATGCAAGTTAATATATATGAATTCATGCATGTGCACATAACCGTTATATAGATTTTACCATGACAGTGTAAATAAATAGTGTGGACCTTCATGATGCATGAATGCATGCAGATAGTTGCTAAACACTTGTAAAGTTACTAGTACATGACATGATTGGTTACAACTGTAGTAATTATGTTTTTATTCAAGAACACATTATTTAGATGCCTTCACTAATTCAGCACTCTATTTATTTACTCCAAGAACAAGAATCACTAATCCCTTACTCCAATTATTTACTCCAAGAACCGGAATGTGTTGCCCACGTAAATGCCTGATCACTCCATCTCCATCTGCCTTTAGCCAGTTCATAATTGGGTTGTTCCAACATAAGATGTGCTTACACCCCCAGTGTCCCACTTATAACCTTATGGATTCAGCATCGGCTACATACTGGTTACATGTATATATATGTATGTTAGTATATTGCACTGACTTGCATGCACGCTTGCAAATGTAAAAGGTACTATTCAAAGCAATTCTTTGTAATAAAAACAACAGATGATTATATGGTTGTGTGAGAATGCATGCATATATGCACTTGGCGTTTAAAGAGTTAATCATTCATAAGTTGGTGTGGTAAAACGAAACTGTCATAGAAAACAATTGCGGGGTGGCCTGCATGGCCAGACTCACAGGCCACACCTGCGAGCCAAAATCATGCAAAGCGTGGGGGGCGCCAATTCGAAAACGCCGTCAATATTACCTTGCGTGGCAATTAATCCCTTGCGCCGGCGCGGTCATGAGGTAATTAAGACAGACCGCTAGACTATCCCAAGCGGTGCATTGAGACTGATCTTAAGACAATTGAAAACAGCGTTATCCAGTGGATAATCGATCGTGCGATTGTATGCACATTTCAATAACATTTCTTCTACGCGCGCACAATTTCAATTTATGACAACAGTCAGGCTTTAGCCCGACCAGTTAAAAAAAAAAAGTAAGAGCTCCAACATAAATCGCTTAGTCCGAATATGGGCGAATGTTCGCATTGGTGGTACGTGGGGCAAGCTAGGGTGCATCACTCCAAGGAATTACTGGAGTCGCAACGCAACAGATATTGCATAGTGACGTCACGTTATACTGATGACTCTTTTCTTGAACTCAGGTTGTTTTGTCTTTCCGGAGGTTCCCATTGATGTGTGTTAGTTTTGATCGTCGAAAGTCCTATTCATCTTATTGACCTGACTTGTTATCTACATGTAGTTCAATGTGTCCAATTCTAAACGTGCTGCCCGGCTGGTAATGTATATTGTCTATTTGCATCCGAACTAAAAACAGGTGTGCACACTTTACTGCATAACTTCCTCATTGTCTTACACAACTAAGGAAGATCAGAATAGGTCAAGGTTTTTACATAACATACACAAAGGTGGTTTTGATAAAAGGCTTTAATATTATTAGAAATTATTAAGTCCTTATGGTGATTTGAGGGCTTCATGTAAGAGTTGTTTGTGAAGAATTTCAACCAGACTTAACTCTCCGTGTATATAATTACCAGATGGAATGTAATTTTCAAAGTTCAAGTTAACAATTGCATTACACTATCACCTGACAACATTGGTAATATGTGGTTTTAATTTATAGTTTATTTATGACTAACTTAATTAGGCTTAAGTAAAGCGTGAACACACGTTCACACTTTACTTTTATTGGCACTTTAAGTTGAATTTTGCATCAGGGGAACATGATATAAAATAGTAAATCACATTAATGATAGAGGGCATTAAGGCCTATGTACCTCATCTTGGATCATCTTAATTAGATTAGTGTATACAAAGCACTGATGCTTTTTAGATACAGTGTGCACACCTGTGCACACTGTACCATGCACCATGTTGTGTGGTACAGGATAATTGCTGACAATTTCTATCTTGACATTTGTATCAGGGCTATTGTTGTCAATCATTATGTAAGGAAACACTATGTAATAGGAGAAAATTGCATAAGCTAAAATGCACTTAGTGTTGCTACTTGCTAATCATTTGCCGCAGATCCAACACTCTGCAAAGCTGTCTTTCTCTTCTTATTTGCAGGTACATGTACAAAACCTTTCAAGTGAAGTATCAGACACCTAAGCTTTGAAGCAGGGCACAGGTACAGTGCAGAAGCTTCCTTCCTTCTGACTTCCCAGGTTCACAAGCCGATGGGGATTGGGCCAAACCTCCATCATGTCATTCTACATGTACATGTATTACACATCCTGCTGTGGCTACTGTCACAGATGACTATCGTCATCTGCTTCAGCCTGAATCACCCATGTAGCCCTGACTTTAAATTCCTCACGGCCTCCTTCTCATCTGAGTCTAGGCACTCTTCTTCACTGGCTTCATTAGAAAATACATATATACGCGCTGTTCAACTGCCCTACATACATGTTTTGTCCATTCTCATTAGTCTGGCACATCGTCACTAGTACATGCACTGGGGACTCACTGTAAATCCATTGCCGCGCACTCCTTTGTCCATGTCTGCTAGTGCCCTGTTCAGTGTGATTGTATACTCACACCTGTACGTGTAAAGGCGTTATAAAAAGCCATAAGTATATCCCTATTTCGAAACACTTCCTGTAATACCAGCTGTCTGCTGAAAATTCTGCATAGATTTCTTTTAACGTCCTAGAAGCTCAAGGTCTGTAGCTTGCCGAGTTTTTCAACCCTCAAAATCAAGCCTGAAGGTCCTGGCTCCTCCTCTATAGGTACAAAGGGGTCCTGGATCCGATCCTCGATGGTTTAAAGTGGATCCCCAATACCTTCATTGAATGGTATTGTTTAAAAAGTAACCTAGCATAAACGCATGTACTGCTCGCGCGCGAGCTGATTTTGAACCAACTTTGCGATTAGTAAATTAAATAACCTGTTATTATATTATTATTATTATCATTATCCACAAGTCTTTTTGTGCATAATATGTAAAAATCTAGAACACTGCTCATCTGCATCAAATAATGCAGAGCTAAAAGTGAACTGTGAACACCTGTGCACACTGTGCGTACAGTGTGCACAGGTGTTCACACGGGCGCAAATAGACAATATTGCAAAGCTGTAATATTTTAACAACTACATGTGTGTGAAACCACCAGGCTCCTGATGTCTCCACTGTATGCCGTACCTCTTCAAAAGCTTCTCCCCTGCTTGGGACGCACTTTTAATCTTCCGCCGACTCTGCATGTCAGATCTATACTATCTATGATTTGATTAATATAGCCCGACCACTTTGAAGTATATTGCGCCGGCCCTGACAGGGGAGATGGAGATTAGAAGCAGAGATAATAGAGTTTAACCCTATTATCTCTGTTAGAAAACTACAAGCTAAATATATACGGTATAAAGCCTTTTGCTATAAACTAATTAGTGCCTCCGCGCTCTCTCCTCATGCAGTTATGTCCATTTAATGTCATTACATGTTTTAATAAGTCCATGCATGTGGGAAAGGACCGTTCTGCTGTTGCTGTTGATTGATATAGTGTTAATTGGATCAGCATGCACTGTTTTCAGAGGTAGATAGCGAAGCACTAAAAATGATCCCAGTGTTACAGTTCCTACATCATTAACAACAACAGCAGATCAGTTCTATATGAATCTGATACGAAGAATTACAACTGACATACCAAGCATCAGATTATATTTCATCAATTTTCTTCATCTCAGTTACAACATTTGCATCAGTTTCCAATATCGTGCATAGTACTTTCAACTGATGTCTACAGTAGTAGAAGCCCTAAAGAACCTATAGCTGTTCAATAAACATCCGCGGTAAAAGACCTATAACTCACGTTGTTTTCAAATGTAAGAGATTCTTGGGTCCTCTACAACTTAATACTTTCGTCAATGTATGCACTTTAAATTCGAGTTTCCATAATGGCGGTATGCGACTCTCGTTTCTGGAAAAATCTACACTATTGCGCTAAGTCCTAATCAATTTAGGTATTTGATGGAAGCGAGAGTCAGAATCGCAGCCATATACCGTCGAGGAGCTAGCCTACGTTGGTGATCTATAAAAATTGAATGTTTCATAGATCGATTCCGTTCCAAAAACGGACAAATATGAATAATCAGCTCCTTTCTGCTATAATTGACGTCATGCATGATCTTGCAATTGCTATTCGCCGATTAGTATAATTTTATTTAATATAGGCACAAAATGTGGGGGGGGGGGCTAAGCCCCCCCCCCCCCAAGATTAAAAGTGAGTGGGCGTTAGCCCCCGCTTCCTACGCCTATGGTCTAATATGATTTGGCACACCTCTGAACTTTGTAAAACTGTTTAAATCAAGTGATTTTAGTGTGCTTAGACTGTTACTAGGTGGCTGTTGCCACTCGAAAGCAGCCACCTCGGATCGGATATCTCCCTCCTCGTACATGTACACCACCCTTACCCCATGCATATTGACAACTCTAGGTGCAGCGTCGCCTGTGCACGACTGCCAGCTAGCTCAAGTCTAAAAATTACACTGAACTTCCTACACACTTAAACATTAAGAGGACATAACCAACAACATAAATTCACACCAAGATCACAAACTGAACAGAGAGAGCAGGGGCCAGCTAGTTACCTATGGCTAGTTAAGATTTAGCCAACTTTATTTAGCGGTGGTGGGCCCACATCACCTCAGGGGAAAAAACCTCACTGTGTGAGGAAAAAACCTTGGACAAACAATATCCCAATACAACAGTTCCTTCATATGCATCTGTGTGGTTGTCATCAAGAAATAATCTGCATCATATGAACATTACACAAGGGAATTCTGTTCAGGTCAATACGTACATGTACTACCATAATGCACACCCAATGAGCTTTGTGCCCAATACACCGATTGCTGGCCTTGACAGGGTTAAATACCCCCTCAATAATTACCATGTGTAAAGTTTACAGACTCGTGCACTAGCAACGTAGACTGGCTTTCTTCCCACTTACATAAAATTATTTACCACCGCCACCACGTGGCCCCACTCACGTGGCCATCACGTGCTGTACAACCAATCACATACGGAGGGAGCATAGTTTCTGTCTAATTCACTACGCATGTCCAGCAATTGCGGACTTGAATAATTGATTACCCGCGTTACGCGTTAAAAATTAATTGAACGGGAAGTCTATGGAGAAATGTCTTCCAACGCGCACCGTTCTTAAACGGAATATAAATGTTATGATACAGAAGAAGATAGCCCATCTTTTTTGTGTTCTGGTCTCCGTTAAAATCTGTTCACTGCTATTTCCATACACCGTTTTGTGTTCGCTGCATACCTTTGTACATGGAACATGCATTTGTTATGTTTCTTCAATTTTTTTCCAATCACGCAGACCGAAAGTTCAAGTCTACCAAGTGGTTTATAAAACCTAAACCACCGAGACATTTTTAGGCACAATTAGTATAATTTTGCCCCCTACGCAACAATTTCCCTTGGCAACTTTGTGGACTCCACTGTAAAATGTGGGACAAATATATGATGTAATTCATGCATACGTCACGGCGGTACTAATAATGTAGCTAGCCGTGTTGTCGGTAGTGGACGTACATGCACCAAGCAAGAGTAAAAGTAGGGCGTACGAGGCGCGCGTGCGAACATGCACACTCTGGACTAGCTGCGATCAGACCAAAATCCATGATAGCTAGCTTCTGTAAAGCGATCACGTTGTACAAGCGGCTAGCGCTGATTCATAATACTGTCGACTCGTCGAGCCACTAGCTAGGACAACTCTAGCTTGCTACAGCTAGCGCTAGGTTTGTGTCGAGTCAGTACCAGTACGTGACGTGCGCAGTAATTAAAAGCAGATTCGCATCGACATAGCCGGGTGAGTATACGCGTTTAATGTTTACAGATACATTCGTGGTTGTGGTTGAAGCACTCTACAAATGTGTGGTCGCGATCGAAAGGAGTAGGTACTACCGGTAGTACCACTGTACCAGTCGACATACTAGTAGCCAAGATGCGTGGTGTTGTATAGGCAAAACAGGGCATACTATTGCGTATTAACCACTCCTTTTCTAATATCACCGACAAAGAGAAGGTGTCTAAAGGTGATGAGCGTGGTTCGTAAGGAAGGCAGTCGAGCTAGCCAGTGGGTGTGGCTTTAGTAACCGTTTCGCGCGCGTAGTGATCACTTTACAATTACCGTATACCGCGCGAGCTCCATCTAGCTAGCTCCGGTCCTAGTCTACCCGGCCGGGTAGCTGGCCTAACTAATGACCAAAACCAAATACCGGAGTGTATAATAGTTGCGCTCGTTTTAATTACATGTAAAGTACATTGCCCACGAAGCTAGATGTTAGCATAGATCCTACACCACACCCCTCCCTACCATCACACCCCTCCCAACACCACACCCCTCCCTACTATCACACCCCTCCCTACATCACACCCCTCCCTACATCACACCCCTCCCTACCATCACACCCCACCTATTATCACACCCCTCCCTACCATCACACCCCTCCCTACATTACACCCCTCCCTACACCACACCCCTCCCTACCATCACACCCCTCCCTACACCACACCCCACCTACCATCACACCCCACCTACCATCACACCCCACCTACTATCACACCCCTCCCTACCATCACACCCCTCCCTACACCACACCCCTTCCTACACCACACCCCTCCCTACCATCACACCCCTCCCTACCATCACACCCCTCCCTACTATCACACCCCTCCCTACTATCACACCCCTCCCTACATCACACCCCTCCCTACATCACACCCCTCCCTACCATCACACCCCACCTATCATCACACCCCTCCCTACCATCACACCCCTCCCTACATCACACCCCTCCCTAAACCACACCCCTCCCTACCATCACACCCCTCCCTACCATCACACCCCACCTACCATCACACTCCTCCCTACTATCACACACCTCCTATTAATGTGTTCTCCAATAAGTTACATGATAACATGCTTAAGTCATTATGCCCCCCCCTCCCCCCCTCCCCCCTTCCCCAACATATCACCCATGCATATACAATTCTAACCCTGTCCCAGAGTAAAGTTAGGGAGAAAATTTCACTCGAGTGGGGTGATATTTAGACAGAAGTCATTTGGCATTTACCCCCCCCCCCCCCCCCCCCCTCCCCCAAACATATGACCCATGTATGCTACCTAAATATTACATACTGTCCCAATCATGTCCCAGAGTAGGGGAAACACTTCACTGCCTATTGTTTGAGTCAGGTGATAGAAATTTTTAGTTACACAAAAGTCACTTACCCCCCCCCCCCCCCCCTCCCCCAAACATATGACCCATGCATACTGCTATGCTACCTAAACATTACATACTGTCCCAATCATGTCCCAGAGTAGGGGAAACACTTCACTGTCTATTGTTTGAGTTAGGTGATAGAAATTTTTAGTTACTCAAAAGTCACTAACCCCCCCCCCCCCTCCCCCAAACATATGACCCATGCATACTACTATGCTACCTAAACATTACATACTGTCCCAATCATGTCCCAGAGTAGGGGAAACACTTCACTGTCTATTGTTTGAGTTAGGTGATAGAAATTTTTAGTTACTCAAAAGTCACTAACCCCCCCCCCCCCCCCTCCCCCAAGCATATGACCCATGCATACTACTATGCTACCTAAACATTGCATACTGTCCCAATCATGTCCCAGAGTAGGGGAAACACTTCACTGTCTATTGTTTGAGTTAGGTGATAGAAATTTTTAGTTACTCAAAAGTCACTAACCCCCCCCCCCCCCCCTCCCCCAAACATATGACCCATGCATACTGCTATGCTACCTAAACATTGCATACTGTCCCAATCATGTCCCAGAGTAGGGGAAACACTTCACTGTCTATTGTTTGAGTTAGGTGATAGAAATTTTTAGTTACTCAAAAGTCACTAACCCCCCCCCCCCTCCCCCAAACATATGACCCATGCATACTGCTATGCTACCTAAACATTGCATACTGTCCCAATCATGTCCCAGAGTAGGGGAAACACTTCACTGTCTATTGTTTGAGTTAGGTGATAGAAATTTTTAGTTACTCAAAAGTCACTAACCCCCCCCCCCCCTCCCCCAAGAATATGACCCATGCATACTACTATGCTACCTAAACATTACATACTGTCCCAATCATGTCCCAGAGTAGGGGAAACACTTCACTGTCTATTGTTTGAGTTAAGTGATAGAAATTTTTAGTTACTCAAAAGTCACTAACCCCCCCCCCCCCCCTCCCCCAAGAATATGACCCATGCATACTACTATGCTACCTAAACATTACATACTGTCCCAATCATGTCCCAGAGTAGGGGAAACACTTCACTGTCTATTGTTTGAGTTAAGTGATAGAAATTTTTAGTTACTCAAAAGTCACTAACCCCCCCCCCCCCCCCCCCCTCCCCAAACATATGACCCATGCATACTGCTATGCTTTACATAGTGTCCCAATCATGTCCCAGAGTAGGAGAAACACTTTACTGTCTATTGTTTGAGTCAGGTGATAGACATTTTACGTTACACAAAAGTCATTTGGCATTCCCCTCCCCTCTCCCAAACACACACACACACACACACACACACACACACACACACACACACACACACACACACACACACACACACACACACCTACTACATACTATACTACCATCACACTACTCCCCCTTAACCTACAATGGGGTGAGTAAGTTGGGTGTGTGCTCCAACACCAGATACTGTCCCAGATTGTGACATTCACTGTGCATGGTTTTATATAAAAGATTTTTGGGATATACCCTTTACCTTGAAGTTAACATTCATCAGATGAATTTAAGAGTTGTTGTATGTTCCCAGCTAAAGATGTGCCAAGTATTGCACACTTGTTAGTGTGCTTTTTAAAAGTTTTCATATTGAATAATATAACCACGTCAAATAAAATCAGTATGTAAATCACAAGAAGGCATAAGAATCCAACTACATGTATCAGGATACTGAGTTTCACAATGCACACACTCATGAATATAGCTTCTAATGACAGCAGCATAGGAAAATGTTGGCGTATTGGATGGAGGATGATCTGTTGAATGGGAGGAGAGGAAGAGGATAATACAACACGAACATTGTCAATGGAGTGGTTCTCAGTGGCATATGTACCTCTCCATTGTCCCTGCCCCACATTTTGCAGCTTTGCAGGCGTACCATAATGTGCAGATGATGAAAAGGTATGAAGGTAGTCAGGGACCATCAAGGTTCTGTATGACCACATTAACGATGAGTAATATGGAGGACACACATGTATCGGCATGGTACTCTATCTGCTGGCATAGGTAGCTCAAGCAGGCCATTACAGCAAGCTTCTCTTCATATTTATTTATCCTATATGTAGCCAAATAAGAACTCTGCATCTTACATCAGATAAGGTACAGCTGCAACACACATACACAACCATATGAATACATAAGTAAACAATAGGAAAGCCCTTCCTCACATTTGGGGGGGGGGGGGGGGGAGGAAAGGAAGGTTGGTGTGTGGAGGGAAGAAGAGTGGTGTGTGTGGAAGGGAGACAGTGTGTGCAGGAGGGGTGGCAGGGAGAAGAACCATATTTTGAATCAGATAAAAGCAATATACATTGTACATGTAAGGGCAGCTGTAAATCAAATAAATAACCACATGTATACGTAGGTACACAATATGAATATGATATTAACATAACACCAGGTCCATCCTAGCTACTTGTACAGTCAGTTAATCTTTGACCAAAATCCCAGGCTACATTATAGCTGTAAGGTCAGTTAACAATGTGGGAAATAATAGTTAGTGTGCCAAGTGTTAAGATATATGTACCAGCTCAATGTGTGTGCACGTGCGTGCGCATAATTGTGTGTGCATGTGCATAAGTGTACGTGTGTGTGTGTGTGCATAAATGTGTGTGCAAGCGTGTGTGGACGGATGGTCCATAAATGGGGTTAACTTACGGTACAGACCACACAACTACATGTAGCTGTAATGTTAAACCATACATGCTGTCTCAGTGGAAGACCTACATGTAACTAAATGTACAAGGGTACCTTAGAACATTATTTTACATTCTCAATTTAAGACCATTCTCATAGACCGTTCAGTATGACCACATTAATGATGGAAGGAGATACGTTATTATGGAGGACACACATATCTTGGCATGGTACCCTATCTGCTGACATGGTTACATGTAGCTCAAGCAGGCCATTACAGCAGGCTTATGCTATATGTAGCAAAATAGTTCCTTGTATCAGATAAAGCTACAGCTGCAACACACATACATGTACATGTACACAACCACATGTGTACATAAGCTAGTGAACAATAGGAAAGCCCCTTCCCTCAAGTGTGGGGGGAAGGAGGGGAAGGAAAGGAAGTAGGTGTGTAGGGAAGAAGGGTGGTGTGTGTGTGTGAAAGGGAGACAGTGTGTGCAGGAGGGGTGGCAGGGAGAAGAACCATACATGCATCCTGAATCAGATAAAAGCAATGTGGCAGCTATAAAACATAAGCACATACATGTAGGTGCACAATATGAATATGATATTAACAGGTCCATCACTCAACTCCCATTCCCTCACTTGCTACATGTCCTGGCTACAGTAAGTTAATCTCTCTAAGTCATTGGCCACAAATCCCAGGCTACATTATAGCTGTAAGGTCAGTTAACAATGTGGGAAAAAACAGTTAGTGTGCCAAGTGTTAAGATACAAGCTCAATGTGTGTGCATAAGTGGGTGTGTGAGTGCATGTGCATGTTGACAAGTGTGTGTGTGGACTGATGGATAAAAGGGGACCACACAACTACATGTAGCTATCAAGTTAAAAGCTCCTAAGAACATTATTTTCATTAACCCTGAACACTCTCAACGTACAACCACACACATGGAGTAAATTCAAACCGAAACATTCACTGACCACCACATTGCAGTACATACCATAAGGTCAGTTAACCCCTGTAGAGTGCATGTGAATAGGCAGGGATGCATCACATAACACCACACATGACCTAGTCCCTAACACCTGTGTTGGGTTATGGGGAGATAATTTGTAAGGCTTCTTTAGATGTTGACCTGACATGTCACTGCCATGTATGGTATAAAGCCCCTGTTATTAACCCCTGACACTCAGGTACACCACACACCACACCCACTGGGCTGTTTCTTTTGGCTATGTTGTTTAACCCCTGACACTCACTCTTAACACACCCACTGTGCTGTTTCTCTCGGCTATGTCGTTTAACCCCTGACACTCTTAACACACCCACAGGGCTGTTTCTCTCGGCTACGTACTTTAACCCCTGACACTTTTAATACACCCACTGGGCTGTTTCTTTCGGCTATGTCGTTTAACCCCTGAAACTCTTAACACACACACCAGGCTGTTTCTCTCGGCTATGAACTTTAACCCCTGACACTCTTAACACACACACTGGGCTGTTTCTCTCGGGTGAGGGAGAGGGAGGGAGACAGGGAATGAGGGGGAGGGAGGGAGGAGGGAGGGAGAGAGGGGGAGTGAAAGAGGATCCAAACAATATTAACACACATCTAAGCATATCCACAATATGTATATTTACTGGTAGCATCACAAACACACACACACACCAACAGATGGAGTGTCAGGGAGAGGAAGGGGGAGATGGAGGAGGGAAGGAGGGGGAGGGAGGGAGGAGGGACGGAGGGTAAGAGGGAGGAGGGAAGGAGGGGGAGGGAGGGAGGGAGAGAAAGAGGAGGGAGGGAGAGAGGGGGAGGGAAGGAGGGGAGGAAAGAGGGATGAGGGAAGGAGGGGGAGGGAGGGAGGAGGGAAGGAGGGGGAGGGAGGGAGGGAGAGAGAAAGAGGGAATGAGGGGGAGGGAGGGAGGGAGGAGGGAGGGAGAGAGGGGGAGTGAAGGAGGATCCAAACAATATAAACACACATCTAAGCATATCCACAATATGTATATTTACTGGTAGCATCACAAACACACACACACACACACACAGACAGATGGAGTGTGAGGGAGAGGGACGGAGAGAGGGAGGAGGGAAGGAGGAGGAGGGAGAGAGGGAGGAGGGGGAGGGAGAGAGGGAGGAGGGGGAGGGAGAGAGGGAGGAAGGGGAGGGAGAGAGGGAGGAGGGGGATGGAGAGAGGGAGGAGGGGGAGGGAGAGAGGGAGGAGGGGGAGGGAGAGAGGGAGGAGGGGGAGGGAGGAGGGGGAGGGAGAGAGGGATGAGGGGGGAGGGAGAGAGGGAGGAGGGGGAGGGAGGTAGGAGGGAGGGAGGGAGAGAGGGGGAGGGAAGGAGGAGGAGGGAAGGAGGAGGAGGGAAAGAGGGATGAGGGAGGGAGGGAAGAGGGAGGGAGAGAGGGAGGAGGGAAGGAGGGAGGAAGAGAGGGAATGAGGGGGGGGAGGAGGGAGGGAGAGAGGGGGAGTGAAGGAGGATCCAAACAATATTAACACACATCTAAGCATATCCACAATATGCATATTTACTGGTAGCATCACAAGCTCACACACACAGACAGATGGAGTGTGAGGGAGAGGGACGGAGAGAGGGAGGAGGGAAGGAGGGGGAGGGAGGGAGGGAGGGAGGGAGGGAGAGAGGGAGGGAGGGAGGGAGGGAGGGAGAGAGGGAGGAGGGAGGGAGATAGGGGGAAGGAGGGGGAGGGAAAGAGGGATGAGGGAAGGAGGGGGTGGGAGGGAGGGAGGAGGGAGGGAGAGAGGGAGGAGGGAAGGAGGGGGAGGGGGGAGGGAGGGAGGGAGGAAGAGAGGGAATGAGGGGGAGGGAGGGAGGGAGGGAGAGAGGGGGGGGGTGAAGGAGGATCCAAACAATATTAACACACATCTAAGCATATCCACAATATGTATATTTACTGGTAGCATCACAAACACACACACACACACACACACCGACAGATGGAGTGTGAGGGAGAGGAAGAGGGGAGAGGGAGGAGGGAAGGAGGGGGAAGGAGGGAGGAGGGACAGAGGGTAAGAGGGAGGAGGGAAGGTGGGGGAGGGAGGTAGGATGGAGGGAGAGAGAGAAAGAGGAGGGAGGGAGAGAGGGGGAGGGAAGGAGGGGAGGAAAGAGGGATGAGGGGGAGGGAGGGAGGAGGGAGGGAGAGAGGGAGGGAGGAGGGAGAGAGGGAGGAGGGAAGGAGGCGGAGGGAGGGAGGGAGAGAGAATGAGGGGGAGGGAGGGAGGGAGGGGAGGGAGGAGGGAGGGAGAGAGGGGGAGTGAAGGAGGATCCATACAATATTAACACACATCTAAGCATATCCACAATATGTATATTTACTGGTAGCATCACAAACACAAACACACACACACACAGACAGATGGAGTGTGAGGGAGAGGGACGGAGAGAGGGAGGAGGGGGACAGAGGAAGGGATGGAGGGAGGGAGGGGGGAGGGAGGGAGAGAGGGAGGAGGGAAGGAGGGAGGGAGAGAGGGAGGAGGGAAGGAGGGGGACAGAGGGAGAGAGGGAGGAGGGAAGGAGGGGGACAGAGGGAGAGAGGGAGGAGGGAAGGAGGGGGAAGGAGGTAGGAGGGAGGGAGGGGGATAGGGAGGAGGGAGGGAGGGGGATAGGGAGGAGGGAGGGAGAGAGGGGGAGGGAAGGGAGGGAGGAGGGAGGGAGAGAGGGAGAAGGGAAGGAGGGGGAGGGAGGGAGGAAGAGAGGGAATGAGGGGGAGGGAGGGAGGGAGAGAGGGGGAGTGAAGGAGGATCCAAACAATATTAACACACATCTACATGTAAGCATATCCACAATATGCATATTTACTGGTAGCATCACAAACACACACACACACACAGACAGATGGAGTGTGACGGAGAGGGAGGGAGAGAGGGAGGAGGGAAGGAGGGGAGGGAGGAGGGAATGAGGGGGAGGGAGGGAGGGAGGAGGGAGGGAGAGAGGGAGGAGGGAAGGAGGGGGAGGGAAGGAGGGGAGAGAAGGAGGGGGAGGGAAGGAGGGGGAGGGAAGGAGGGGGAGGGAAGGAGGGGGAGGGAAGGAGGGGGAGGGAAGGAGGGGAAAGGAAGGAGGGGGAGGGAAGGAGGGGAAAGGAAGGAGGGGGAGGGAAGGAGGGGGAGGGAAGGAGGGGGAGGGAAGGAGGGGGAGGGAGGGCGGGAGGGAGGAGGGAAGGAGGGGCTGTTCCTCTCGGCTATGTCGTTTAACCCCAGACACTATTAACACACACATTAGGCTGTTTCTCTCGGCTATGTACTTTAACCCCTGACACTTTTAACCCACCCACTGGGCTGCTTCTCTCGGCTATGTACTTTAACCCTTGACACTCTAAACACACTCACTGGGCTGTTTCTTTCGGCTATGTCGTTTAACTCCTGACACTTTTAAAACACCCAATGTCGTTTAACCCCTGACACTCTTAACACACCCACTGGGCTCTTTCTTTTGGCTTTGTCGTTTAACCCCTGACAGTCTTAACACAACCACTGAGCTGCTTCTCTCGGCTATGCACTTTAACCCTTGACACTCTTAACACACTCACTGGGCAGTTTCTTTCGGCTATGTCTTTTAACCCCTGACACTCTTAACACACCCACAAGGCTGTTTCTTTCGGCTATGTGCCTTAACCCCTGACACTCTTACAAAGACCACACCTTTTTGCCGCTAGGTTGATTAACCCTTCGAACTCTTACAAAGACCACACCCACAGGGCTATTTTTGCCGTTAGGCTGATTAACCCTTTACACTCTTAATACAAAGAGCACGCACACTTTTTATGGTTAAGTTGCTTAAAACTTTTATGCAAAAGCTAGTTGGGCTTGCGCGACCTTCGCATTTTGGCGGAACGTGGTACCTGGAACGTTTCCGCTAAACACGAAGGTCGGGCTATGCCTAACTAGAACACCTACAAGACCATTTTTATACTCCGCACTTGCGCAATGTAGGCCACACCAACACGACAAATTGCTTTTAGAGCATCCTTGCAAGCCAAGCAACACACATTCACTTCACAACTTACGGAAGGTTCTAAATGTTTAGTAGCGAACTAGCTCGAGGGAGGGATCCTGCCGAGGCGTCGCGTGAGCTTTAAGAGTCTGGGAACGAGTAACGCAGTCAATAAATTTGGCGCATGCGTATGTTGCATTTAGGTTTTTGAGCTACAAAACGAGAGTTTTAGCACCCAAAAATACAGGACTAGTCTTTTTATAAGCAAACTACTATGCGGCGTTCATAAAATAACATGTTGTTGTAAATATAGTTAATTAATTTTAATTAATAATTAGCCATTTTGAAAGTATGATAAATCATAATAAAATCAGGAAAATATATTGGTGAAATCAGAATTTTAATATCATCATCCTATAGTAACTTATTATTCATGTCCTCAATTGCTGGCCATGGTTCAACCTACAGAAACGTGTATTGGGGACATACCGAGAACAAATTGTTACCTTCAGCTTTGGAACGTAGAATTGCAAAAATAGACCTTTAATGGTAAGCTGCACAGATTGAGCTACCAATTTGTGCCTAGAGCTAGGCTTATATTTAGCGCATTTCTTGACGTGGTATGTAAGTTATGGCAAATCGGCCCCTTTAATCGAATTTAATGTGGTCGCGTGTGTTCCTACTTAGATGTGTGGATGTGTAAAAACGATACGGTATAGCTGCTATCATGTCAGGAGCTATGCAGACGAAATTTTTCTTCATGAGCACACCTCAACCTTTCTACTAGTGCCTTGTCTGGTATTGCAGTGTATAGTAGGACATTGCACATGTTAGGAAAAGGTTAGGACCCTACACTGTATAAGGCCACCCCCGACTGGAAGAGGACTGTATGCACTGCAGGCAGAAGCATCTTTTCCAGCTGGCGTAAATCCATGCGGGATACTACTGTCTCTGCCTTCTGGTACTGGGGAGGATAAGATCACAATGCAGAAAAACAAATCAGTGGTGACAGATCAATCCAAGTCAGGCAAGGCATTCCCCCTTCTCATGCACACCTTTTCCCCCTTCCCTCACCCCTTTTTAAAAACTCTCCTTTGTGTACATGTATGTATATCAGTTAGGTGTGACCCATTTTCCCTATGCCACCTGTATGCGTCCCTTTGTTCCTGACTTTCATTCTTGAGTCTTTGTATTGAGGTGTATACATGTAGATCTGTCTTTGATCACAATCATGTACACACACATACACACACACACACACACACACACACACACACACACACACATGCACGCACATAAGATGTTGTATGTTTTAATATTTTAAGGTCATGCACATATCAGAGGTGTGGTATGCTGCCATCATCATGGTGGGTGCTAGTGCACCTTCTCCACTGGCAAATTGGAAGCCGCAGAGATATCTATAGCCATAATGTGCAGGAGTCACTGGCCCCCCACATCAGGCTCTTAAGGCTGCAGTCCTCACTGGTTGCTATACTGGTTTGTACCCCCACCCCCTCCCCCTGTTGTCTCACTCAACGTTATGCTGTTATTTTAATAAGCTGGACCTCAGTGGACTGCTGAATGGGGTGCAGTCCACCAGAACATGCTTCCTTCTCCCTGCATGTCCAGCAGATTGTGCTGACTGGTGGCACTGCCTCCTGGAACTGTAAATGAGGTAGTGTATATGTGTGAGAGAAAGGAGGTTGGATATGAATCTGTATAGGAAAGGGGGTTGGGCCTGGGAGTTAGGCCTGTTTGGAGAAAGGCTTTAGGCTTGTGTAAAAAAGGGCAATGGGCCTGTGTGGAGAAGGGCGTTTTTGCAAGGACACATATGAAGTCAGCTACCTTGCATTCCAGATCTCAATGGATCTCCACTGTAAGGAAACAAACAGTGCCACCATTGTAGTGAATTTTCTTCTGCATGGCACTGATTGCCCTGTCTAATACAGGTTTGCAAGATGGAAGAAGTGTTCAGGAAGTCAACTGTAGTCATCATTGTTGGCATCAATACCAAAAGAATTTTGCAGCATAGCTTTGTCAGTCATTTGGTCTTTACCTTTAACAACCTTTTGGCACCATCCTGCAGCGTAGCTGTACTTGTGTCGTACGTTAATCCATCCCGGATATCTGTTAACAAACGCATGTATACATGAATACATGTATAATAAAACAACCGCAAAAACAGAACAATTTGGGGTCTACAGAAAACGCGCCAAGGAATACGGACTGTGCTTTCTTGTTGCTCCATGTTTGATGGTGAAGGTGTAGAATGCCTACCTTAATCTGTCGTTCCTAAAGTCCGCTCGAAAGAGTTTTGTAAGGCTACTTTCATTTTCGCTCCCGCGTGACCGTATATAAAGTACTTTTTTTGGTAAGTGCATATAGAATAAAGAATGCGCAGGCATTAAAAAATAAATATATAGTTTATATCTGATTTATCTACATATAAGGTACCGACAACGTTGGAACATATGCCATCCTTAATGATGTAGTTTCGATTACTGACGTGTATTTACCGTTATATGTTCTAGTTACAAACCCAGTTACCAGCCGTATATAATTACATGCAATGCGCATTTGAAATCCAACCACGAGCTGCAGATCGAGAATTATATAAATGAAAGCTTTAATTTGCACGCATGTGTACATGTACATGTAAGTCAGTAACTTATAGTTCTTTCAATTTTATTCACGTTGGCCATTACGCATGTCCCTTGATTAGTATGTGGCCTTGCAGGTGGGGACAGCATATTCCCAATCGGCTCGCCACTGCTTTTGCACACATCGGTTCCACGATGAACCTACCAGCACGTATCCGTAATCGCAGGAGTAGTGTATGATGCTGCCTAACTCGTACTGTTCATCGTACTCCTTTATCTCTCCATACTTAGGCGCAACCGGTTTGGAGCAGTAAATTGGACGATGTTTCGTATTATCATCATTTTTATGATGGGGGTAGCCTTTGCTGTAGTCATTACTCTTCTCGGTAGGACGGGGATAGACTTCCTTCTCGGTAGGACGGGGATAGACTTCCTTTTCGGTAGGATGGGGATAGACTTCCTTCTCGGTAGGACGGGGATAGACTTCCTTTTCGGTAGGACGGGGATAGACTTCCTTCTCGGTAGGACGGGGATAGACTTCCTTCTCGGTAGGGCGGGGATAGACTTCCTTCTCGGTAGGACGGGAATAGACTTCCTTTTCGGTAGGACGGGGATAGACTTCCTTCTTGGTAGGACGGGGATAGACTTCCTTCTTGGTAGGACGGGGATAGACCTCCTTCTCCGTTGGACGGGGATAGACCTCCTTCTCCGTTGGATGGGGATAGACCTCCTTCTCCGTTGGACGGGGATAGACCTCCTCGGTAGGACAGGGATAGGTTTCCTTCTCGATATGATGGGGATAGACTTCCTTCTCGGTAGGACGGTGATAGACTTCCTTCTCAGTAGGACGGGGATAGACTTCCTTCTTGGTAGAATGGGGATAGACTTCCTTCTCCGTAGGACGGGGATAGACTTCCTTCTCCGTAGGAAGGGTATAGACTTCTTTCTCCGTAGGACGGGGATAGACTTCCTTCTCGGTGGAATGGGGATAGACTTCCTTCTCCGTAGGACGGGGATAGACTTCCTTCTCCGTAGGACGGGGATAGACTTCCTTCTCGGTAGAATGGGGATAGACTTCCTTCTCCGTAGGATAGACTTCCTTCTCGGTGGAATGGGGATAGATTTCCTTCTCAGTAGGACGGGGATAGACTTCCTTCTTGGTAGAATGGGGATAGACTTCCTTCTCCGTAGGACGGGGATAGACTTCCTTCTCCGTAGGACGGGTATAGACTTCTTTCTCCGTAGGACGGGGATAGACTTCCTTCTCGGTAGAATGGGGATAGACTTCCTTCTCCGTAGGACGGGGATAGACTTCCTTCTCCGTAGGACGGGGATAGACTTCCTTCTCCGTAGGACGGGGATAGACTCCTTTCTCCGTAGGACGGGGATAGACTTCCTTCTCGGTAGGATGGGGATAGGCTTTTGCAGCGGCAATGATCAGAAAACCAGCGAAAACAAAAAGCAGTTGCATTCTGGATAATGGTAGCCTTTCGTTGCTCTAGTCAGTATTGGTGCTGTTTGAGCAAAACTGTGTTTATATAGCACGAACCGCTATGCATGTGCATGCATAGCATCAGACAGTACTTCCTTTCGGACATCGCGATAAACAGTCAATTAAGTACATGTAGCCATTCCATTTCTAACGTTAAAATTTTTATTCATTAAAGGACGCTGATTCGAGTTCGCTTTGCCAAATCACAGTCTATTGCTGTCTTCGGCACGTCGTTTGAAGCTTGCAATTGGGAGAATGCACGATTTCATTTTGTAGCTATAACGTCATCACGAATTGACACAAATAACCGAATGTCATTCTTTTGATATTTAAGTCTAATCCAGCTAGCCTGCCGAGATTCATGAGGTACATGTAGCTTACAAATTATTAACATGCAAACGTCAAAAATATTGATATCTCAATTTATAATAGTGTCAACCTGTTAATGAAAAAGTTTGTATGATGCTAGTGAATATTCATACATGCATGCATGTAAAATCAAACAGCAACACTAGCTCTGGAAACCGTCCTTTATATAAGGCGATCGTGAAGTGATATGCACGGAACTCTTAGACTGACATGCATATGTATAATAATATTGATAATTTTAATATATATCGGTGTGGCAGGCTCCCGTGATCATCAATTTTCATGTTCGCGAGGCGCACTGCTCTCGAATGCAAGATGCTGAAGGTGACGCTAGTTAATTAAAGAGTGGCCCAACTTTTATTATCTCAACATATCTGTGCATGTGTATGCTCAAGTGAAGCAACTACAAAAAACAGTGTTAGGCTTATTTGTGCTACGAAATGCGGGATGTATAAAGAGTCGAGGTTTCCCCATCTTTTACCGTTTTACTCGAGTTGGATTTTAGGTCCGATAAAAGGGAACCGTTTTATCGACGCAGACGCCATATCAGTTTTGAACTGTTTTGTGTTAGGCAAACCGTGTGTAAAAAGGGTTGGTATACAAGTGCTGTTATACGCAGCGTATACAACCATTTATACATAGCGAAACCGTACATCGCATTGCGCTAATTGTACAATTCCAGACATTGCAGGAAGATAGTAAAATGATGGCTGCATCGTAAGGGCTTCTTTTTAAAGATATACCACGAATAGCTATCCTAACAACATAATTTATATGGAAACCTCTTTAATATTCTCGGGGAGACCCACGTGCTGGAGTACTGCAGCAAAGCGATCCGGCTAGCCTGGCTGAGCCCAGCTAGTAAGTCAATCAAAGAGAACAGCAGCAGCTTCTATCGATTACTCAGATTGTTAGCGAACATGTGCCTTATGGCTGTACTAAATAGAATTTTCCAATGATGGCGTGTCTCAGATTTGTACTGTAAACAGCGTTTAGAGTGAAGGGATGATGGTCTGAATCATGATAAATCGACCGGGAAACTATAAATGAAAACAATTCAAACGCAAGAGATCCTCATCAAGCAATTGTATCACTGTGCATGTAAACAAGTTTCCCAAGCGTCCTTGATCAAACAGAGAATGTATCCCGGGGGATTCCAGTAATGCAGACCATCCCTTAACTGTAACCGTGCTCACTAAAAGCATTTGTCTATCTTTATTTCGAGTCTTATTGATTGAAGACACACCATCATTTACAAAACCTAGTTAGTACGCAAGAAATGCTCTATCGGCAGGATTAGGGCTTCAGCTGAGGGAACCACCGCAAGTCAGAAAGTCGAAACGGTGTCACAGGCATACGGGTCCTCCCCCCCCCCCCCCCCCCCCCCCCCCCATTTTGGGTCCGGGGGAACCCGTATGCCTAGGCAACTGGGTCCTCCCCGGACCCAAATGCCTAGGCAACCTGGTCCCCCCTGGACCCAGCTGCCTGTTAGCAAAATATATAAACATTCTACAGAGAAAGCAGTGACCATCGGCGTCCACTCGAAGAGGCGCAAGGAGAGGGGGGGGGGGGGGGGGGAGGTGGGCGTATGCCCCCCCTCCCCCCCCGGCCCTGCGTACCCCAAGTAATTAATATCCATAGCATTATACCGGTTAACAATCGATTGCATTGAGTACCTACTTTGTTATTGAACGGCACAACAATCGATATGCATGAGGACTACAAGTGATTGTATATCGCTCGTTGAGTGGTATATGCCGTTCGATAGCGATCGCTTGCTTTTGACTTCAAAACTGTGTACTTATTATAGTGCTGTCGGAAGCACTGATTTTGTTCTGAAACTGCATGTTGCTTTCATGTAGAAATATTCCATGCATTGCACTGAAAGCTTCCGCGTCTCGCGCGGGAGCTAGGGCTGTTGATGTAGTAATCTACGTTGCCTCCGGAGCCCTGGATACAAGCCAATGTTTAGACAGATGTATGTATTACCCGGCTGAGCACATGTAGACTGATGTATGCAGTGAAGAAAGTTTCCTAGCGTGTCTCAAAATTGCATTGCGATCGACAGGTCAACCATTATGTCCTGTATGATACGAAGAAACAGTTTTGTACTACTTGAACATGACCCATTCATTGTTTGTATATGCTCAACATGTTTTTTTTTTTTTTTTTTTTTTTTAATCGCATCAGAATAATTACACACTAAATATTAAACAGTCTATTACAAAGTACCTCAGCCTAATTATTGTTTCGGTAATAATGAGTCAAATTCACACACAGAAAATTTAGTATCACGATCTCCACTGATGTGCAGGACTACAGCAGAATGATTGGTACTTTGTTGATGGAATCCTGGTTGGACTAACATTTCAATGTTTCACTTCATCAAATCAGTACACGCGCAACTACAATGCAAACATTTAATTAAACGGCCGACTCGTTAATTTATACATCAGCATTAATTTTATCCGGCCATACTTGTTTATTTCAGGTACATGTAAGGCTAGTGTGCTTCACGCTGTATCATGTATGCATATACTAGCGGGACAGCGGAATGTATCTTTATAGACTGTCATTCGCGCAAATCGATATTTCGATCCATGCATGGTGCACGCTTGAATTAAGCTGTATACGATTTTAAAAAGACCTCCTACGCTCCAAACTACGCGCCCGCAATTGTGGGCCATTTCACCTCCGTCAGCTAGCAACTGAAGACAGCAACAGGTATGATTTGGCGAAACACAATTGGATTAGCTTCCTTGATAAAAGTATATTGACGCCTAAATTTACTTGTTTATCGATATCCTTCGTCACAGTATAGCCCATGCAAAGGAAATGCTGTCAGATATACCATGCATAAGCGGTTCGTGAATGCTGCTTGGTACATACAAACACGTTTATCTTGCTGTAAAATAGTCACTAGAGCACGGAAAGCACACACACTTATAGCATTATCCAAAATGAAGCTGATGCATTCAATTTGCTCTGTTAGGCTGTGCATTCAAGTTATACCAATTTTCTAAAATTTACTAAAGTATCTACTAATTGTGTGTTGATTGAGTGTCTTAGCTATCCTCCCCCTTCGGATTTTTATAGCAGCATGATTCCTTGCTGTGTGCAGGTTTCGGGAACGTTTATATATTCGACGTACAGAAGGGAAGATATAGTGAATCTCGCGTTAAGCCTCTAATCACATGCGGGTTTTTCGGCCTAGTTTTTAATTATTGTTATTCGGGAACGTTTGTACACTGCAACATGTTTTGGTGACGCGACTCAAGTTTTTGACACCTGTCACGCAATAATTGATCCGGGTAAAAAGTGATCCGGTGTCATAGGGTATACGATCCGGGGCAATGTTCGGTCCGGAGGACCGTATAACCCTTAGCTATAGGGAATACGGTCCCCCCCCCCCCGAACTCAACTCCCTAGAGAACATGGTCCGTCTAAAATAGTGTACATCCAGGGAATACAGTCCGGGGGAGGAGGCGGACTCAATTCCCTGACAGAATTGAGGTTTGGTTTTGATTGAAACAATGCACCCATCTATATCGCATTGATACCCCACTTATACCCCATCTGTCCATCGAAAATTATCATTAATCCGGATCAGGGACTATTTTTCTCAGTTGCTACATGGAGCTTGTGAGACCGTATAATAGAGTACATGTACTTGTACATGGGTCAGTGCCAACAGCAAATTGCACTGTAAAAATTTCCGTGCTCTTGGAGCACCAAATTGGTGTTGTGCACAGTGGACACCAAAATTTGGTGCTCACAGTTTACATTTGAGATGTGAATACAATCTTAGCTGTGTGTGTGTGTGTGTGTGTGTGTGTGTGTGTGTGTGTGTGGATTTATGAATATGATTGAATCGTCCTGAATATCATCTACGTGTTGTGAATATAACAAGAGCTTCCACAGCACACCGTTAGTGCTTTTACAACACGCAAGACGTGTTCGGATAGCACTTTTTTTTTACAGTGTGGATTCCTAATGTATGACATCTATCCTGTTACCAATCAAACCTAATTAAGATATATATATATATATGGGACAGTTCACGCGAAAATTGCGCTTCGTATATATAAATAAAATGTTATAAAATTGCCTTGCGTTTGAATGACTTTAACTTACGAATGGTTAAGGCTATCGACTTTCTATTTTCAATACTTCATACTACACCATTTCTCTGTGGTAAAATACAATTTGGAGTCTTGGACATTCTCTATGCCTGTATTGCAACGTCCGATACCCCTCCAGGTTCAAACCCACCATAACTTTTGTTAATAGTAATCAAATCGCTTCAAATTCGGTTTGTAGGTAGAGAGGTCCTATACCTATCGATTTGTTCTGTTCGTTAATTTTCATACCATCCGTTACGGAGATACAGTTGAACAAACTACGTGCACGTTTTCCCGCTAGATTCGCGCCAATGTTATAATCTCCGCCTCCCCATACATCGAGCGGGACGCACTTTGCCCAAATCGTTGGCGCGAATCGAGCGCGAAAATTTACACGTAGTTTGTTCAACTGTATCTCCGTAACGGATGACACAAAAAATAACGAACAAAACAAATCAGTAGGTATAGGACCTCTCTACCTACAAACCGAATTTGAAGCGATTTGATTACTATTATCAAAAGTTATGGCGGGTTTGAACCTGGAGGGGTATCGGACGTTGCAATACAGGCATGGAGAAGGTCCAAGACTTCAAACTGTATTTTAACATAGAGAAATGGTGTGGTATGAAGTGTTGAAAATAGGAAGTCGATAGCTTTAACCATTCGTGAGTTAAAGTTATTCAAACGCAAGGTAATTTTATAACATTTTATTTATATATACGAAAACCACTTCCCAAGTTACTGTGGAATTTCCCATTTCTTATATTTAATCTTAGATTGTCAATTTCATTCAAGAAATAACATAAATCTTGAATTTTCTTTTATTATTCCATGGTACTATCCAAATACTAGTATTTCACATAACAAAAATTATCTCATTTCTTCACAATATGTCTTGAGTGCTTGTTTCTATTATTGAAATCCAAGCCATTTTTCTACAGAGGCTTAACAACCACTTGAAAATTATACTATGTGTATTAACACACCTTCAAAAATTTACAACAATTGATATTTGATACATCCTGTTTGTTCAAAATGTGTTATAGAGCTAGGTAAAATATTAAATTTCACACAATAAACATAGTATATATATACATACATGTAATGTAGCCTACATAAACTCAAAATTTTCATAGATAGTCTTCAATCGTTCTACAATATGTTTGGCTAGCCTATTAGACTTAGATAATGTTACATTCCCTAGAACTATACAATTTCTGTGCACTATTGCAGTCTGCTCCACTGACTTGACTGTCCATGGATTCCATGTACCACTGTATGTTCCTACCCACCACTCTATTGTCATAACATCTTCTTCAATCATTAGAATTCTAGCAATTTGTGGCAATTCATGTTTAAATTCATCAAGACCTAAGGCCACAAATTGCCCTTTTTCAACTTTAGCCACTTCTTTTCCCTATGAGAGAAATGTTAGACATCAATAAGAAAGTAAAATTTGTATTGTATATTTAAATCTCCAGCCATAAATTTGAAATTTCAAAGGCATAAGTATAGCATGTATTTGAAAAAAAAAAATCAAAAGCAATAATATAGACAATAGTTTTGAAATTTCAAAGCATTGTAAGATCGAACTCACTTTGAAATTTCAAAATGATTATAAATGATCACTTTTTAAACTTCAAAATGGAAGCTTTGAAAATTCAAAATGACTATTCAAATGGGTGCTTTGAAATTTCAAGATCATTAGAAATGGGTGCTTTGAAATTTCAAGATGATCTGTAACCGGTGCTTTGAAATTTCAAGATGATTTGAAACCGGTGCTTTGAAATTTCAAGATAATTAGAAATGGGTGCTTTGAAATTTCAAGACAATTTGAAACCGGTGCTTTGAAATTTTAAGATGATTTCAAACCAGTGCTTTGAAATTTCAAGATAATTAGAAATGGGTGCTTTGAAATTTCAAGACAATTTGAAACTGGTGCTTTGAAATTTCAAGATGATTTCAAACCAGTGCTTTGAAATTTCAAGATAATTTGACACCCGTTCTTTGATATTTGAAACCAGGGCTCTCAAATTTCAAGATAATTTGAAACCTGTGCTTTGAAATTTCAAGATAATTTGACACCTGTTCTTTGATATTTGAAACCGGTGCCTTGAAATTTCAAGATTATTTGAAACCAGTGCTATGAAATTTCAAGATGATTTGAAACCAGTGCTTTAAAAATAAATTTAAAAGAAAATATGACATGTGATATGGGTGCTTGAAATTTCAAGATAATATGACATGATATGGGTGCTTGAAATATGATATTAACAAGGTGCTTAAAAATCATAAGTCTTTCAAAACCATTTGAAATGGTTGCTTTGAAATACCAAGACAATATAAAGATTCTTTGAAATTTCAAAATCATTTGATACGTGTGCCTTGAAATTTCAAGATCAATTGAAATTGATGATTTCTAATTTCAAGATAATTTGGAATTGGTGCCTTCAAATTTCAAGATCGTTTAGAAATTGATGCATTGAAATTTCAAAGTCATTAAAATTTGGTGCCTTACAAAATGACATGAACAAGTTGCTTAAAAATCACGATCATTGAAATGGGTGCTTTGAAAGGTGCCTTGAAATTTCAATATCATTTCATATGTGTGCCTTGAAATTTCAAGATTATTTCAAATTTATGCTTTGAAATTTCAAGATCATTTGAAATCGATGCTTGAAATTTCAAGATCATTTGAAATGGGTGCATACAAGATGAATTCAACTAGCTTAAACATCACAAGTCTTTCAAGATCATTTGAAATGGGTGCTCGAAATATCAAGGTGATAAAAAGATGCTTTGAAAATTCAAGATCATGTGAAATGGGTGCATACAAGATGAATTCAACTAGCTTAAACATCACAAGTCTTTCAAGATCATTTGAAATGGGTGCTCGAAATATCAAGGTGATAAAAAGATGCTTTGAAATTTCAAGATCATGTGATATGGCCGCGTGGTTTGAAATTTCAAGATCATTTCAAATGTGCGCTTTGAAATTTCAAGATCATTTCAAATGTGCGCTTTGAAATTTCAAGATCATTTGAAATGGGTGCCTACAAGACGAATTCAACTAGCTTAAATATCACAAATCTTTCAAGATCATTTGAAATGGGTGCTCTGAAATATTAAGGTGATAAAAAGATGCTTTGAAATTTCAAGATCATTTGATATGTGTGCCTTGAAATTTCAAGATCAATTGAAATAGATAATTTTTAATTTCAAGATCATTTGGAATTGGTGCCTTGAAATTTCAAGATCGTTTAGAAATTGATGCTTTGAAATTTCAAAGTCATTAAAATTTGGTGCCTTTACAAAATGACATGAACTAGTTGCTTGAAAATCACGATCATGTGAAATGGGTGCTTTGAAAGGTGCCTTGAAATTTCAATATCATTTCATATGTGTGCCTTGAAATTTCAAGATTATTTCAAATTTATGCTTTGAAATTTCAAGATCATTTGAAATTTATGCTTTGAAATTTCAAGATCATTTGAAATGGGTGCCTACAAGACGAATTCAACTAGCTTAAATATCACAAATCTTTCAAGATCATTTGAAATGGGTGCTCTGAAATATGAAGGTGATAAAAAGATGCTTTGAAATTTCAAGATCATGTGATATGGCCGCGTGGTTTGAAAGAATAAGATCATTTCAAATGTGCGCTTTGAAATTTCAAGATCATTTGAAATTGATGCTTTGAAATTTCAAGATCATTTGAAATGGGTGCCTTCAAGATGAATTCAACTAGCTTAAATATCACAAGTCTTTCAAGATCATTTGAAATGGGTGCTCTGAAATATCAAGGTGATGAAAAGATGCTTTGAAATTTCAAGATCATGTGATATGGCCGCGTGGTTTGAAAGAATAAGATCATTTCAAATGTGCGCTTTGAAATTTCAAGATCATTTGAAATTGATGCTTTGAAATTTCAAGATCATTTGAAATGGGTGCCTTCAAGATGAATTCAACTAGCTTAAATATCACAAGTCTTTCAAGATCATTTGAAATGGGTGCTCTGAAATATCAAGGTGATGAAAAGATGCTTTGAAATTTCAAGATCATGTGATATGGCTGGGTGGTTTGAAAGAATAAGATCATTTCAAATGTGCGCTTTGAAATTTCACGATCATTTGACATGAGATAAAGATGTTTGTCATTTCAAGACTATTTTTAATGGGGCTTTGTTAGCTAAAAATGGGTGCTTTGAAATTTCAAAGGGTGCTATAAAACAAAAGTTTGAAAGCATGAACAAATTTAATTCATCCTATTTTAAATCCTTAAAATTCAAGTAACACAACTTGAAATTTCAAAGCACCCATGTAGAGAATTTGCAATTCCAATACCCTTTTTATCATATACATTTACCTCGAGGTAGTCTTTTTTTTCATCTGTGCCAGTAACCTGCATATATGGCTTAGTTTATCTTATGTTCACGCATTGTTAATACTAACCTCGTTCTTTTCTTCATGTGGCTCATTCTGTTCATTTGTTATTTTGCACCTTTTCGCATGCCTTTTACCAATGTAAACCTATAGGTGGTATGAAAAATTAACTTAAGAGGTTCTAGTATGCAGTTTACCTCAGGTATTTCTTTCACTGAGTTAGAATGGCGTTCTATCAATTTAACAGGTAGACTTGTGGTGTCATTTGATGTGCTGTCTGATTGTAGTACCATACTCTGCAAATCTGTAAGAATCCATGAGGTCCTTTCTCCAGAAATATTAGGTGCGCTGAACCCATCACGAAGTTCTACTAAGAATGTCTTCCACCAATCTCTATGGATTTCATCAAAGCACAAGAATTTGTCTAGAGATATTTCTAGAGCATCCAGATCTTGCTTAGCAGCACTTGGATCCAATTGTTTAGGAACACCATCCAAGTTTGACTATTATAATCATGTACATTGATTTGAACAATATTGTTACTGAATCAATACAAATGTTTGTACCTTTATCAATTTCAATCCAGGGTTTTCAGATCGAGGTTCCCAGTTATCATTAGTCCATCGTTTATATTTCATTTCAGCATGGCCATCCCTGTTACGATAGAATAAGAAAATATGGGGGTTGGAATGATTATGGAGTTCTTCTGTATGAGGAAGAAGCCATGATTTAATATCCATCAACATTTTCAATGGAACTGCTTCTTTGACTAATTTGTTTGACTCTTTACAGCCATAAAGAAGCTCTGAAAAAAAGAATATATAATCATGCATGGCTACAACATAAAAATTTATTAATATTTACCAGGTACAGTGATAGCATTGTGTCTTTTAAGCCATTTTCCAATGTTCCCAAAAAGAGCATCGATGTCCTCATGTGTATGGCCCACCATAAGGAAGCCAAGTTCAATCTATAATGCACAATATATATTATATTTATATTACAAATCAATTTCATCTGAAACAGTACCTACCTCATCAAAGATTTGAATCTGGACTAAGTATGCTAAAAAAGATAGAACACATCGATTTTTATTTTCTCTAGCTGTGTTATCCAATTGAATGTAGAGCTTCTTTTCGCGTGAACTGTCCCATATAATATATATATATATATATATAATTATAATATATAATATTATATATATATATATAGGAAGTGCATTGTGCACATGTAGGTGTGTTAGTTTAATCCCCGGGTTTTTAGTACTAGTATATTGTTAGGAAGTGCCGGTAGCCCTTGACTGACCTTAATTCGCACGGACTCTGTCGTGTGTTGATGTTGTGTTTTCCTCGGTTTCATGTGTTTTGTGTATTAATTTTAAAGCTATCCATAATATATAGAATTGTCTGAACCTTGCAGCGAGTGCAAGCCTGTACCGCGCGCGCATTATTGCCCCGGATCAGTTTTGGCTGCAAAAAGTGATCCGGGCGTACCTTATGCATATATACATAGGTCCAGTTCAGGTTTGGCTGCATAATATGATACACGATGTATATGGACCTGCATGTCTTGCATGCATGCATGCCGATATCTATCAGGATCAATACGTGTACGCAATGGATTTGTGCCTACATGTCATTGAATAAGTGCGTTAAATTGCAAAGAATTGTATGCAATCATCAAAATTATATGTAATCATGACAACAACAAACTGGTATCGAAGAGAATTTGTACCCGGATCACTTTTTGCAGAGGCGGATCACTTTTTGCAGCCAAAAGTGATCCAGCCAGATCAATTATCAGTTGCAACGAAAGGTGATCCGGCCGGATCACTTTTTACCAGGATCATTTATTGCGTGACAGGATTCTAGTATAACTTTAACTTTAGTGTACACTTAATTTCTGTGTTGCAGGAAGATCTGCAAATACTGATGTAAGCTGAGATAATGAAATGAAATTGTTGATTTTTGCATCTCTCGTTAAATACCATTGATACAGTTGCAAATGTTAATCAACAAGCTGGTAACCAGATGTACGTTAGAATATTTAGTTGCATTTTTTTGTACATGGTGTGCTTTTCGTAAAAATGCTATAAATGGAATGTTTTAAACCTGTAATGCATTTTTACATAAATACAATTGTACTCAGACCTTAAATACCATTGTAATTATTACTTATGCATAAGGAATCAGAGAAGGAAACCTGTGACTGCATGTGGTTATGTGGAGGCTTACTAGTGCACATAATATTAATGTGGAGAGTAGGAATATCATTATATCAAGTAATTGGTCTCAAGTGAGGCCTCAAATGTTGGGCCACAAGTATTGGTAGTGTTGGGCCCCGGTATCTGTGGAATGTTGATTTTAAAGTCATTGATGGTTGAGTGTTACGCAATAAGTGATTGTGTAGTGTTGGGCCAAGTGATATTAGTGCATTTCATTGCCATGCATAATGCTCAATGTTGGCAAATCCATGTGGAAGGGAAGGGGTTTCATAAAAACAATAAATGTACATTGAACATAAATTTGTCACAGCGATGTGCAAAATATGGCATGAGATTATCAGAGTGTCCACGATGGTACTTGCTGTGCGAGTGGGGTGGGCTAGACTGTGCTTCACTGATTATAACACTTGATGGGATCTCCATGGTAGCTATGGCAGTATAAGTGCCCCAGGAACCTATATTAACACTCCCTGTGAAGCAAGGGGGGAATTTTTCTGTTTTTAAAAAATCAGCTTGGTGTACCAATATGCTACATGTATTATAACTACTTCCTTTTAACCACAACCATCCACACACTCCACTCCACTACCAGCTTTTCCTATGGCATCGAATAATAATTCAGCATGAAATATCATGTCAATGATTCAAATGATAGCATGATATCTATGGTGAGAAATTATGATTACCTGAATTCTAATATGATGCCCTGGTAATAAAGACATTGACCTACTCTGGGCATGTGGTAGTTTTGTATGGTATTTACTGATGGCCGCACAGGAAGGTGCACAACGGTACAGTGTGTTTCACAATCAAGGATGATTGTTTATAAATCAACCACAAACATTTCATTAACTGGAAATTGTTGTAAAAAGTTCTAACTACAAAAAGAAGACATGCTGGTGAAATAAAATTAATATAAATATTGATAGCGGTCTCAAGACCCCATTCATTTCAATTAAACATTATGAATGTCAATGCATCAAATGGAGAAGTGGGCTGGGGTTTAATGTTGGTGCTCCACTGGCCTTATTTATGGAGTAGATTTATTGACTTATTATTTCTCTTTATGATTTCATTTTAATTACTTAAGTATCATCTAATTGTACTATGTACTTGATTTAGGGGCCATTGCATCTTGATTTAGTGGTTTGAATTTATTAATAAATTCGGCAAGTTATTATTATTATTGATGTTCAAGTAAATTTTGGAGCTTTTTGATTCCTCTAAAATGGTATGTTTTTTAATAGGTGTTTATGGGAAGTATTCAATTCCTCTTTGTTAATTTTAAGTTCATTTATTTTATTTAATTAATTATTTTCAGTAAATATTTAGTTTCTTTACATGAAAATTTAAGCCCGCATTATTAGAGCATTTGGAAACAATTACCAGTTAATTAGCTGTTTGGGGTCAATTTGATTGTGAAACACCCAGTACAATCACACAATTGATTGTAAAGTTGTGCACCCTCCTGTGTGGCCATCTTTAAATATCCTAAAAAACTACCACATGTCCAGCGTAGGTTGATGTTTTTAATAGCAGGCCATTATTTACTCACCACAGAATTCATCCAATTTGTCATCAAATTTCATGTTAATTTATTCAAATAGTGTAGGAATAAGGTACCTCTACCATCAAGCCTTTTTGCACACACACTTGCACCAATATTCTCATACTATGTATGAACTTCTCCACACCACCATTCTCACACTGGTATTGATGTCTTCACATCTGTGCCATCCAATGAATTGACACCAAGTCGTATTTGCAGTGTGTCAGGCGTGAACCATCCGATGTGCATAGTACGGTGTCCGTTTCCTTCACCCATTTCCCACCTCAATAATGTGTCTCAACAGCAGTCCTGCTCAGTCTTCAGAATCTCTTGCACACCACACCACATGGAGCCGCCTCTTCGACGCTTTGATCTCTTTCACCGCAAGTCCTGCGTGGTGCAAAAGAAGAGACTTGCGAGTGCTTGTGCTGTCCTTTGAGTACATGCCGCTTAGATATAAATCTTTTTATGAACACAAATCATTTGTATTCCAGCCATGACCTGACATTTGGCTTGTGAATAATGGGACAAAGTGTGGCACATGTCTGCAGGTAATTTTTAGTTTATAGTTTTTTGTGAAGGAAGGCATTTATAATCCACATTTATCTAGGAATGGGTATAATCACTTTTGTATACAAGTTATTTAAGTAAACATATTCTTTGCTGGTGCCTTCAATGCAAAATTTCCACATGGTACATATATGATTTATGAAATTAATTAAATGGAGCAGATGGCTGCACTCCTCAGTTCTCATTTGCCGAATACATGCAAATGTAGCCTTACCATATCAAAGAGAATGCTTTTACTTGACAGGTAGGTTTGATCTAGTCCATTCTGGAGGGAGGGTGATGGAACTTATTTTCTGATATGTGTTTATATGCTTAGCATCATATCCTGCCCGAGTGTACTAAATGGAGCATCATGTTCAGGAATTGGGGATAGGCTTTGCAAAAGTATTAAGTAACAGTTACAGTTTGGAAAATCTTAAGCCAATGGGCTCAGTTTGGGATTCTCAAATACCGGTATACACAGCACTACATTTTTTCATCAACGTGGTACTACATATTTTTAAGCATGCTGTGGAAGAGAGGAGGAGGGTGCCTTTGACACATGTGCACATACATCACTATATTTCTGTTCATGTAGAAAGGTAACATTATTATATTTAATATTGTATGAAATGAAAAACACAGAACACTAGAAATATCAGACGTGCAATTTATATACATGTAAAATAATATGGGACAGTTCACGCCAAAATGAGCCTTCACATATATATAATGCTATAAAATACCCTTATGTTTGAATCGCTATAACTTACGAACAATTAAAGCTATCAACATCCTATTTTCAACACTTCATACTACACCATTTCTATTTTTTGGTCTTTCATTTGCTCCGTGCCACTATTGCAACGTTTGCTACCCCACAGGGTTCAAACCCACCATAACTTTTGGTAGGAGTTTGCAATCAAAGTTGCAGCCCTATTCAATTGAAAACATCAGGAGCATGCAAGACCTGCCATCTGGCAGAAATGTGCTAAATTATGAAACCTATCCAGCACCTGGTATTTCTTCCATTTTTAAAAAAGAATAGCAGTGTTCAGCTCTCACTCATAGTGACATGTAAATGTCTGTGGTCCTGTAGAACTAACTAATAATTGTTTGTAAACTAACCATTTTGCTGTGTAATCAGCTTCTCTTATGTACCGTCTTCCAAACACACTGCAGCAACTACCACAATCATCAAGCATTAGTGTAATTCCTCCTCGAATTGCTAAAACTGAGATCTATCTACCTACATGAGTAAAATATATGACATCATACATAATTGCTAGTCTGATATTTCTAGTGTTCTGTGTTTTTACTTCATATTATATTTAAAAAAACAGAAATATAGTGAATTAAAGGCACATGTGGGGGCTGCTAAGTCATGGCTAATGGTTCCATGGATAGTGGGGGCATGTGTGGCCATTTCATGGCTCCCTTGAAATTGTGCGGGGTGCTGATTCCACTAACTCTTGTAGATTTAGGGCTAGTGTCACCACCAGCATGCATTTTTGTGGGGGCCTCCAATGACCCTGGGGTATTTGGCACCTGATGGCTCCCCTGCTGGCAGTCTGATAATTACATCTGTAATGGCTCCACTGTTGCTAACAGGAATGCAGTGTGGGGCTATTAAGTTCACTTGCATTAATGCATGGCTCCAATGATACTGTCTGCTTGCATTGAGGGAGCTGGTAGCGATATAACACCATTCATCCCTGGGCCCTTGACTCAAAGTGCAGTGAAGGACAGGTAGTGGACAGGAGGGCCTGGGGCCTGTTCCCAGAGTGTGGCGCACTTGCAGTGAGGGCTTATGGTTCCACTGGTAGTGTTTGGAGAGGGGTAGTGTATTTACAGTACTTTAAGGGGAAATTTGTACCAACTTTGCGCTGCTGTATCCTCGTAACTGATGGTATAAAAATTAATGAACAGGAAAAATTGATAGTTATAGGACCTCTCTGCTTACAGACCAAATTTGAAGTGATTTGATTGGACCACATGTGCCCTGCTAATGTCCTTGTGCCAAACTGGTCCTTATCTCGCCCTGCGGCCATCAATTTTAATCATTCATCTGCTTAACTCAGCCAACATTCTTTAAGCGAGTTTGATCTCAGGGTCTACAGCTGCGAAGGGGGAAAAAGGAAAACACAGGAAGAATGATGATACCTGTAATGCTAGGGGATGATCTTGCATCTCTCTAGTAGTTGAAGTTTGTGGTGGATGGGGCCATGAAGCTATAATGTCTGCCCATCTATGCAAATTACTAAGCCTCCACAACCGACACACATTTGCAACTTCATTAAATAAACTATATTGCCATATGTCCATTGTGCTAATGAGGCAAAATGCTCAGGCGTTGCTGGTCCACTCTGCTTTGCCAGCCATGCCATAGCCCATGATTTTTAGTTTACATTTTTGGTTTTATAATTTCAATAACTTAATTATCTGCCTCTCTTATTGTTTCAAAGGTAGGCAACACTGGTTTGAATGCACACATATTTTAACACTTGTTTACGAACTAGAATGCAATTGTCTTAATAGCCCAGTTATGATTGCTTGTAAGCTTACAAGTAATTAACTTCAAGGAATTATTTGTATCCTGGTCTTCCAAGATAAATTGATACAAAAATGAGGAAACCATTCTAAACACTGCTACTTTGACTCAGATGAATATATTATCTCCTATTTGATGTGCCATTTTTTTGCTGTGCTGATATTGTACTTAATTTGACATTCATAGTAAAGATATATTTCATCAAATGATGTTGCTGCATTATGGAGAAGGAAAGATAATTTTATATACACAGCATAGCATATTTGTGTTTTCTCCACCTGCCTCCAATCTTGATACCATGGAGACACATTTTCTACTTGGGTGCACTTATCCAACACATGTGTACTACTTCATCCACTCAATTTCATTCACAAGGGGCATAACTCAATCCACAAATGATATTCTCCATTGCCTATTTTATTGCTATGTCTTGACATGTCTTGCTTGCCATAAAGATAAAGCCAAGTTATTGTTTCTAGTCAAAACAATGCGCTTAGTACTTAACATCAAAGGCGTATTCTTGGCAAGTTACATCCAGTCAAAGCAATTAAGCTAATTTACCCTCTATGTCAAGGCCTGCCATGGGATGCCATGGTTAGTTATTTCTAGTCACAGAACCTAACATGATATATGAATATATGAGTTTACCAATATCTGTCGTGCTCATCATCACGCTTATCCTATTGGTGTCATGTGCTATGATTCTTGCAAAATACATTAGCATGTTAATTGAGTCCATATTTACTGGTTTTCAACATAATGACTGATTTTATACATATGCTTAAATGAAAATGGTTACATGTAAGTTCATTTCATGGTGTAGTTACTCAGGCAATGTACTCACTATATGCTTGATACCAAGCAGTACCATCATCGGTCAATACAAAAAGGAATGTATGTTTTTTCGAAGCTCTGGAGAATGACATGTCTCTGATAAAATTAAAATCCAAGCCCTATATATAGTTGTTAATTTTATTATATACACTTGCATACATGTACATCACATACACTTGCAATCACTACATGATTATTTACGATGTGTTGTCTTTCCATGTGACATTTGAATGATAGCAGTCTTAATATTTAATTCTGGCACTATATTACTTTTTTAGCGCATTAAAACAAAATTCCATTTGATTGACACCTAGCTGAGGATTGCTATAGGAAAACATTAATTCAAGATACATGAGTTGTAGAGATAATCTCCATGCCTATTGCGGAATTTACTCTGCTAACATTGACAGCAAGGTGAATATCTGCAATGACTCAATTGTGTTGTTGAGGTGATTCTCTTAGTCACCTGCTAGTTGCAAGTATATATTATCAAATCATAATGGGTTTCTTAGTACAAATCTGAATAACAAAGTACAAGAATCGAATAAAAAACTGTGTGAAATAGTAGAAAGTGGAACTCATAAAGTATTTTTTGCGTTATGGCTAATTTTCAGAGGCTGTATTCATTTTCCCAATCATAAACATTAATTTAAAAATAGATTTTTTTTTTCATAATATCCAAATGACCCCAAATGCTATGCCTTGATGTGGTGTTGTATACCTCTGGCTGCAGAGTCGTATGGTGCTTGGGGAAAAGAAGCCATAGATTCGTTTAAAAAGCTTGCAACCAGTCTTGCCATAACATCAGGCAAAACAAAATCAGCTGTGCTGTCTGAGCTGTACAGTAGGCTCAACCTGCATTTGGTGAGAGCGAATGCAACAGCGATCCTTTCTAGGTGGCTCCCATCTTAAAATTTAATTGACTGTAGTGTGATGTAAGTGTTGTGTGTATTACATATTATGTTCATGTACATGTATATTCACTATTTAAGCTTTTATAATGTAATAACATCGAATTTTAATGAGCTAATTTACAATAAAATTAAATAAATTGAATTAAATCAAATTAAATTATTAAAAATTCCAGCATACATATGCATGAGCAATCTATAAAAAGAGTAGAGAGGTGCTCCATCATCCATCCCAAGTCCACTCCTCCACTTCACTCATGAACCCCTTTGACACAAACTGGTTGCCTTTATGATAGCAAAGGCCAGTCTGGCCCTAACATACATTCGTAAGCCAGATTGGCTGCTATTCACTTTAGGAAGTGTTCAGCCTCTCTGTGTAGCAAACCATCCACTGACAGCACTATCGGTGTAAAGTTACCCCTCCGCTCAACTTGGATACTTTGGTGACGCACTCCATCCAATATTCAACCTTCTGTTTCATGAAGTTTCTGCAATACTCTTGAGTACCAATTACACCACCAAGAAAGCGATGGCCACTTGACACTGTAATTCCCAAATCCTTGAGGCAGTCTTTGGCAACATCTTCATCTTGTGGTGCCACTACTACAACACTTTTAATTGGTTCCGCAAAGTAGCCATATGCAGGTCCTAATTGTATGAGTTTGTCAAACCATAAACGAATTTGTGATAGCTTCCCTGCGCACGCTGAGCCCTCTGCGTGTACCAGCACTGTACAAAGTTAGATTTTGAAGCAAGGGACTTTATCAGCTGCAAAACAGCTACAGCATACGGCAGTACGATCATCACCATGCAAGTTATATCGTACGTATACGTTACTACTTTCACGCTTAAACTAGGATCGAAAAATTACTACACTGAAATTATATACATGTACACGTAAGGTACAGCCCTTCCGCAGAATGATTGAATGAATGAATGAAAAAATGAATGCGCGTATAATAAGGCAATTAATAATAACACCAAAAATTCATGGGTTATGGCAGGCAAAACAATGTGGGCCAGCAACGTCTGAGCATTTTGCCTTATCAGCACAATTGACATACGGCAATGTAGTTCATTTATTAACGAATTTCCAGGTGTTTGTCTGTTGCGGTGGCCTTGTAATTTGCTTAGAAGGGCAAATGTTGTTACATGCAGCTTCATGGTCCCGTCCACCATCATGTAAAACTTCAGCAAGACCATCCCCTAGCATTACAGGCATCATCCTTCTTCCTGTGTTTTCCTTTTCCCCCCTTCTCAGCTGTAGACCCTGAGATCAAACTCGCTTCTAGAATGTTGGCTGAGTTACTGAAGCGAATGAATGATCTTTAGATTGATGGCTGCAGAGCGAGATAAGGACCAATTTAATTGACACGAGAACGCCAATGAGGCAAACAATAAAAAAACAATAAAAATAATACCATAGCATATAACATAAAGTTCTACACATATAGTATATACATACATGTATGATTTGAAATTTCTTATCGCAGATTTTATCATACATTATATTCATCTGTTTGAGCTCGAGGGAAATGAGCTAGTATGGCCTGGCAATGAATGGGTGGTGCGGTGCGTTCAATTTGCTAAGGGGGACTGAGTTAAACGTTGTTTGTGCTAAAGAAGTTACAAACTAAAGACATAAACATGCACTATGTTGCTACTTTCGTGTGCAAGGAGGGGCAGCTGCAATAAGCCAAATTTAATTACATTTGGCATTCAGCTGATATGCACTGATGCATTGAGGCTTGGTGGGGGGGGGGGGGGGGGGGGGGGGGGGGGGGGATCGATTGGGCACGTACTATGACCAATCAAAGACCTGATAACAGTTATATGAGAGATCAATCATAATATGCATGCATGCATGCATGCAGCAATCGCAGAACGCTTGCAATTGGTCAGTAGACACAACACATGCTTGCATGCATGTTTATCATCATATATCTTAGCCAGTACTGCATGTATGCACTCAATCCAGCGATGTGCAATACATGTACTTGTACGTCCGATATATACATGCATGTACATGTATAGGGGGTTGAATTATAGTAAGAATTGAATCAAATGTATTACAGTAAAGGCATATTGATACGAGCTATAAACTGTATACCCTTGTCTGCAGCTTTTAGCGTAACATAACCCTGAATACCACAGACGGTGGTGAACTTTAAAAGCTTCATAACGTCACTAAACAGCCGCAGCATGCTATAAATCGTCACTTTTATCCAATTACTACCACATAAAAGGTCATGCATTAAAAGGTAATTGTTTTAAAGCATGCATCCTCATTTCTTCAGTTAACTTCAAATACAAATATTGTCCCCAAGCTGCACTGATCAAATTAGCCAATACACACAACGACACAAAGTGTTTGTGAGTTTGTTTGCGAACGCACCTGAGAGTACCGGAAGTGATCTAACAATAGGCTCCCTTGTCACTGCTTTGCATCGTCTGCCCGCTCGTCTACGCACCAACACCCATCACTTCACTCAATTGTTGGGCCTATATACAGACTGTAGAGCTGTATATATAGAGCGCTCATGCAAGGCATACATGCAGTCCAACCATATTGCCAAACAAATTGTATTTTCAATTGAGATGAAAACACATTTTCTTCTCTGCGTTTTGTGCATTCAGATGCTCACAACAGAAGGTCAGTTTTAAATAATCTCGGCATTGACTTCATTTATTTGGTATTTTACTTTCCACTGTAGCTCATTTCCACCCTTTCGATCCTTATGCGCCTCACGACCCAAACAACGGATACCCTCAACACTTCTGCGATCTGAATGACGACGAATTCGGGCGGCCATATCTCGGCCCCTTTGACCAGCACGTTAAAGCATCAGCACGCAAACCGTTTCCGAACGTTCCACCCCCGGACACTTACGCGACTCCAACAAATCAACCTACTACTTCGCAGTACCAAACTCTCCCGCCTGTTCTCAAAGGCCTACTTGGAGTCGAAAATGTTAATTTGGGCGGCAAGAAGCGAGGCGGCGAGTTCATGAAACGTCAAAACCCGCCCCTCCCAGCATGCACGACATTAAATGAATGTTCGGATAAGCCACGTAAGTTGTTACTTCGCATTATGGTGCATTCTTTACACTAGCTTCTACAGAGACATGCACCGGGTCCGGCACCCAGTATGACACATGTGGAAGGAGGTGCACGTGCTCTAGAGGAGTGTTGACCAACTGCTGTCGAGTGCGCAAAGACTGGCGTTCGCTCACGCAGGCGGAACGCTGTCGTTACATCAATGCGGTCGTGACTGTAAGCACGCAACAGAAGTGGAAACCATGCTACGACAGTCTTGTAAACCTCCACAGCGACTTTTTTGGAGCGGGCATTCACACCACAACGTACTTCTTTCCCTGGCACCGTTGGTACCTGCTTCAATTGGAGAATCTGCTGATGCAAGTTGACTGCCGAGTAACTATGCCCTATTGGGACTGGAGTTTGGAATCACAAACATGGCAAAACTCCATCATCTGGAATGCGCAATGTGGGTTTGGAGGTAATGGAGACCAAAGAACGAATGGCCAACGCGTCACAACGGGACCATTCCAGTGGCAGACATGGACGCAACCAGACGGTAGACCACTATCACGCAGCTTCAACAATGTGCTTCCCGATTGCGCAGCTGTGGCTATGGCTCAACGGATGGGTGTCAGTCAGTTCCGGACTTGGCACGACCAGATTCAAAACAACTTCCACAACAGTGTTCACTGCAACATAGGGGGTACTATGTGCACAGCTGCCTCGGCAAATGATCCTATCTTCTTCCTTCACCACGGATTTATCGACAAGATATGGTCTGATTGGCAGGGTAACGGAGCTGCGTACAAGAATCTTGCATTCTATTCCATGAATACCAGTCCGATGCCCGGAGCGTCTGGAGCAACGCCATCTATTATGCACGACCTTCAGAACCAGCCGGGGTGTGTGAAGATTTGCATTCAACCACCTTCAACGGCATGCTGCACGAACACGACGTATGCCCCCGTTTGCCCACGCGACATGAATGATAAGCTATATTCACCCCTGAAGCTAGCACGTCTCATTCATCGACCTTTTCCGAATGCGTCGGAAGAGGCATTCGTGCTATTCCACGCTACCTACGAAGACAGAATAACTGCAAAGCGCTTCGCCAACCTAATGAACGACTACGAGCGGCTGAACTCAGTACTGAGCGATAACGGCTACACCAACGAGATGGTAAAATCTTCGCAGACATCGGACGGGTTCGTGGATTTTGAAAGGTACCTGTACAGGCCACAGAGCTTCCAAAACAACATGCGCGCGTCTGCCATGCCAAAAGACTGTCTTCCATACTTGTACGGACAAGCATAACAGAATCGTTGTTTATTTTATTTTATATTGTCTTTTAAACACGTGCAGGTAAATGCTGTTGTAACACACACGTACATTTTATAACACGGTCCAAATGCCTACATATATAAATAGATATATATATATATAATATATATATATAATATATATATATAATATATATAATTATATATATAATTATATAAATATATAACATTGATCCACATGTTGCATTCACTCTCCGCTCTTGTGCAGGTTTTTGTAAATTTGCATATGTTGCTATAGAACCACATCACCATCAATGGCAACTGCAACCTTTGAGCACTTTGATCGCCTTATTCATGAATGTTTCTCTGAGTGCACTGGTGTAAACACCACTTCAAGCTTCAAGCTCAATTAAGTCCGCACAGAGGAGGCCTTGGTCTTAGGTCACTTTCCCATCACTCAACAGCTGCATACATTTCATCTCTGTGCAACTCTGAATGTGCCTCCCCAAATCACTCACATCTGGCGTCATCAATTGACTGTTACAATCTCTCCGTCATGTCCTCTGACTGAATCTTAATTGCTTGCTCAATAAACCCTCACAACACAACCTTTCAGACAAGCTGTTCTTTTTCCAGATTTGTTTGATTCCATGTCTTGCGCTCACAGGGCAAGACTGCTGTCTGTATCCACTCCACATGCGGCTGCGTGGTTAACAGTTACACCATCAGTAAGTTTGGGCCTCCACCTAGATCCCAATGAGATACACACTGCCATATAATGGTGGCTCGGATTGTGCCCTTATGCATGGTGCTACTGATGTTCCAACTCCATAAAGTGCCTTGTGCCCTGAGAAAGCACTAGATCCTTTATGTCATCACAGCATCACCTGTAAACGTGGAAGCGATGTAACAAACCGACACAATCGTCTTCGCAATACCATCTTCAGCGCATGTCAACGTGCCTCATTACCTGCTCGCCTGGAGGCAGGATGTGGTTTAGGCTGTAGTGAACTCAGAACTAGGCCTGCTGATATTCTAGTGTCAAGTTGGGGAGTTAAAGATACTGCTGCTTTTGACATCACAGTAACTTCACCGCTAAGTCCCAAAATTGTTTCTGAAGCGGGGGTTTCTGCTGGGGTATAGCTGCAAAAGCTGCAGAATCAAGAAAACATGAACAAAATGACACAAAGTGTTCAGAGCTTGGTTGGCATTGTATTCCACTAGCAATGGAAACATATGGAGCCTGTGGCATGCAATGCTTTCTCCTGCATAGCCATGCGCGAAGCCATCCTCACAAACTGTAGCAAATCCCAAGTTTTGGGGGATCTATATATGGATGACTGAGCATTGTGCTTGTGAGAGCAAACGCCAGGGCTATTGATCCTTGCAAGATCCTTGCAGGTGGCAGACATGCAGGTCGATGCAATGGACTACTGATCCTTCTGTGTGTATTTGCCTAAGAACTTCTTTTATACATGTTTATATTATGTATTATGATTACCTCATTCATGGAGTAAATTTATTGACTTATTATTACTCTTTTTAATTACTTATCATGTATTTCATGTTTTTATATTAGTAAAAATTATGATTACATATAATGTTATAATTTTATATAATTATAATTATATATCTTGTACAAGTATATATATGGGACTATTTCCACAAATACTTCCTATAATCGTGTTATAACGTTTGAATCGCTATATCTTCCAAACGCTAAAGAATATCGACTTTCTATTTTCAACACTTCGTAGTACACCATTTCTCTATCATAAATTACATTTTGGAGCTAGTCTTGCATTTGCGGTGCATATAACCAGCTGTATTGCAACGTTCGATACCCGACCGAGTTCAAACCCTCCTTAACAAATTCGGAATGTAGGCACAGAGGTCCTATATCTATCGTTTTGTTCTGTTCGTTAATTTTTATATCTTCCCTTACAGGAGATACATGCAGCTTTGCAAAGTAAGCGCATGCATGCACATTTCCCGCTCGAATCGCGCCTTTAAACTGTTCCCATTTTCCGGAGCACATGAATATTCAACTGCATCCCGTGGGCAGGGGCGTACCTACCCACACAGTTGAAAGAAATAAAGTGTATGCGGTAATTGGTTAGTCCCCAGACTTTGTTGTAAGGCTGTGCGCTTCTTAATTGAATTCCACGGACGATTTCGAACGGCCCATGCAGTGCGAAGACGACAATATCAAGATCAATGCCGCGAGAATGGACGGTGGAGAATGTTAGCTGTAAAAGTTGGCTTTCGTAAGCTAACCTTCGGCACATAGCTACAAAGCACCCCACAGCAAAAAGCTATGTGGTTAACCCTGGCCTTAGCTATGTTGTCGAGTGCCCCATAGCAAACACCTACGAAGTGGATCCTATGGCAGATAGACATAGCTATCAGAGCAGTGACGGATGACATAAAAATTAACGAACAGAACACAAATGTATAGGTAAAGGAATTCTGTACATGCAAACGGAATTTGAAGCGATTTCATTAATATTCCTACAGAAAGTTATGGTGAGTTTCAACCCGGTGGGGTATCGAACGTTGCAATACTGGCACGGAGTCAGTGCAAGACCCCAAAATTTATTTTCCCATAGAGAAATGGTGTACTATGAAGTGTTGAAAATAGAATGTCGATAACTTTAACCGTTCGGAAGTTATAGCTATTTAAACATAAGGGAAGTTTATGTCCGGGGGGACATGCATGCTCCGACATTTACCCTGACACCATATAGCCATGCACTTCTGCAGATTGCCGCGGCGCATGTATCATCAGTATATAATGTAAAGTATTATAATACAAGGTAATATATGTATTATATTTCTGCGGAGTCGGACATTATGATGCTTGTCCGTACAAGTATGGAACACAGACGTTTGGTACGTCAGACGCGTGCATATTGTTTTGGAAGCTTTGTGGCCTGTATAGGTATCTTTCGAAATCTACGAACCCGTCCGATGTCTGCGAGGATTTGATCATCTCATTGGTGTAGCCGTTATCGCTCAGTACTGAGTTCAGCCGCTCGTAGTCGTTCATTAGGTTGGCGAAGCGCTTTGACACCACTCGCGTTTCGTAGGTAGAGTGGAACAGCTTGAACGCCTCCTCCGATGCATTCGGGAATGGTCGGTGTATGAGACGGGCTAGCTTCAAAGGGGAATAGTGCTTGCCATTCATGTCACGTGAGCATACAGGGGCGTAGGTCGTGTTGGTGCAGCACGCGATTGACGGTGGTTGATAGCATACCATGACGCACCCTGGCTGGTTCTGAAGGTCGTACACAATAGATGGCGTTGCTCCTGAAGCGCCGGGCATTGGACTGGTGTTCATTGAATAGAATCCGAGGTTCTTGTAATCGGGCCCGTTACCCTGCCAATCAGACCACAGCCTGTCTATTAAGCCGTGGTGAAGGAAGAAGATGGGATCATTTGCCGAGGCAGCTGTGCACATAGTACCCCCGATGTTGCAGTGAACACTGTTGTGGAAGTTGCCTTCAATCTGGTCGTGCCAAGTCCGGAACTGACCGACACCCATCCGTTGAGCCATTGCCACAGCTGCGCAATCGGGAAGCACATTGTTGAAACTGCGTGATAGTGGGCTACCGTTTGGTTGCGTCCATGTCTGCCACTGGAATGGTCCCGTTGTGACGAGTTGGCCATTCGTTCTTTGGTCTCCATTGCCTCCAAACCCACATTGCGCATTCCAGATGATGGAGTTTTGCCATGTTTGTGATTCCAAACTCCAGTCCCAGTAAGGCACAGTTATTCGGCAGTCAACTTGTCTTAACAGGTTCTCCAGTTGAAGCAGGTACCAACGGTGCCACGGAAGGAAATAAGAGATGCCGTGAATACCCGCTCCGAAGAATACGGTGTGTAGGTTTACGAGACTATAGTAGCATGGTTGCCACTGCGGCTGCGTGCTAACGGTCAAGACAGCGTTGATGTAGCGGCAGCGTTGCGCCTGGGTGAGCGAACGCCAGTCATTGCGCACTCGACAGCAGTTGGTTAGCACTCCGTTTTCGCACGTGCACCTCCGTTCGCAAGAGTCGTATTGCGTGCCGGTTCCATTACATTGTTCTGCAGAGATAAAGGTGCATATTAACTCACTATTAAGCACGCGCTTTATAAATTTGTAGCCTTACGTTGCTGCGCAGAGCATTCATTCAGCGTAGTGCACGCGGGAAGTGGTGGGTCCTGACGTTTCATGTACTGGTTGCCGCGCCTTTTACCATTTTTCGGCGGAGCGCTGCCTGTGTTACTATCAAGCAGGCCTTTTAGAACTTGTGGTAGAGTTTGAGTAGGACGAGTAGGCAAGTACACATCTGGAGGCGGGACATTCGGGAACGGTTTGCGAGCTGACGCATCAACGTGCTGGTCAAAGGGGCCGAGATATGGCCGTCCGAATTCGTCGTCATTCAGATCGCAGAAGTGTTGAGGGTATCCATTGTTAGGGTCGTGAGGCGCATGTGGGTCGAACGGGTGGAAATGAGCTATGGAGTAAATGGCGCAGAATGATAACACTTGGACACCCACACCCAAGAGTAGATAAATCTTCATCTCAGCTAGTTGAATTTTCCGCTCGATCTCCGACTTTATATATCTATTCTAATAAACAACTGATACAATATTGCTACTGAGGTATTTCATATACTTTCCAATTACGGTGATAACGGTCTGCATTCAATGGTTTCGCGCAGACATAACAGACTGTGTGGTAAGGGTCTCCGTTCACTACTGAACAAGAGTCCTTTTGTTTGAGCACGCATACCCGTCCCTTTTGATACGTTTATATAAACAATTATACACACTTGTCATGCATGCAGTGGAGAGGTATCTGCTTGGCAGCAAACAACTATGGGGTATGTCCCGACAAATTTGGTCCTAGGCAAAATCAGTCCGGCCGGTCCATTATTGTCGACAAAAATGGTCCGACCGGACCATTTATGACGACAATATCGGTCCGGCCGGACCGACAAATTTGGTCCGAGGTAGACAAAAACGGTCCGGGGGGGACAAATTTCGACGCCTATGAAACCAACACAGGGAAATATGCTCAGGACATTGGTAATGGTTCTGGTTAGAGTAACTTATATACTTGTACTCTAATTCACCATGCATCGAACACTTCAAACTGTGACGATTTGCGCCTTATAACCCGCTTCTGGTTGTCCGTACAGTCTTCTGGGTACCTTCCCTCAACTTTGTACATGTACGCATTTTCGATCAGCTTAACCGACTCGGTGGTTGCATTTTCTTCACCAGTGCCATCCATTGACGGAAAGTGTGTGACGGTCGGTTCGCTTAGCTAAAAGATGCTGCTATATGCATGCATGTTGAGCTGTTCAGTTAAGGTTAACCATATACTTACCAAATCGATACTTGCTTCTTGATTAAATGGGAGACCGGTGAGCTGAGACACGTGTTTAAAGGCGGACCGTTTTTGTTTGTGTCGGACTGTTTTTGTCGGACAATTACGGTCCGGCCGGACCGATTTTGTACCCGGACCATTTTTAGCGTGACAGGTATCTATTTAATGATTTTACAAAGCATTTTAAAATATACATGTATACGCGTGGGTGATTATTTAATTGTTTTACAAAGCTTTTTAAAATATACATGTACGCGTGGGCGATTATAGCCGCACATGCAACTGCATGCACATATACATTTGCTTTCCGAATAACTACTACATGTATAACGAACTAATGAGAGTGCCAAATTCAAATGTAGCATCAAGTCTGTGTAACATACACCCCTTGCCCATGTATGTTGCGTGTGTGATTTGTGTATACGTTTTTTCTAATCCTATTAGGGAGCACGATTAGGCACACAGGGCAACAAGTCACCCCATTGGCGGTCCTTATTATACGGCGGCACATTTGAATGATTAGCAGTGCAAGAGGGCACTACATGCATGTAATTGGTTCATGCATGCACCGATGCAATACATTGTGATCGTAGCTGAAATGAAGACGTAAATGCAATGGAGCAAGTCTTTTTATATAACTTAGCTGCATTGGCACATTTATTAAAATACACCTTACCCAAGATCTTTTGTACCTATTCTATGACCGTGCAGATTTAAGTGCTTTTTTAATCTCCCGGAATCCTTATTTAAGGATGGCCAACCTTTTAAATAGGATGATGACCACTTTCTAAGAGAATGATGCACACTTGGTGCTTTATTTTAGATTAGTGATTAACTAGATTCAAGATAAGGCAGATTAGCGTTACTGCCGCGATTACAACAGGTTTGACTTGCTTAAAAACCGGTATTACAGTCTCGTTATGGCGAAGCCGCCATTTGCCATTGGCGATATAGTATAGTGAGCCAATTAACTCAAATCGAAGGAAGGACAAGTTTCTGAAAGCTGAAGGAGTAGAATGTAGACTGTCAGAATCAGATGGACCCGTCTGTGGAACAATATCCACGGCGATACGCTGGCTCACGACTCAAGTACATTGTACGTACATGTACCACGCGGCCCGGGGCGCGGCCAGTGTACAGGTACTGATTGCATACACTCAAAAGTGTCAAGCTATAGCTAAGCAACCCTGCTTAGTTACCGAGAGAGCCACAGAAAACGACGGATGTAATTCCTCAGTATGGATGGGACGTACATGTAGGCGGGCCACTATAGGCCTATATGCATGTACATGTATACATGTTAGCTAGGTGCATGACCGTAATTCCATAATCTATGGCGGCAGCAACAGTAGGCCTAGGCAATGACGTGGTCCCCTCGAGTCTGATTAATTGGGGCTATGAATTGGCAACGCTTCCTAAATCTCCCATAACCCCCCCCCCCCCCCCCCCCCCCCCCGTCCCCCATCCACCATTGCATTGTACATGCCCGGGTACTGTATGCATGAAATGATAGGAATAGAAAGCACACTCAGTCTGTTCAATGGAGCGCAACCACATGTAGTGCACGTGGTCATGCACTGGTTTCAGCGAGGCTATAGGGATTCATCCACGCTGGCGTCATTATACAAACGCTTGATATTAAATTTTGAAGTGTTATGATGTAAATGCTCATAACTTATTAACCACAAGTTATTTTTTCAAGGAATCAGGTTGTGAGCATAGCTGGGTTAACTGACTATCAGAGAAAATCAAGAGTTTTAAAACCACTATGGTTTGTGAGGTCAATAACCTCTACTGTTGTGATCCTTATTCAAGGATGGTGTCAATCCTTTAATAAGGATGTGCCACTTCATCCCTGTTTTAAAATATGGACATTGATCATATTGACATCATTTACAGTTTGTAATGGAGGCTAATCAGTATACAGTTGACCAATAGCATTTATGTTATCTAATTTGCTTGGTTAGCAAAAGTATGCAATGCAAAAGACGATCCTATCCTTAAATAAGGATTTTTCCCTGGAGATTAAACATTAATGGCTATTGAATACAAACAGCCTCAGGCCAGTTAAAAAAAAAGAGTTTGCATGCATGCGTCACATGATAGAAAACTGAAATGTGAATAACTGAGCGTGCATGGGAGAGGAATTTCAGCTGCCTGCATGCAAAGTTTAAAGAGCGCCGATACTGTATAGTGATTGAAGAGATCATGATAGGATGTCTGGAATCGCTTCAAATGTCAACGAAAACAGAATGAAGAACATGTGTATATATGCATATATGCATACAGAGCGGATAATATGAATAATTTGTTTCTATTCCACGTTTAGTGATGTTCATAGATACATCCATGCAACGGCACCTAATCAAATAATACATTTAATACTTCGTACCGCTTCATACATTGTCGATGGTTTTATGGTTTGCCATTCATTGTGCTTTTCAATTGCATCCACTGGTCAATATTTTATTACAGCATCAGATAAGCTGCCTGATATTTGTAGCAGTGAAACTGTATATGTGTAACTCATCTGAGCATCAAAAAACTACAACAGCTCTAGCTTTATACAGTGAGAGGATGCACAGGCTAGCTCAGTCAAGGTCACCCTTAGAAGCAAGGGCTGTCTCAGCTTACAATATTAGTTTATTGCTAGCTACTGCTATGTCAGCAAAAGTCAGGATGCATTCCAATAAGGATTGTGACTCATATTCCCATGGCTTTGGAACGTGATTGGCTTGAAGCTATGAAGCTGAACTGAACTACAATCTTATATTTGGCCCCTATAATGCCTTACCATCAAATTAACTGTAATAAAACCTAGAGAATGAACAGAAAACCTTGAATAGGGCAAGGGCATGCTGTCAAACCATTCTACCTGACATAACCTACATGTATTAGCAATACGTTTGGTCTCATATGTTATTTACGCAAGCATTACAGAGCATCCTAAATGTGATAGTCAAACTCCTCAGGTAGGCCTAGATTGCATCTGTTTTTTATTTAAATAAACGCATTGCAACAATATACCACTTACTAATTCTGCTGGATGAGCAGGACAGATCAATCATAAATTGATCAGACACATAATAGTAGAACTTAGCAAAGAAATAGGTCATTTTTGCATGATGTCAAAATTGAGTTAGTTATACCAAATGCATGTGGCCTTTTTTCTGAAATAAGTGGAAGTGTCTAAAATTTGTATAAAATGTTAGCAACCCAACAGAAACACTCGTGGTTAAAACAACCAAGTTTCACTTCATAGACTCTAGTATCTTGGCACTTTTTTGGTCCTATTCAATAGAAGAAATATTGTCTCACAGGATTTCTCAATAATGAAAGCGTTCTGTATGCTGTTCTCCCCAAAACAATCTGTACATTTGCAGCTTTGTAGAGTTCAGTAACTTATAGCTTGCTCATCCTGCTGCTGTATTTGATGTAGTTGTAATAATTATTTCAAATTAATTATTCCTTACCCCACTAGCTGTAATACAAGGCATATCTAACGAGGATATTAGAGTAATATGGCTGTGCGGAGTGCTTTCTTTGTGTTATGCAAATAACATTCAATTGCATATACATGTATGTGCATCATACGGATGATGGGTTCTGATTGCATAAAGGGGTTCCCCAGACCTAAGTTTATGGACTTGGAACTCAGACACTATGTATTGCTGTACATGTACATTGTATCATCATGCACATTATTAAAATTACTTAAGTGACTGGTAGTTTGGTGTAGATAAACAATACTGTTACCATTTACAGCCTTTATTCTTTGGTGTTACTAGATTAAGCAACTGCTCCTGCCATCAGTTTCATATAGGTGCTATTTTTTATTCTATCTAGCATAAAATACTAAACTAGAAACCTTTGAAATTTGACTACGCAAAATGGTGATATTTTATAGCTTTTCAATAGTTGAATCTAGGCCAATCTAAAATATTATGAACATTAGGCTATACTAAAATGGCATTTGAAAATGACCAATTCGTTCTTATTGGACTAATCGTAACATCTCGTTTTTGGCGCATTTTAAAGATCAAAATAAATAAACCTTCCCCTTCCTATTTCCTCCTTCCCCGTAGGTCAACAGAATTTGAATAGAGGAGACCCACGACATGCATCAAGTAACGGAGCACTGTAAATAAAGAATTTCACACCTGACGTCACGCATTATAAGCTCATTACAAAACGCATAACCAATAATAGACTTTATTCGCGTGTCTGTATTTGTGCATGGTGCCATTTAGGCCAGACATACCATGAGCCAAACACCCAGCTTCAGTGGGTGGATACCGTACAGATGTAGGTCACGGATAGGTCAATGCGGTGGGTGGGTACGTTTTGTACATAAAATTACATTGCGTCTACTTGAAAAAAAAAAATTATACTATTTGTGCCAACAAACTCTTCTGTTAGTCATGCATGTTGCGTGGTAGTCTCAATAATTATGTTCCAATTTGGGTATACGCTGCCAACGAAGATATGGGCATTCAAAACAAGGGCTATTTACAATATGCACGAGATTTGGGCGAGGCTCATATATAGTGTACATTCAAACAAGTAGGTGAATCTATATCATTGGATACTAAAAGATCCGCTGATGAGTATTTTTCTTTTCAAATACAGGAATGTGAAAGTACAACTCTTGAGACAACATTGGATGCATTTTGTGAGAGATCATTCAACTTGCTGGATGCTACAAATGCGGCGATATAAAAGGGGTCCATTTTGATAAAACCATATTTCATCATCATAGAAAAATGGCAACAATAACATTGTATAAGCAAAATTGAACTTTTAAACATTTCGATGCTTTTTCAATCATGCATATGCAATGTATTTTTTTACTATGTGCATGTGTTCTGTCGTGTCTGTAGAACGCTATACATGTACATTACCGCGTACGGTTTGTCACGTAAGAATTGATCCGGGTAAAAAGTGATCCGGCCGGTGTCACAGGAAAATCTGTCGCCCGGAAATTGTGTCGCGCGGCGACAGTTTTTCCTTAGGATATTATGCCGCTCACAATTAACGTAGCGACCGTATATCCTAAGGAAATTCTGTCGCCAGGAAATACTGTCGCTCGCATGCTCGTGATCGATAATTGATACTTTTGCATGGCAAAGGCGTGCGATCTGTGATGATGGGGGTGGCATATTTGAATATTCCATGCAATGCATGCTGCTAGGTATATGCAATACCTAATCCATGACAACTGACAAATATAAAGCTGTAAGCGCGTTGAAAATTCTGCCACCAGCTACGCTAGAACCTTCATAGTTTCAAATGGAATGCAAGTTTATCATGAATACTACAACATTGAAATGGCAGGTGAATATACAAAACGTTACATCGTTATACATGTACATCTTTTTAACTGGTTCAAAATGCTGATTGAGATTTGTTATGTATATGCATTCATCTTGGTGCAAACCACTGCTAGCTAGCTTCTGCTGCGTGTTTCAGCCACTTACATGAATCTCCACATTGAGCATACACATAAATGGTTGCATTCAAAAAAGAAGCTGCTGCAATTATCTCCACTTCTGTGGCCCAAACACCCAGACTCTGCATCCTAGATTGCTTCATGTACTGTTCCAAGCTTCCATAGGAGGATACCAAGGAGGAAAAGACAGAGTTTTTTGATTTATGAATCATATGTATGGTTAAAAGAAGACGCAGTTCTTGATGAAACTCTTGAGATCCTGTTATAACAAGTGACATACTTCTAAGGAAACAGTTTCCATCAGCTGCAGTTCTAGTTAACGTTGTTGCTGCAGGATGATGTGACACATTGATCATTATAGGCTGCTGCACATCTGAATGATTTCCATGGACAAATGTCAATCCTAGTGAAGCACATATCTCTTTTTGCCAAATGTTGCAAGGTGGAATGTAGTTTATCATGTTAATATGTTTATCTGACATGCTAAACTTGCACATTGTTCAGTGTGTTCTAATAAAGCCTCTAAGGAAAACTCCCTGCCATGGAAATAGCTTCTCTTTTTAGTCACCAATTGGCATATATCATCCAGATCAGATGAACTCATCAGAAAATAGGTGTTTCCAATGACGGCGACAGTATATTTCCTGGCGACAGAATAACCTTAGGATATACGATCGCTACGCTAATTGTGGGCGACATAGTTTAAACTGTCGCCGCGACACAATTTCCGGGGACAGATTTTCCTGTGACACCGGATCACTTTTAGTTGCAATAATTGATCCGGCCGGTGTCATAGGGTATACGGTCCGGCCCAATTTCCGGTCCGGCGGACCGTATTCCCTAAGGGAATACGGTCCCCCCCCGGACCCAACTCCCTAGGGAATACGGTCCCCCGGACCGAGTTCCCTGGTTGTACAAAACCAATTAACCGGGCTCAATTCCCTAGGGAATTGAGTCCCCCCCCCCCGGACCGTATTCCCTGGTTTTAAAAACAGGCATGTATATGTATATTCCACCCCTTGCATTCACGTAAGGGCTGACACATTTGGTTTGAAAAGCAAAAGCCAATGATCGCAGGTCGTCAATTATATAAGCAGCTTCTGTAACAATTAACTGTTTTCTTCAGTCTGTAACAATTAACTGTTTTGTTCGGTCTTGGATGCTTATTCTATATCTAATTTGTTATACAAATGTATATGCAGGTAAGGTAAAACCCTTTTTGGCGCACTCTACGGATGGTAAATAAGCATGCTATTTTAAAACTGATATTCTTAATCGCTTCTACCGACCACCAGAGGGAAAACAAGGCGTTGCATTGCGTACAGCGGCGATCAAAACACCAGAGCAACACGTTGCACAGAGAACTCACATAATTCTTCGTTTTTGAAGGTTTTAAGCATTTTTTGATGATTTTCAACTCAACAGTACTCTCCTTTACCTCGTAAAACTGTCAGTCTTTAAAGAAGTCACAAGCGAATCACGTGATGATAATTATTCATTTATGCGTGAGAGTTACTAAATTTAACGTAACTCTCGATAGAGCCGGTTAACCTCCATACAAAATCGTGTAAATGATTTCTACATACATATTCATAATGAGAAATCTTTTAACTGATTTCGTATCAGGATTTCCCTAACCGAGGTTAATGGACCGGAAGGAGACGTTGCTACGCAACTAACAATCTATATGGTTTCTCAACCATCCCGTGATGCCCTATCACACGGGTGCAGTATGATGACAGGAAGTTCGGTCGAGTAATTAGTATTCATCCTCCTCAAAGGGTTTATGGGTCTATTCAGAACACCTCCGGTCTCGCACAGTACACATACACGCATGCGCAGGCTGTCGCGCGACATTGCAACGATCGAGTGCGGGCCTGGCGTGCAACTCGGGTTCCCCGAGTCTTCTTATTTTATTATTATTATTATTATTATTTTATTTATATAAAATTTATCAGTTAGGATGTGAAAGCGAAGTCAGTAGCCAGGCAGAAACGGTAGCTCACGCTGCACCTAGCGCTGGTTTGTACATCCGACACACTCTCCGGCCCTGTAGGTTCTACAGCGGCCGTGATCAGTGTGTTGGGCAATCCAGAGACCACTCTGGCTCCCCCAAGCTTTACACTAGCACGCAGGCTTCATAGCTCAGATACACCAGTGAGCAGCACTCCCTTCTGCTGAAGCTAGCCGGGAGCCAGGGGAGGTCGGCCCAGCACCCAGCCAAACCCTCGCGGGGTGCATGCAGGAGCACCGTTTAGGGGGAGTATGGGAAGGGGAACACACTAACTCGGGGCTCCGTAAGAGTACATTAAAGATGATTTCCGGTGACCGAATCATTCATAAAATGCTGCGTATAGTATTTGAGTTGCATTTATCACATGATTCTATATCTGAAATCGATTTTTTAATTGATTTTATGAACTGACGATAATACTTGGTACATTTAATGCGACTTGTAAGGCATACAAATTGATATTATTCACATGCATACATAACATAAACATCGACCACATTGAGAGTTCAGAAATATAGTAGAATGTACTTTTTTTCTCCCCCATAGGTACAATTGTACAGCGATTGATGAATCGTATCTCCGGTCCTGGGGCGTATTATACATGTATATCATTCTGCATGTCTGTCTGATCATGATAAAAAGAATTCTTCACCACGTAGAGGCCAGACATCTTGTCCTTCTCAGGTGTTTTGAATGCCATCCATGTAACATAAGCTAGATCATTTCCTTTCAGTATATGCTTATATTTATTTTGAAAAAGAAAAAAAACACCTAGCTAGTAGGGATGAAGATAACCATTATCTTTCAAAACGAACAAGCTTCGAGTCTTCACTAATGAAGTAGATGTACACAATTCAAGCGATGAATAAAACATATAAACACGCTTCACTTGTCGTGATTATTGGACTTAAAGCTACATGCACGATCCATGTCCTCAGTGAATTCGATGTGGGCATGCATGCCGCGTATCCGCTGATTCAGCTGATACAGAAATTGATTTTAAGGGAGGCACTACTGCACGGTGCCTTCGAACTGATGAGCATGAGTACAAGGAACGTTCCTTACACCTCTTGCAATTATTGCATTTGAATAAGTTTCCTTCTTTCGAGAGTGAGGCGGCATTCTCTAGCTCTATATTTCGCCCACCCCTTTCAATTCACACATGCGCAGTTACCTATTCACACCTTTTCACGTGTTTATGGCGGCGAAAAAAGGATCATCAACTTCTACGGCTAATGCTTGATGAAATTGAAGATGAAGTGTACCTTCTAAGGCAGAGAGTGAGATTGCTTGAAGGGGCGCCGGGTTCAGGAACTAGAGAAAGAGTTCGAAAAGTCAAAGCAGCAAATGCCAGCGAGTAGTAAGATAACGTGATACATGTAGGCCTATAGGAAGGACATGCATGTATTCGGTTTTTCAGAGGATTCTTCACCTCCGGCCGATTCGCTGAGGAAAACAATACCTCTTGTACGATTATATTATATACAGCCTGCATCAACAGAGTTTTGCAAGACGTTCTCAAAGCAGTCCTTCAGTCCAAAATTCCAGAAAAGCCTGACTGATTCTGTTCAAGAGATTCTTGGATTGCATGGCGATCCCGCTGCTTCAAACAAGCAGAAGAGAGTTAAGGTAACACTATTACTATGATACAACAATCCATTATTCGGATCGCTATAGGATTATTACACCGTCGAAGGTCAACTATCTTGACTAATGGAAGTCCTGCTCTAAAGCAGAAGCGACGCCTCTCTCTTAAGTGCAGCGGATTAACTGATGTAAGTTATACGCTATTGTATACGGTATATCGCCGGCATGCATATGACTTGTTGCGCTGATCACAACAGTGATGATGAGCAGTTTATGTGCAAGAGAAGACAAATTTTGATTTTAGGACGGGCCAGAGCTTCTTGAAATATGCGAAAATGGCAGGACAGCACAGAAGAACAGAACTTTTTAAATGCGGAGTTCTCTACAGAATATATCTGACTCTTAGATATTTGTTGCATCTGTTGATTTGCTAGCTGTAACCCCTAGCTGGAATCAATTAAAAGTATTTCATAGATGAATCTTGACATTTCATAATTGATTCTATACAATACAATCAATTAGAGAATCAAAACTAGATAAAAGATCAGATTTTGTGATTAATTTTATCACAGAAATCCGTTTAAAAAAATCCCAAATGACTCTCCCTCTAGATTTTTAAATTGATTTTTTCTTTTCAATCAATTATGATTCGCAGAGGATTTCTAATGCCCGATCAATTATGATGCGATTCGCTGGCTTTTTTTCCCTGTGTTTTCATGAGCATTTTCCACTGTGCAAAAAGTTAGTTATACAATAGTGTATATTTATGCGTATATTTGACTAGTGCGCAAAATATAACCTGTGTAGTATACTTAAAGTAGACGACGGCGTATATTCGAGAATCCGCAAGTGTCAAATACGTCACCGTTTATATAAGCACACCTTCAAAATATACAATAGTGTATTCTTAAGAGTATATTTGAATATCCTCCAGTGAGTTATACCACAGAATTAATTCATGAGTAGCCCTGACCCACTTGAGGTAATCACATGTGTAGGCGCCTACATGCATCGAAGTCTGGGAAGGAGTGCTACTTTGCTTCTATGAATGCTGCTGGACGTCATAGGTTAGCTATATAGCTCGGAGTTATACCCGTAAATACGGCAGTAAATTTTGTGAGTGGTCGGCCGGCCATGGTGCATGGCTATGGCCTATGCCAAGTCCCCAGTTGAGTTTGGTCATGATCACATCGGATCCCAATAAATGCTACAATGGAAGCAGTTGAACGCCTACACATGTAAACGCTTGGATATATTTGAGCGGTTTAAATATAGTGTGCTGTGCTGCCACTATATCTCCTGCTTTTTAAGTTCCTACCGACTACACATGCTTGGCCGGATTCGAAAATTACGCGTTGCCGGTTAATGTTTATGTAGGCCTGCATCTGCATAACTTCGCAAACATTCTTTTATTGATCCATTTGAGTTATATCTTTCAGCCCAGCTTGTGCATGGCCATTGTGGCTGCCATGCTGCACGCCCTCTGATTCGTACAAGCTACCGCGCGCACAGGAGCTACACATATGTTACGTCAAGCAAATGTCAATGGAATATGAAGTGTTTACAGCCAATTTATTACATGTAAGGTGCTGTAATTCTGTTACACATTATTATGCAAAATGTTGTATGTTGCTGACCTTGTCAGTGTTGTCATATACATGTCAGGGAATAATCTGACCGGTATCGCATCGCATTTTGCGAAGCAGTTTTTATAAGCTGCGAAACAACTTCAAGGCATTCTCGCAGAAAACTGCGATGCAATCTATCTGCGTTTGCAGACATGTGCTCAGTTAAGTGCTACGCGCGCGAAGAGAGTGTATTTACGGTACAAAAGAATGCCAATCAGAAAGGTGTCTGTACAAAACGCTACTCGCGCAACGTTTCATCAGTGCGATTGTATATACACACTCAGCAAATCCTACGATTAAAAAGATTGCGTACGCGTACGCAGCCTTCGGGAAAGGGGTCGAATTTTATTGTCCTATGTACAGCAAAATAACTTATTACGTAATCAAAGTTTACGTACATGTATATGCCAAACATTTTTTGAAGAGATTAGCAGCACAAATGGGTAAAGCCCTACTCTCATGCGGTAGGGCACGTCTAGCCTTTGCTATCATAAGGGCATCCAGTTTGTGTTTGAGGTGAAGTGGACCCAAATCCCAATTGGGTTCACTCTAGGTTGATCATGTGTTCAGGAAGAGTTTATCATAGCTATGTTTTTCAATGCCGTCTGTTTTATATTTATATTACATGCATGTATATTTAATACATGTATAGATTAGAATTTACAATTATTAAAACCTTTAAATATAATGGTGGCCTCGTTTTGGGGAGGGGGCGGGCATGTGCGTGGGATAGCTCTGCTTTGTGTTCAAATCTGATGAGTTATCACACATTTCGGAGGCAAAAATTGCTATGTACATGTAACTGAACCGAGTTGCTAATCAACTTGGATTTTGCGTAGCCTAAAAAGTAAATTATTTCCTGCATGTATTTGGAGTGACTGCATTTTGCATTGTGTGCATGTTGTGCATGGGTCCTATAGTATTTTATCCATGGCATTAGTAGCCTGATACCAGTGGCCAACAACTATACAAGAACCAAAACTTTACATCAGAGAAGTGGTTAGGCAGTTTTACATACCATAGGTAGGAGGCAGCCATTGAAATTTAATACACATGTAATAACCCGTGTTGAGCGCTCGAACCTCACCAGGGCTCTTCGCTGTGCATGATATCATCATACTTGTTTAAAAGTGCTCAGTGGTGGATCCATGCAGTGAGGGTTCGCTTTTTGTTGCAAATGGTAGAATCAGTATTAGTGGTGAATTCATGCAGTGAGGGTTCCCTATTTGTTGCAAATGGTAGAATTAGTATTAATCAAGTAAGCCTCATGCAGATCAAAACAAAGAAGCTTCTTATTTTAGTGTGCTTGCAGCAATAACATGTCATGAGTACCTAATAAATTCCTCCCCCTCCCCCCACAGAAATTGTTTTTCTTAGATCCATCTGAATGATATGGGATGGATTCCACATTCTATTTATTGTAAGAGCTTTCTACTGGAGACCCACTGCATACCCAGTTCAACTGTCCTCTTTACATGCTATCTTTGACCATGCATCTTCTTCATACATGTAAGGGTATGTTAGGATGGATGTAAAGGTGTATTAGCATGGACTGTGGATGTAAGGGAGTGTTAGGATGGACTGTGGATGTAAGGGTGTGTTAGGATGGACTGTGGATGTAAGGGTGTGTTAGGATGGACTGCATGTGCACAGTCCATCCTAGCACACCAAATACATGGATGTAAGGGTGTGTTAAGATAGGTTGTGGATGTAGGTACGTGTGTATCACTGTGCTGTGTCCACTGTTCATATTGTTTTGCAGTTTAAATATGGTGAACTCATAACTGATAAATACATTGACACAACTGAGTAATGCCACACCCTTTATTGCAAGAGGATTTGAAACACTATTGGAGAACCACTGTGTAACCTGTTCTACTATAATCTAGGACCATCTTCAGATCTTCATACAAATCAGGAATATTCACATGGTCTATGAATGTGGAGAAGGCTGTAAATTTTTTAAAGCAAACAATTATCATTCTATTGAGAGAAAGGATACAATTGAAGTCAAAACATTTTTTTACCATGTATGACTTGATTCAAGATTTGTATTGTATAGAAATTTGTAATTCGTTTTGCTTTTCATTATTTTTTGTCCACATTGCTTTAGAGAAGGGTTGGTCTGGATAATGGGCAAATTAAAGTTGCGTTATTGGTTACCGTAGGCCTATTTAAATAGACTGGTCGAAACAGGAACTGCTACGGTATTGCATCGACACCGATTTTAGCATACTTCTATAGACTGTACCTACGGCATTCTTATGCGAATTGCAGCATTCGCCCTCCATCGCGATTGGACCCCTGTACAGTAGACCTCTATTGGACCCAATTAGAAATGTGGTTAACTAACCGCGTGCATGTGATTTGTAGATTCTTAGCGGGCTATTTCATCAATTTTCATGGTCATGTTGCTTTTGGTATGAACAGAAAGGACTGTAAGATTCGCGGTGAGATCAGGGTTTTGATCGTTCGTCTGATCAAGTGGTAATAGTTCGTCTTTCCAGAGTTTACAAGTTATGAAATCACCTTTCACTATTTGCACTAGTGTCCCAAGTGTTTCCGTTCAACAACCGAAATGATAGAACATCTACAACATGCACAGCGGTTCACTTGCATGATTCCGGGCTCGCCTCTGCACGTTCTGGCGCACGGATCCAATTGGATCCGATGTTAGCCGGTTGTACGATGACAGTACACGTGTGCGGACCGATAGGAAACGGCCGTGGAAGCGAGGCTCGTTTGGTCGCACGTTTTCACACGCTGATAATTCGTCTGCCTACCCCGTACGAGTTGTTCGGATCGTCTAACAACACAGTACGACTGTCAACCTGGCCCCGTACGGTCTGTTTGGATCGTTTACCTGGCCCCGTTTTGATCGTCTACCTACTCTGTACGAGCTTTCAACCCACCCCGTACGTATCTATGGTAGAACATGCAGCCTGCCGATCGACGCCATACATTTTGACACCGCGCCTCGCTCGCAAATAAACTTGGCCACACTTTTAAGTTTCTGTGAATCTCAAATTAGAAAAATACACAAAACACACACACACACACACACACACACACACACACACACACACACACACACACACACACACACACACACACACACACACACACACACACACACACACACACACACACACACACACACACACACACACACACACACACACACACACACACACACACACACACACACACACACACACACACACACACACACACACACACACACACACACACAATTTTCTCTTCCGTTTAGTGCGTCAATTGCCTCTCCATTTATATAGGCCTGTTTCTGTCCGCGCGTCTTCTGTTTCTGATAATGCAATACACGATCTGAGATTGTTGCCAATAAGATAAAACCTTACCTCCTCACTTTTCTCGGGTAGGGATGCTGCCTTGTGCAAACAACTTGCTTGCACCCTTGAATTGCCTTGAATTCCCAGGATCCCTGTGTGCATGTACAATAACAAATAAACTATATGTACATTACCTCGAATAACGTAACTGTGCTGCATATACGACCTTCGCTGCTACAGCCTTCTGCCTTATAAAGTACTGAACAGCCACAAGTAGCTTCTCCGATGGTATAAATTGTAACGGAACTGCATCAAGAACTGTGTGAGTGTGCATGAGACGGGGTAAAAAAAACAAACCTTACCTATGTCAGTTATAGGTATATAGTTCAGGGCCTAGTTCGTTCAAAACACGCAGCATTAGTCTTTCATGGTGACCTTACAGAATCGAGATCGCAGTAAGATTGAATAATCCACCGTTACTTACTGAGTTGCTGTCTCTTGCACGCAGCGCGAACACTGGCCATTGCGGTAATTGAAAGGACGCGCGTACGTCTATATCATAAATGGGTAGGTAAATAATCATCCTACCATTTGCGAGGCCAGTCTGAGTGAGTCAAGTCACGTTGCTATATACCGGATGCAAAATTGCAGAACTGTTTAAACGCCCAGGGCATATTGTGCGGGTAATTAGACACGTGACCAGATGGTCATAAATGTAAAACATATACATAAACTTTGTATAGACAATTATTCGCTTGATCAAATTAGAGTCCTTCCAGGGAAGGAAGAGATGGCACCTCTCACACGCAGTATGGGGGAGCACGTATTGGAGAACACTGCGTAGAGAGATGTTTGGATGTTTGTACTCCAAGCACACATCAGTCATCCATTACCTTGACTTCAATACAAGACAATGCTTTCTCATGAGGATGAGAAACAGAGTGTTAGGAGAGTGTGTAAGAATGTCTCAGTACGTACCTTGTCGCTATCATTCGCTTGTTCAAATTAGAGTCCTTCCAGGGAAGGAAGAGATGGCACCTCTCACACGCAGTACGGGGGTACACTTATTGGAGAACACTGCGTAGAGAGATGTTTGGATGTGTGTACTCCAAGCACACATTAGTCATCCATTACCTTGCCTTCAATACAAGGCAATGCTTTCTCATGAGGATGAGAAACATTGTGTAAGGAGAGTGTGTAAGAATGTCTCAGTACGTACCTTCCAATCATTGACTTGATCAAATTAGAGTCCTTCCAGGGAAGGAAGAGATGGCACCTCTCACACGCAGTATGGGGGAGCACGTATTGGAGAACACTGCGTAGAGAGATGTTTGGATGTTTGTACTCCAAGCACACATCAGTCATCAATTACCTTGACTTCAATACAAGGCAATGCTTTCTCATGAGGATGAGAAACATTGTGTAAGGAGAGTGTGTAAGAATGTCTCAGTACGTACCTTCCAATCATTCACTTGATCAAATTAGAGTCCTTCCAGGGAAGGAAGAGATGGCACCTCTCACACGCAGTATGGGGGAGCACGTATTGGAGAACACTGCGTAGAGAGATGTTTGGATGTTTGTACTCCAAGCACACATCAGTCATCCATTACCTTGACTTCAATGCTTTCTCATGAGAATAAGAAACAGAGTTGTAAGGAGAGTGAATAAAAATGTCTCAGTACGTACCTTGTTACAATCATTTCAGTCCTTCCAGGGAAGGAAGAGATGGCACCTCTCACAGGCAGGGCTACGTGGATGGATGGTGAGCACTTATTGGAGAACACTGCGTAGAGAGAAGTTTGGATGATTGTACTCCAAGCACACATCAGCCAACCATTACCTTGCCTTCAATCATGTTTTCTGTTTCAAATCCTACACGCAGACACTCAAACGATGACGCGCAGTAAAGATGTGCTGACGGAATCAGATGTCTTGGAATAACCTGACCAGGCTGTGACAAAAAAAAGACGCTGGCACCTCCTAGAGGTTTTCTGCAAAAACTGGTGGCTGGTACGGGCCCGTGCTGATGTACTAGTAATCCGTCTTACATCGGCGTGAGAGTACAGATCTGTCACGCCCACTGCCGATCTTACGGTGAGCCTCGGCCCGACTTTGGTGCTAAAGCCTATGGGACTGACTACGTCAGTACTCTAACTTTTCAATTTATCTGACGTCCGATGTGCTGTCTACATGTAACAGAAGTGATTGAGTACGATATATGTACATATACGAGGCCATACCATTGTTGGTACATGTAATATCAACTCCTTCAACTTCAGGACTAGTGATCGCACAGCCATGGTTAGCAAGTTGGTGCTCGAAGTAGGTGGATTTGCACACAAACTCTACACAGTGATCACAATATTAAAAGTCTTTAATTTGCCGCTAATTATTATGACTCAAGAAAAATAATTTCATTGCGTGTATTTAGTGTCTTTGCAGACGGTTTGATCGTACGGCCCACGCTCCAAATATCTACCGTACGGTCCAAGGAAACAATGACTGCCTACCCACGTTTCGCTGTTTGCACGTCGGGTGTATTGACGGCGGGAATTAATCGTCACACGTATTTGGACGGCTGAACCGCTGTGATGTAGGTAAGCATATCACTTACCCGATAATGTATCTGTTTGTCGGATATTAGTCCTAAGATTATTCATATGCTAATAATTGTATTCGTGCACGTGAGTATTATTATTGAGTTGGCGTTTGAGAACGGTCGATTGCGTGGCGGAAAGAACGCTTAGAATCTACTAGAATCGCTCGTGGTATAGTCCCGAATAAGAAATATTCTACATGGTCCTTCGAGCCGGGAATAAATTGAGACACGAGCACTGAAAATGGCAGATTCGGAACTGGTGGTAAAGAAGAAGAGAATCCGCGCGGGACATAAGGGGTCTCTCAAACGCATCCTCACGGAGGTGAAGGAGATGTTGGCGTCACCGAGAGAGCACTCCGCGAAACTTGGCCAACAGCTACAGACGCTGAAGGAAAAGAGAGAGACTGTATCCAAGCTGGACGCAGAGATCATGGACGGACTGAAGGAGGAGGAAGAAATAATTGACGAGATAATGCAAGCCGATGCATACTGTGAGGGGATTGATATGGCAATCCTAGATATTCAAGACGCCTTGTCAGGACTTGACATCGCGAGGAAGGCAGTCTTGCAGCCTGCTGACAAAGAGACACGTGTGCATCAGCAACAACGTGATGCAGTCGGGCATAATGTTCCCTCTGTACCAGAGGCTTCAACAACAGATCCTGTTCCTCCTACGAACTCCACATAGAGTGCAGAAGCGACAACACCTGCTTCAGATCCTCAGACTCAGGCTAGTGTGCCATCAAGAGCAATTGGACGAGTAAAACTCCCGAAGTTATCACTGAGAAAGTTCAACGGCGATCTGACATCGTGGACGCCTTTCTGGGAATCCTTCAAATCCTCCATTCATGAGAACGATGAAATTACATCGATTGACAAGTTCAATTACCTGAACTCCTTGCTGGAAGGTTCTGCTGCAGCAGCAATAGCTGGCCTCACGCTTAGTGAAGCGAACTATAATGAAGCTGTGACCATACTGACCAAACGGTTTGGCAATCGTCAGCAAATCGTCGCTAAACATATGGATGCACTGATGGGTCTGGAGGCTGTAACGTCAAACCACAACCTAAAGGGGCTGCGGCGGTTGTACGACTTGGTGGAAACACATACAAGGAGCCTGCGTTCACTTGGAATTCCGTCAACTTCATACGGGAGTCTACTGTCGTCGGTTGTCATGAATAAACTTCCCCAAGAAATTCGCGTGTCAATCAGTAAGGAGGTTACAGGTGAAGATCTGGATCTAGACGCGATCATGAAGGTTGTGGAGAAGGAGATAAGTGCGAGGGAACGAGCAACTGCAACTGTGACTGTGACATCACCTGTAAGGAAGCAGCCCAGAGAAGGCTCAGTGACTGCATCGGCATTGCTGTCCAACAACTCTTCTATTGCTTGCTCATTTTGCAGTCAACCTCATCCATCTTCTGATTGTGGAAGTGTGACAGACGTTGGAGAGAGGAAGCGGATATTAGTTAAGGCTGGAAGGTGTTACAATTGCTTGAAGAAGGGCCACATAGGAAGGGATTGTCGGTCGCCAAGCAAGTGTTCAAACTGTGGAGGAAGACACCATTTGAGCATCTGTTCCAGACCTAAAACCAATGGACCACAAGACGCAACCCGAGCAAGTCGACAGACAGTTCAGAATGCTGCCCCTACTGGCCAAATACGAGCCAACAATGAACCAACTGGATCCAACGGGCGACCGTCAGCTGTTGTCTCCATGTACGTCAGCACGAAGACACCAGTACTGTTACAGACTGCGTGCGTTAGGGTCAAGGCTTCTGACAAACCAACCCCTGTGATTCAAACTAGGGTCTTGCTGGATAGCGGAAGCCAAAGGTCTTACATCTCGAGCAAGTTATGCAATCAGCTACGACTTAAGGAGAATAGCAAGGAAACCTTACTAGTGAAAACATTTGCTGCTGATGAAGGGAAGGTTCAGGTATGCAGTTTAGTCGACCTCAGCGTGATGACAAGAGGTGGACTAGACATGTGTTTATCTCTGCTATCGATTCCAACTATCTGCGAGCCACTAACAGGACAGCCTATCAATTATGCTACCAGCCGATTCCAGTATTTGTCTGGACTAGACCTTGCTGACTCGAGTGATGGGAAGGACTGCCTGGAAGTGGGTGTCCTAATAGGAGTGGACCAATACTGGAAGATTGTCACAGGGAAGGTCGTGAAGGGCATAGCTGGTCCTACTGCAATCGAAACAGTATTTGGATGGGTCTTATCTGGTCCTGTACTAGGTCTCACCCTTGAACCAACTGTGACTTGTTTGAGCACTTTTCACATGATGAAGGTGGATGCATCTGTTTGTTCGGCTCAGCAAGAAATTGCGAATCTAGAAAATCGACTACAAGCATTTTGGGACCTCGAGACACTGGGGATTAAAGAATGCGAGACTTCTGTCTACGACAACTTCATGGAAAGCGTATCATTCAACAATGGTCGTTACTGTGTTCGACTTCCCTGGAAATCACCCCGTGTTTTGCTCCCAGACAACTTTGACCTAAGCCAAAAACGTCTATTCAATCTACTGAAGAGGCTTAGGCAAACACCACACATCTTGACACAATACGATGAGATCATTCAAGAACAGATCAGACGAGGCATAGTAGAGGTAGTCGATCCCTCTGACATTGGATCAATGGGAATAACACATTATCTCCCTCATCATGCCGTGATTAAGGAAGACAAGCAGACAAGCAAATTGCGCATTGTTTACGATGCGTCCGCAAGGAGCAATGGCCGTCTCTCAATGATAGCCTATATGCAGAGCCTACCTTTGGGCAAAACATTATGGACATACTCCTGCGGTTCCGCATTCACCGGGTAGCTGTGATTGCTGATATAGAGAAGGCTTTCCTCATGGTATCTGTTTCTGAGGAAGATCGTGACGCCCTGAGGTTTCTATGGATCCACGACATCAACGCACAGCTTCCAAGATTGGTCATCATGCGCTTCACTCGGGTGGTATTTGGAGTGTCTGCCAGTCCCTTTCTGCTTAATGCGACGATAAGAAGGCACGTTGAGAAGTACAGAGATGAAGACCTCCTGTTCGTGGATAAATTCAATCGGTCTATCTATGTGGATGACCTCATCTTTAGGGCTAAGACTGAAGGTGAAGCATTGGAACTGTTCACGAAAGCAAAACTATGCTTAGACAAGGCAGGATTTACGCTTCGAAAGTTCGTATCCAACTCTTTGACTCTTCAGACTTGTGTGTCACCTCAAGAACACCAGGCACAAGTACGCGACAGGGTGTCAGTAGCATGTGAGGATGAATCTTACACAAAGAATACCTTGGGGGAAAGGCTGAATCATCCAGAATATATCAAGGTGCTTGGAGTGAAGTGGAAGCCAATGGACGATACACTCATATGTGATCTCAGTAACCTCTACCAGGCTGCATCCGAGCTGAAACCCACAAAACGGAATGTCATTGGACTTTCGGCAAGAGTCTATGATCCACTGGGGTTTCTGTCACCCTTGACAGTATGTTTCAAGCTGCTGTTTCAGGACATCTGTGTGGCCAAGCTGAACTGGGACGACGAGTTGGAAGGAGATCTGCTGAAGAGATGGAAGGGCTTGATACTGCAGATGAGAGAGCCTCTACTTCTACGCATACCAAGATGCTATTTCAATGGTATGGGTGAACCTCTGTCATGCAGTCTTGTTGGATTCTGCGATGCATCAGCTGGAGCCTACGCAGCGGTTGTGTATATGAACATAGTGTCGTCTGAGGGATGCATTACCAGGTTTGTTGCTTCAAAAACCCGAGTAGCTCCTCTTAGTGCGCAAACCATTCCAAGACTAGAACTGCTAGCTGCTCTCTTATTGGCCAGACTCCTCTCAAGTGTCACAAGTGCATTGGAACCAGAACAACCATTGAGGGAACCACTGTGTTTTACAGACTCCAAGATCGCACTCTGTTGGATAAGGGGTTTTGATAAAGAATGGAAACAATTCGTGGAAAACCGAGTAAGGGAGATCCGTTCTCTAGTACCGGTTAAATGTTGGTATCACTGTGCAGGAAACGTCAATCCAGCTGATCTTCCATCAAGGGGAGCAGACCTTTCAGAGTTAGGTACATGTATACCTGAGTCATGGCTGACTCTACCTCCTGGACTCTGCGAACCTGAGCATGAAACCAGTGAAATTGATTCTTGCAGTTCAGAAGCGAGCGCAATGGAGCTGAAAATTGGGAGCAGACCAACATCACAGAACACACACAGTTTGATGGTACAAGAACTCTGTCAGTTTGACTCAGTCATTCGCTGTGAAGACTTCAGCACCCTCAGGAGGCTCGTCAGAGTAACAGCCTATGTTCAGAAGTTCGTCGCCCTTCTAAGATCCAAGACCAGGGGTGTTTCACAACATGTGACGACCACTCTGGTAGCGGGTGACTTGGCATGTGCAGAACGACTTTGGGTCAAACTGTCGCAGAAGCAGCTGCCGAAACACAGCAAGTTTGAAGCTTGGCAGCAGCAATTTGGGTTATACTGTGATACTGACGGCATCTGGAGATGTCATGGGAGACTGAGTAACGCACAGCTAACTGAATGCACGAAGCATCCAATCCTTCTGGACAAGAAGCATCATTTCACGTGGTTGGTGGTTCGAGATTGCCATTCTAGAGTGATGCACAATTGGAGTCAAGGAGACCTTCACAGAATTAAGATCTAGATATTGGGTCGTTCAGGGACGGCAGTTCGTGAGAAAGCTCCTATATGAATGCAGGATTTGTAGGAGACATAGCTCCAAACCACTCACTGGCCCACCTCCTCCTTCGTTGCCTGATTTTCGTGTCCAGTCTTCGCCACCGTTCATGGTAACAGGGGTTGATTATGCAGGACCACTGTACTTGAAGAGTGGTGAGAAGGTTTGGTTCAGTTTGTTTACCTGTTGTGCAGTGAGGGCAGTTCATCTAGAGCTTGTTCCAGACTTGACGGCTAAGGCCTTTATATGCTGTCTGAAGCGGTTCTCTGGCAGACGTGGAATCCCACAGAGATTGGTGTCAGACAATAGCAAAACCTTCAGATCAGCAAGCAGGATCCTGTCGACTCTGAAAGGGGCACTTGAAGTGCAACAATATCTCAGGGACTCACACATCGAATGGTCCTTTATTCTAGAAAAGGCACCATGGTGGGGTGGATTTTACGAAAGACTCATTCAGTCAGTGAAAAGATGCCTGAGGAAAGTTATAGGGAAGGCCAAACTGTCATATGACGAGCTGATGACTACTTTGGTTGAAGTGGAGGCCACCCTCAACTCTCGTCCAATATCCTACTTCACATCAGAGGACTTTGAGGAGCCGTTAACACCCTCTCATTTACTAATAGGTCGACGTGTCATCACTCTACCTGATGTGGTGGTTACGCGTGAAGAGGACTCTGATTTCAAGGACACAGACACTAGAGTGGACCTGAATAGACGCATGCGATATCTGAGTCAGGTCATGGTAACGTTTTGGAAGAGATGGAGATCCGAGTATCTTACTGCGCTCAGGGAGCGTCATGCATACGATCCAGGTCTAGGGAAGCCGCAGAGCAAGGTTGTGGTTGGAGATGTTGTTCTCATCTACGATCCCCGAACTTTTTGGCGAATGGGTAAGGTGGAGACACTGTTAGAGAGTGCAGATGGAGCAGTGAGGGGAGCGTCCCTGCGAGTTATGTCCGGTTCCAAGTCTGCAGTACTACGTCGACCTATTCAACACCTCTATCCTCTGGAAAGTGCACCTCAGGTGTCTGATACTGAGAAGGAACCAGAGACTACTTCCAGTAGTCACAGCATGGAGCCAGTTGTTAGCAGAAGATCCAACCCTCCCAGAGTCGCCGCTCAGTTAGCAAGATATAGGATTGAAGAACAGTTGTAGGACTTCCTGTTGACTAGTGTAACTAGTCAAGGGGGGAGTGTCGGATATTAGTCCTAAGATTATTCATATGCTAATAATTGCATTCGTGCACGTGAGTATTATTATTGAGTTGGCGTTTGAGAACGGTCGAGTGCGTGGCGGAAAGAACGCTTAGAATCTACTAGAATCGCTCGTGGTATAGTCCCGAATAAGAAATATTCTACACTGTTGCTTTATATATAGAATCATGTATCAACAGAACGAGGATATAATATGTGGTGAGTCAAATTTTTTTTTTTGTGGATATTAATTTATTGTTCTTATTCTGTGCAGGTGCCTTGGATCGAATATATGCAGATTGCCGCCTCGGACTGTTAGTTTGTTGTTTTGTTGTACATGTGCAAAATGATAAAATTTTAAATCGACTAAACTGGATCGGGAACGAGGGGTGGGAGTGGTAGGAGGATAATATACGGAATAGGAAGCACTTAGTATACGGCCACAAAGTGAATTCAACGGTTTGCTAAGCAACCACAAATGTCGCGTGATCGGTTATATTTGAATATACACACCTGCGTATATGGTTCTATACGCTGGTGCGTATATTTAACACCGGATCCACGAGAATAGATCGTTATTTTGCGGAAGTCACTTTTATGAAAAATTATTCGGAAAGTATCTGAATGATATAAAACATGTACAGTACAGTAATCCAACTCTCTGTATGATGATTGGTGTAATTTTCAGCTTCGTATCTACCTCACGGGCTAGCCAGCATTAGTGCGAAGTGGAAGAGGTAAGAGCCGTCACCGTTAACGATGCACTTTTTTTCTGGGCTGTTTTACATGCTAAAAATTATTTCCTTAGTTACTTTAGAAATGGAATAAGGTCATTTCATTCCAAGATCGATGTTACATTCGTGTTTTTGACTAGAATTAGTGTTTCAAGACAAGGCATAATCTAACAGCGGTCTGGGGTGAGGAAATCGTCATAGCTCATGCGCAAAAACTTAATTTTGTACAGCCGGCAGGTACTACGTTGCCGTTATTAATTTACAGCGCGCGCAACGAGCATTTCATAACAAGTCTAGATCTATGTGTACGAATTACTAGTATGTATGGGACAGAAGCAATTGATTAGTGCATTCGCAGTAATAGAAATACAACCGTTATGACAGACAATAAGTTGACTACACAGTAAACATGTGTTCTTCAACGCGCTTAATTAGTTCTGGCTTGTTACCGGATTTCTTTATGTTATAGTGGCTCAGATAAGCCTCTAGCTCCGGCTTTTTCCATGACAAAAGGTCCTTTGCAAGGTCAAGCTCCTCAAAGGACACTCTTGCCTTCTTCTTGGTACCAACTGACCCTTCAGATTGAGGCCTCTCACGTTTACGTTTACTGGTACTACAAGTTGGCACTTGGGTCATCCTGCCAATGGTTTGGTACACAACACGAATTTTCCCTGGTAGGGGAAGCTCACTTAATTTGATGACCTTTTGTGTCTCCATTTCTTCAAGCCTAGCAAATACACCATCAGCAGATATTTTCACATTCCCTAGATCTTTGTTCTCACCAGCTTTCCAGCACTCATTAATGATAGTTTTAACTTTAGTTGTGAGCTCTGGGTGCATATTCTTTCTGGTGTATGCCCATCCAGAATAGAAATTGGGCTCAAAAGTTGTAAATGGCATCTCATCACCTGTACCAATGAGGGATGCTTTTTGAATAGCGCCATGAACAGTGAGGTTCATTTGTGCCAAAAGTTTGTCGGCATGTCTCATAGCAATACTGAGGGCATCCAGACATTGCTGTGCTCCATCACATATGTGCTTATGTAGCAACTTTTGAGACTTAAAGTGATAGTGGCACTCTGAACACTGAGGATACAAAGCTTTTATCTGCCTCAATGCCTCCTCATGTTCACGTTGCTGTTCCATTTTCTGCAACTCCCGCTTGCTAGTACATTTAGTTCTCTTTGTGTATCGCTTCTTTTCCATCCTTACCTTTGTGCATGCATCATCATTATCACTATTGAGTAACACTGTTACTCCTGTGAAATTGATGCCATCCTCACCCATTGGAGTAATGAGCGAGGATGCATGGCATGAAGGCAAATGTACACGGGCAGATGGTATTGTCTGCCCAAGACAATTGTACAACAGAATGTTCTGCTGGTTAGAAGTATTATTTGTGATGTACTGGGCAACATAGAATTCTGAGATGCCTTTAATGGAAGGGCATACGGCAGATCGATATGGAGCTTTGAAGTTAGGCTTTATCAGCAGTACAGTGGTGTTAATAGTTGACTTCTCCATCAGTGCCACTGCAAGCTGTTTTGGTGTGGATATCTTGCGTCGTCCCTCTCCCTGTGTCAAATAAGCTTCAACTTGGGTCTGCTGGTGAGAGAAGTGAGTGTCACAAACATCTTTTCCACTTTGTGCTTCATTGTGGTAGTATTGCCACAAGTTTGAAACCAGCAGCTGAGCAGACATGAGGCAAAATAAGTTTGGACTGCTTTCCAGCTAGATTTTTAGCATTGTCACTTTGAATGATTATCTTTTTTACATGGGGAAACCTAGATCTTAAAACATGAAATGCTGCCTCAAAGCATGACAGCACAACATTGGCATCACATTTCTGCTCTCCTTGCACAATGCAATCAATGAAGTGTAGAGTTGGTTGGTCCTTTTCATGTACACTCAAATCATCATTAGACCCACTATTGTCATGCTCACTTCCGTCATCCTCCACCTCATGCTCACTTCCGTCATCCTCCACCTCATGCTCACTTCCCTCATCCTCCACCTCATGTTCACTTCCCTCATCCTCCACCTCATGCTCACTTCCGTCATCCTCCACCTCATGCTCACTTCCCTCATCCTCCACCTCATGTTCACTTCCCTCATCCTCCACCTCATGCTCACTTCCGTCATCCTCCACCTCATGCTCACTTCCCTCATCCTCCACCTCATGCTCACTTCCCTCATCCTCCACCTCATGCTCACTTCCCTCATCCTCCACCTCATGCTCACTTCCCTCATCCCAGGCCCCCACCTCATGCTCATTGCTCTCATCCTCCCAGGCCAATACCTCATGCTCATTGCTCTCATCCTCCATCTCATGCTCACTTCCCTCATCCTCCACCTCATGCTCACTTCCGTCATCCTCCACCTCATGCTCACTTCCCTCATCCTCCACCTCATGTTCACTTCCCTCATCCTCCACCTCATGCTCACTTCCGTCATCCTCCACCTCATGCTCACTTCCCTCATCCTCCACCTCATGCTCACTTCCCTCATCCTCCACCTCATGCTCACTTCCCTCATCCTCCACCTCATGCTCACTTCCCTCATCCCAGGCCCCCACCTCATGCTCATTGCTCTCATCCTCCCAGGCCAATACCTCATGCTCATTGCTCTCATCCTCCATCTCATGCTCACTTCCCTCACCCTCCACCTCATGCTCATTGCTCTCATCCTCCACCTCATGCTCACTTTCCTCATCCTCCACCTCATTCTCACTTTCCTCACCCCTCAACTCATGCTCATCAAGCTCACCCAGCAAATAACTATTACCTTCATCCCAATTGTCAATATTCATTGCCTCCATCTCATTCCGCAATCGTGCTTCATCAGAGCTGAAATCTATTTCCACATAGAGTTTGTCAGTGCATGACGATGGACTGCTGATCACAGCCCTAGTCTCTGGCTTTATGAACACTCCAGCTCCCCACCACATCATTCCCTTCTTACCATAGTAAGAGTCACCTCCCTCTCGGAATCCTTTTGCAAGGAATTTTTGTTTGAAGTCATATACGATGTAGGCGGTGCTTGAATCCATCTCAGCAATGGCAAGTTTCATCCTATGGGCCTGTTGAGCAGCTTGCATCACATGAGCCATATACCTGTATGAGCGATGCTCACATTGGTGTATAGTTAGGAGTACATCGGCTAATTCAGACAGCTTGGTAGGGCTCCTATCAAGTTTCATGAGGGCTACATGCCTCAGCTTGTCAAAGAAGTGGAAGGGACTTCTGCAGGCATTACACTCAAGGTGACCACCAGCCTTTGGGTTCTTGTTAGGCTTCCTGTGAGATGTCAGGTCCAGTGAGAATACAGGTGAGTGTGTTGTAGCACTGTTGCTGTTCTCTACCACAGATCCCTTAAACTGAGCACAACAGCTGAGCTGGCCTCTGATCATGCTTACTATGGCCTCCTGTATACCCGGATCATCCAATTTGTCAGGCTGCGATACCAATTCTTCCAGTTCCTGATATGCTCGGAGCTGCTGAACTTCATGTTCTTGAGGTTGATGGGAGTAGTCACATTGATCTTCTGTGTCCTCTGATGCCTTCACACCTTCCCTTGCATGCAAAGCATACCCGTAGCTAAGAAAGGTGTACACATCAGTGCGAAGACCACGTAGCTCATTACGTAAGGTGTGGTCCACATCGGATAGAGGTGCAAGGATGTCAATCAACTAGTCCACAATGGAAAAGTTATCTATGTGAAAGTTCACCTTTATATAATCTACCCCTGCACGGGCTTCTTGTTGCTTTCCACCTCCAGTTATGTGTTTGGCTATGGTGTAAAACAATGACCTCCCAATTGGTGGCTTTCCAGGCATGGCGTCCTCATGCTTTGCAATGTAACCTGCATACATTGTTGCAATGTCATTCTTCAAAACAAGAGACCTCATAGCAAACACATTCTTGAGCTCTTTCCACTTTTCCTTTCTGTTTGGTGTACGCTTTTTAGCTTCCCATGCTAACCGGCCAATATTTTCATCACTATAGATGAATTCCACAGCAAATTCAATAACATCCTTGGGCACTCGAGGTTGTGTTTTGCTGAATTGTTGGATATTCATGCCATGAGTTAGGTACAGCTTATCGATTTTAGCCTGGAACATCACCCGAGCAGCATGGTCTTTGCTGAGTGTTAGCAACGATGCCACATATGCAGTGGGAACGTCAACAAAAGAAACAAGAAGCTTCCTAGCATTGTTGGATTTGAGCTGCTTCTTCTTCTTCTCTGCCTTTAGTATGTCCCTGATGGTGGTTGGTATTGTGGCTAGTGCTTGGGCATCCATGTTGACAGGATTTTCAGGTGATCCTACAAGAAATTGGAGGCTGAATGCCTTCTTTGAGCCCTCGTCGAGTCTCAAATTAGGTAGAAGCACATGTGCCCACGCCTTGACCCCTATCCAAAACACATTTTGTACTCGGTTCATACAGGCATTGTCGATCTCGCTGTCCATCGCGCGTGTTACCTGCCTCCTCATTTCGACATGTGGAAGCGATCGTACGCTACGTTTGTGTTCATCGCAACCCATCAGCTTCAGTACATCAAGAATGTGTTTTTGCGAGGATGTGTAGTTGCTGGGTCCTTCCGTTGTATCGATCTCTGCAGGAATCGATATCGGTTCATCAACAAAACTCATTCCGGTGGCTGCACGACGCTCGGGATTTGACCGATGTGGTGTTTCCTGCACCACACTTACCTTTTTAGGGCGACCACGCAAACGGGGTTGGCATGGACAACACTTTGTGCAACTTGTCCCAGCATCGCACTTGTCACACACGGGTTTCTTGTGCGTACGATAACAAGCGAGTGACATGTTTAGTGATGACGTATTACGTCACTGCTGTATACTATATGACGGTCTGGGTACTAGGAAAGGTAAGTTTGTGTATTTGTGTATAAACTAAGCGTATTCTGAATGCAGTATTAATGTGGCATCTATCTGAGACATAACATAATACAATAGTGCACTCAGAATTTTACTAAACGGCCCTTAAAAAAAGTGCATTTTTCCACTCGAGACAACCGGGATTTTGGAAACCGCGTCTGTTCAAACGAACGCAGGTTGCTGCGTACATTAGATGGGCGTTTGAAAATATCAACATAAGACTCAGGGAGAGTTGGGCTCTCGGAATATGTGTGTTAAAAAGTAAAAAACACGTTTCCGACTATTTTTCCAAAAAGGGTGTTCCGCCAAAAAAATGATCTATTCTCGTGGATCCGGTGTTAAGGTGTATATTCAAATATACGCTACAGAATACGCTATCGTATAACAAATGTTTTGCACAGCGAATTCTCTCCTCGGAATGTCATAAGACGAGTATGATATGTGGCTCGCAAAAATAGATATCGTATAATGAGATGCGGCTAGAATTTTTTTGGTGGCTAATACTAAATTACGGTATTGCTTAATATCCACTGTCCAGCCGCAAACACCCGTGACATGTAGTTTCTCAGTCTACGTTTATACAATGCGGTTTACTTAAGAAACCTTTTGATACTTAGCATAATTGCTTAAACTGAATAGTTTGCGCGTTCTTAAAATTGTTTTGCATGCGGAGCGTAATAATTGCATGACCAGCGTTATCGATCCAATTATGAGACCAAAAGCAGGTCTATAATTTTCAATTGTTTCGAGGTGTTACTTTCCGTTGTTCCGAGCCCCCCTGTAACTCTAACTTGGAAAATCATAGTACCAAACAAGTATTAATTCGGCAGTAAGTTTCTAACTTGTCTTCTCTAGGTCCTTTTCATAACGGTTCCGCTAACAATTGTTATCATTTCATGGCACTTCAAAATCCTACATAGAGAGCTAGTAGTAACGAACCAAGAAATCGAAGTTGCATGCAACATTAACAGCGAAATGAAGGGGGGGGGTGTGGGACGGACAACATATACTATAGGATATCGGTGGTTGCATGCTTTAAAAACTGATATTTTTCATTTTTGTTACTCTCTTAGTGAGAAGCAGTAGTGAAAATGAGTTCTAATACTAACAAAAGGATGCACGGATGTCCATTTGACGAATGTACAGTGTTCGCTGGCTATTCAAGCATTGTAGAACACAAATAGCTGTTTTTCGGATCCATTCACCTGCGTTGTAGCTACAACTTGCTCACTCCTACCACCAGCCTCCAAAGCTAAGCCGGTATCGACTGATTTGATGGTCACATACCGTGCCAATTGACCGAAAATCTCGGTACGAAGTTTCGTACCGCTCTCATTGATAACAACTTGGTTGTCCTGTATAGAAAATTACAATATACATACCAATGTGGTCATTCAACACATACCACTATCGCAAGTTTTAGTTTGGGGGCGATTTTCGGCACCAGATAGAACGAATCCTCGGATATTGGTTCTTTAGCCCAATGCTGATTGTTATTGCCGGTGTATCGATATGTGATGACCTTTGTATTAACAGCAGTGCTGGATTGAAACACATCAAGAACCAAATTTCCTGATTGGTTGCTGGTAATGACGTAGTAGCGGCTCATTTTTTTATGATCCGATTCCGATTTTCTGACTCAGTTATAGGCCTATACGCATTGTGATATCCCTTATATACTGAGCTGATGGTAGGGCAATGCAATAGATGCATGAATCAATTTGTATGCATTGCATCCTGCTACATTGTTCCCAGAAAAAACGGCAAGGATTCATGCATTCATCATGCTCACATCGGCGGTTTTGTGGTTATAAAGTGTAGTGTATTAAGTTAGGAACAATGGATGGGCCCCTTAACTTTCATGAGCGCCCCCAGCATTTCTGGAAGGGGGGGGGGGGGGGGGGGGAGGGGCGCCATTTGACAGCCGAATACGACTTCGTTGGGGGGGGGGGGGGGGGGCCATGGCGCGCGCGCGCGCACACACACACACACACACACATACACTCACACACACACACACATGTACACCGCACACACACACACACACACACATACACACACACACACACACACACACACACACACACACACACACGCACACACACACACCCGGGGAGTCACGGTCGTACCGACCGTTTGTAATTATAGAATGATCGTAAACATTACGGTATATATATCGTCACAAAAGATGCCATATGTTTGGCCCATCTAGAAAATCCAAAAACTATGTCTCCTTAATAAAATCTAAGAAGTTCAGGGCATTTCATACGGCTTATATATGCATGGGGTTTACGCATATTATGATACATGTATAAAAACGCGTCACGTAACTTACCAACGATAAATGTTATCGACTTCATATTCTTAGCATTTCATAATACACTATTTCTCTGTGGTAAAAACTGTTTGGAGTCTTGCACTTGCTCCGTGCCTGTATTGCAACGTCCGATACTCCTCCGGGTTCAGACATGTCATACCTTTCGACAACAGCCGCGCAAAGTTGGTACACGTTTCCCGCTCGAATCGCGCTGTTGTACGTGCGTGCATGCATTCACTGAAGCACATGAATATTCAAGTCAGTATTTCCTGTGGGTTCGTTCGACAATCGGCGGCGAGTGATGCTTGAATCTGACCGTCTTCTATGTAGATAAACGTACACCGAAGACGAGCTCATATAATATAAACCAGTTCAAAAGGTACGAATACGACGATCGATATTCAAGATAAATTCGAGGAGGATGGGGAGATTTTGAACGGTATAGTGACGGTGGTTGTACCAGACGATGGTGGTTGTAGGGAGTAAGCAGCCGCTAAATCCCTAAAGACGCCACCAGGGCACTCCTATTTCGCACTGCCTACCCTCCTGATTTTTACATCTCATATCCATACTTCCACCACTCGATTTTACCGCCATGACCAATGGCGTATTGGAAAACGCATGTAAACAACTGCCTATCAGCTTCTACGCACTTTTGCTCTCAGCTCCTAAGCTGGGCTCATGCACATTTTTGCTCTCGGATCGTACACAATTTTGCTCTTGGCTCGTACGCAATTTTGCTCTCCACTCGTAGCAATTTTTGCTCTCCAACCGTTGCTCGTACGCGTGACCTACCGGGCCACCGTACATGAAAGTGCCCTTGTGATGGAGATGACATGAACAGTGCTCTTGTGACGGAGATGACTTGAACAGTGCCCTTGTGACGGAGATGACTTGAACAGTGCCCTTGTGACGGAGTTGGCTTGAACGGGCCCTTGTGACGGAGATGACATGAACAGTGCCCTTGTGACGGAGATGACTTGAACAGTGCCCTTGTGACGGAGAAGGCTTGAACGGGCCCTTGTGATGGAGATGACATGAACAGTGCCCTTGTGACGGAGATGACTTGAACATTGTGATGGAGATAACATGAACGTGCCCTTGTGATGGAGATGACTTGAACAAAGCCTTGTGATGGAGATGACATGAGCAGAGCCGGCGCCCTTGTGACGTAAGTTTTAATAGGTGAAGACATTATACATTCAAGAGGTAACGTACTCAAATATATATTCCTTTTTATGCCTCTCCGCCCACCACCAATTTTTTAATGATGTTACACTTACATTTTAAATAATAGAACAATGTCTCCCAAAACCTCCCCACCATGCATGCAAGTATGGTTCGTTAAGTATAACGATGATAGATCGGGAAGATTAGCCTCGCAACTGGCAAGCCAGACCTACTTCGTTAATGCTTATTGAATGGCGCAACGATCGTGGACTCACAATCGCGTAATACATGTATAGCGATCGTTGTGCCGCTCATGCAATAACGAAGTACGTGTAGGTCTGGCTTGAGAGACTACAGGAAAGTCTGGAAGCATGAAATTCGTGTCGTGTATACTTATCTATCTGCTTTTAGCACGTTTCTACGCAATTATGCTCTGTTTTGAGACTTAAAAGTTCCAAACGTTGGTGCAATGCACAATGCAAGAACTGCTGCATGCACGTGCGTAGCATACTGCATGCAGATGTATGAAAGCAAATTTACTTAAAGTCTTCCTCTACTACACAACAGTCCTATTTACTACTTGGTAATGGAAACCATGCTGGTACCACATTTTCATTATTTGGTTCTACATAGTAATGAAGCATCGCGAATTTCTTTGCAATCGAATACAAAATTATAAAAATTTCAAAAATTGCAAAGCTGCTGGGGCAATGCACAATTCAATGCAGCTCATGCTACATACAATGTATGAAGAAAGCAAATATTGTTAAAGTCTTCCTCTACTAAATGTCCTATTTACTACCACAAAGGAAGGCTGGTACCACATCTTCATTATTTGGTTCATACAAAGTAGTAAGTTTGGCCAATGCCATATAGAATTTACGTGTCACGAATTATTTTTTGCGATTCAATGATTCAGAAAACAAAATTGCAAAAATTGCAAATACTGCATGCAAAAGCTGCTGCTGGGGCAATACACAATGCAAGAACAGCACGCACATGTGTAGCATACTGCATGCATATATATGAAAGCATATGTGCACCCTGGTCTAGACTGTGGCTGCACCACAACCACTGTATTGATTGTCAGTCTTCCTCTACTACATGTACACCACTGTCCTATTTACTACTTGGTGAACAAAACCAGGCTGGTACCACATTTTCATTATTTGGTTCTAAGCAGTAAATCTGGCCAATGTCGTATAGGAATCAAGTGTCGCAAATTTCTCTGCAATTGAGTACAAAATTGCATGTAAAAAGTTGCAAAGCTGCTGGGGCAATGCACAATTCAATGCTACATGTGTATGAAAGCAAATACATGTAGTGCTAAAGTCTTTCTCTACGAAATAGTCCTATTTACAAGCTACCACAAAGGAAGCTAGGCTGGTATACACCACATTTTCATTATTTGGTTCATACAAAGTAGTAAATCTGGCCAATGCCATATATAGAATTGAAGTGTCACAATTTTTTATTTAAATTCCCTGAATACAAAATTGCAAAAGCTGCTTGCATAGCAGCTGGGGCAATGCACAATGCAAAATCTGCACGCACGTGCGCAGCATACTGCATGCAGATATATAAATGCAAATGTGGTTAAAGTCTTCCAATAGTCCTATTTACTACTTAGTAAAGGAAACCAGGTTGGTACCCCATTTTCATTATTTGGTTCTAGGTAGTAAATCTGGCCAATGCTGTATAGGAATGAAGCATCGCAAATTTCTTTGCAATAAAGTACAAAATTGCATGTAAGACATAATAATTTCAAAAATTGCAAAGCTGCTGGGGCAATGCACAATTCGAGGCAGCTCTTGCATGCTACAGATGTATGAAAGCAAATATTGTTAAAGTCTTCCTCTCTATCCGAGCACAAGAATTATGCACCTAATACAAATGGTCATGTAGCTGCAAACTGTTCAAGCCAGGATGGTTTTGTTTTCCATACAGATATACTCAGCCTTCTGCACTTTGACGCAAGAATCTTTACCAGTCATACAGTACTATACCATCTAGTAATGCCTACTAGATGAATGTAAATGCATGTTGCAGAGGTGAAAGGGACAGTGTCTTACAACACTTGTGACATAAATGACCCTTGTGACAGATGTAAGGAACACTGAATGATGCCATTGTGATAGAGGTAAAGTGTTTTGAGAGATGACACTTGTGACTGAGATGCTTGTGACATGCAGAAATGACACTTGTGACGGAGATGGCTTGTGAAAGCAATGGCTTGTGACAGCAATGCCTTGTGATAGAGATGACACTCATGACAGAGATGGCTTTTAATAGAGGTGACAATTATGACAGATATGGATTGTGACAGAGATGACACTTGTGACAGCAGTGGCTTGCATGTGACTGATGGATTGTGAAAGCACTGGCTTGTGACAGATGTACGTGAACAGTTTGAACACATAGTATCTGGTGGACTCTATGGACCAAATAATGACAGGTATGTTATTCCCAATCATTGGTATAATATTTAGCCTAGTTGCACTGTTTTACATGCAGGTGTAGCAGTGATATACTGAGGCTGTTTAAATCACCTGAAGTGCAACAATTTATGCATGGTGCACAGCAATTCAGGCGTCCGCTCGCGGGTCATTGCAAATATCGGATTCAGTCACGCATCCGTGTAGATAACGAAACGTGCATACACGATCACCGGAAGTATGAATTTTTTGAAACAGCACCGTCCGAAACTGTACGAGAATTTCATTTACCCGGGCTAATCTAAATATTCGTGCCAGGCCGTAGAATATTTTCGTAAGTGATATGAACTTGAGATGTTAACAATAGCAGAAGCAGTGGCAAGTTTCTTTCTACCATTAGTACAGTATCTTCTACGTATTATAAGACCTGTGCTTTGTTGCAATCCCTACTTTGTATAGATATTCATCGGCTCCGATGCAAAGACAGTATTTTCAGTCCTAATTCAAATATTTATTATCTCTGTTCAAAGTAAGAGTTCTTTTCATATGTATCTTTTTACAAATGTCCTTGTGTTGCGCTAGAGCTAGAAATATGATAAACAGCAGCTGACCAAGGCAAAGTTTGGAGTGAGTTCTAATTAGGGTAAATTAAGGTAATTTCGCCAGGGGGGAGTGTTCGCCACCCTTAACTTCAAACGCGGCGCTAGGGCTTACCTGACGTTTTAATATCGCAGCAAAATATGGAAATATTAGTACATGGAGTCTGTGTTTACGGCCCACAATTGAAGTTCTATTAGTTATTTCGGTTCTTACAAAAAAAAATCAAAAACTAAGCTACCTCAATTTTCGGCAAAAGTGGTGCGGTAAACAACGCGCAATTGGAAGTGAGTTTACCTGGTGCAAGTCGCTGTCCGTAAAATACGTAGTCATGATCTGTTTAAAATCTTGTTATTAGAGAAGAGTGGTGATTTCTGTACAATATATGTAGTTCTATTTGTTATGAAACTTAGTAGCTTCGGAATTAGGGTGGGTGGCGGAGACTCCAATCGTAAATCACGCTATTAAGCAGTAGTGACGAAGTGAGAATAGTCAAAATAGCTACCATTAGGCCTATAAATGTTTGCTACCAATTATATATAAGTACTGTAAGCTGTTCATGTTGGGAAGGAGTGTTCGCCATGGGGGCGTGGCCTTCTTTCCCATACACACAGAATGGGATGTGCATAAATATTTTTTTTCCCTGACACTTCATGCTTCAAATGGTTTCTTTTTGTATCTGGCCTTCTAATTAACCTCAGTTCAGTTGCTTGAGCCAACTCGAGCCCTTGGATCTGTATGGTTTAACTAACTGCAAGCCACGGATGTACAAATGGAAGCCGTTCTATCCAAAAAATACTAGCATCGCAAAGAAAGACTCCCAGGGCGTTTAAAGGGCTACAGTGAACAAGCTTACTTGTTTTAGCAACGTCCTATGTAAAAACCACTTTTGTTACACTTCGCAATAACGAAATACAGGGGGTGGCGAACACTCCAAAATCGACGTGCACAGGAAAAAATGTTGCCGTACCAATATTGGGAAATGGGTTGGGAAATCATCGTTTCCCACCCTAAAATTACCAAGGTCCGGAACATCGAACAAAATCCAAGTTAGTGAATTTTCTTTTCCCATTATTGGTATTAAATCTTTCAACCTCCGGAACATTAAGCAATTCCAATGTATGGTTTTTAATTTCCCAGATTGGTTATCGAGGGATTCCTAGGTTGGTAATATAGCGAATTCCGTACATCGAACAATTTTCCAATGTGGGATTTTTTCATTCCTGAGATTGGAATTTTTGCATTGGAAATACCAACATCCAAGCTTCAAAATGAAGCTAATTATAAGGAATATTTTTAAGTCCCACATTGTAAATTGCAACTTACAATTTGGATTTTTCCTAAGGTCAGAGTAAATACTATATATATAAGTACACATAGATATAGGTACCTGCAACGGTTGGAATAAATGCATGTAATGAATTGAAGCAACCCGCAAAAAGTACTAGCAAGTGCACAACTGTAACGTTATCTCTACATGTAGTTGGTCTTCACATCCTCCGATCTTATGTTATACAATTTGGCTTTGGGTTTCAATGTCACAGCTCCATGATGAAGAAGGGTGGTTGCTATGGGCTTCATGGCCTCTACTTTAGGAAGTCGCATTATTTTCTGACACTCAGAGGCAGACAATAAAGGTTTGAGGGCTGCTTTGATTGAAGTTGAAGAGATTTCCTTCAAATGTTTGACTTGAAAGTACTTCATATTTATCACTTCTGCTGATCGCTGTGATAGATCTAGACCTGAATGTGTAAAACCACATAAGCATTATGTAAATAATTTCATTCAAACTTACTGCCATCTTCATCTTCATTAATTGATGCCACTTCTGACACTTTGTCCACATCTGACACTTTGTCCACTTTCGACACTTTGTCCACTTTTGACACTTTGTCCACTTTCGACACTTTGTCCACTTTCGACACTTTGTCCACTTTCGACACTTTGTCCACTTCTGACACTTTGTCCACTTTTGACACTTTGTCCACTTTCGACACTTTGTCCACTTTCGACACTTTGTCCACTTTCGACACTTTGTCCACTTTCGACACTTTGTCCACTTCTGGCACTTTGTCCACTTCTGACACTTTGTCCACTTCTGACACTTTGTCCACTTCTGACACTTCCGACACTTTGTCCTCTTCTGACACTTTGTCCACTTTCGACACTTTGTCCACTTTCGACACTTTGTCCACTTTCGACACTTTGTCCACTTTTGACACTTTGTCCACTTTCGACACTTTGTCCACTTCCGACACTTTGTCCACTTCTGGCACTTTGTCCACTTCTGGCACTTTGTCCACTTCTGACACTTTGTCCACTTCTGACACTTTGTCCACTTCTGACACTTCCGACACTTTGTCCTCTTCTGACACTTTGTCCATGTCTGACACTATGTCCACTTCTGACATTTTGTCCTCGTCTGACACTTCGTCCACTTCTGACATTTTGTCCTCGTCTGACGATTTGTCCACTAAGTGTATAATGCCATATAAAAATAACATTGCAGATAACATTAATTATTAAGTAACAGATACTGGAAGGGATTTCTGTCTAGTCTTTACACACCAAACGTTTCTTCAGACCCATGAGTACTGCCAATGCACAGCCCAACTCACTAAATTATAATTACTAACCACCTTTCCAAACACCCATTCTCTTCATTCTGTTCTTTGAATATAAAATTATCACATACTGTAGTTATTTGGCTTATCACAATCACAAACTTGTTGCTGCATTGTAGCGTATATTGTTATAATAGCTTATAATTAGCAGTATTGATAGCTCTTAAAAAAACAGTACCTTCAAGCAGTGTAGTGTTGCCAAGTGTTCTTTCCTCATTTTTTTCCCCTTTGTAGTTTTGCACATGGATAAAAATAATTATTATAAAAATTGATAACCCAGGATGATATACTAATTTCAAGCTGCTTACAACATACAAACTTCAAAGTTGAGAATTTATGATTGGATAACAGTGTCTAGCTAGCTAGTTATCCCAAATAATATACTGTTTACCTTTGTCAGGTACCTTGCTTGCATGCCGTCCACTCTTCTAATAATGGTATAAATAAAGCAGGTGAATTTAATTCATTAAAGTATTCCCCTTCAATACATACCTTGCCATAATCATGCCCTTTTCTTACTTGCCTACGGCGTTCTGCCAAAGTGTCAAGGATGTGGCTTCTTATGGCACGCTTCCCAAAATACTCACATGATGAGCTTTGTACCAAAGACTCCACAAGTGATTCCAATTGCTGCATTTCTGATGAGCCTTTACGGAAAGTAGGAATACAATTGCCAGGCCATGTTTCACATGCAGCAATCTTGATTTTCTTTCTCCTAAAAATAAAAAATAAATTCAAACTGCATGTTACTAGCACAGTGCAGAACATACATCAATAAGTATCCTCTCTTCTTCTCAGGTGCCAAAGATTGAAGCTGCTTCATTCTTAGCTTTCCTGAACTTTTCAAATTGCTGCTGGAGCTGCTCAGGCTGTTACTACTGGTGCTGGCACTGCAACTGCTGTCATTGGGACCACCAACAACCAACATTCGGAATTTCATTTGGTCATGAACTGTATCAAGACCACAGGCTTTGTACTGGTCAACTGCTCCACACGTTGCCAACATTATGGCACTCATTCCATCCATTTTTTGTTCTGAGCAAGTGAAATAGATTTGCAGTTGAGTTTACAATTCACTGCATGAGATTCTATGCAATGGCAATGTGAATAGAATGAAATTACCACTCTACCTAATGTGGCTTCTAAAATAATCTGACATCAGCTAGGAATTTTTATGATACCTTTTTCTTATCAGACCTCAGATATGGCCATAAAAAACTTCCTATATTCAAAAGGATGGGCCAATATCAAGCAAGAATAAACAATTCCCTATAAATACATGTAACAGTTAGTATTCTAACACATAGTGCTCACAATCACACCCACAAAGACAGTACAACCTACACGTTCATTTTCAGAAGTCTAAAATAGCTGATACTAGAGAACCAACAACTGTAAATAATTTGATTGAAACTTTACTACTGTTTGGAGCTACCATTGTTCATTAATAGCAATACTGTTTAATTGTACCCTTGATGTAAATACAAATCAAAAAGTCAATAAACCATTTAAAGGAAGCCTAGAAGTCATATAAACAAGGTGCCATTTCTCTGTCATTTGCACTTGGTTCACCTTAACCTAGCAAGTTGTTTTAGTAGTTGCACATGAGCATGGGCCTAATTTATTTTGCATTGCATGTTTTTTTTAAAATCAGTTTGAGGGATTTAATGTCCTGGGCGTGTTTCGCGGTGTACATTTTACATGGTGCAGGGGTACGCAAAACAAAGTTTTTTTGCGTGCCTTCCGCCATTTCAGCATATTGTAGTCAGTGAAGTTTGAATGTTTTGCTATGTTGTATAAGCCTTATCTGTTTGGATCGACGCTTTGAAGGCCTATAGCTATTGCCTTTCGCTGCTCTTACACAGCGCTAGCGGAAGTACGTAGGCGTTCCGGTACACAGCTTAATTATACCACCGCTGTAAAAGCATGGAATGGTGTTAGGCCTTCAAAGCTTTGGCCCAAACAGATAAAGGCTCATACAACGAGGCAAAACAGTCAAACAGGTGATTTTGCCATGCATTCCCTCCCCCCCCCCCCCCCCGGACTTTATTAGCGTAAATTAATTCATATGGTTATACCGGTACATGTATACACATGCATATAGACTGAGTTTGGATTTTTCTATGTATGAGTTATAAATAGGCTTCTTTGTTCGCACCATCGACTAGCTTTTTCACGTTAGAAAAAACAAGGGGATGGAGAATACATGTACCAGTACTCCTGATGCTATCGCAGCCGGTGGCGATCACTACTTAAACATGTATGCTATATGCTGAAACGGCACTGGAACGGAAAGACTTTGTTTTGCGTACTCCGCGATGTACAAACGTGCACCGCAGATGAGCACACCCAGGACATTAGATAGCGCTCGATGTGTTAATTTACATTTACTCAGTTGCTAATTGATATAAATTGTAACATATATATAGGCGTAAAAAAGCAGCATTTTAATACACTGAACGTATACGTACCTTCAAACTTGCTTGATACTTCGATGCCAAACATTTTATCAGTCCATTCTATTGTTTCCTTTGTGTCCCAGCTTTTCATATCGTCCAGAGACACAGCTTCTTTTTCCAAGAAATCTACTTCTGGACACGGTTCATAATCACTAACCCGATCGATTCGATCTGCAGCATGTACATGTGCCGCCATATCATGTCCGTCCGGTCACTCACGTGATCCGAGAGGCACGTGCGCACTTAATATTTGCATACCTACATGTATATGCATTCGATGTCGTCGTCGTCTCCGGCGGCACCAGCTGTAGTAAAAGAAAATCGCGATCATTCCACTTTATGGAGGCGTACACAGGTGTGCTACTGCGATTGCCAAGCCGTAGACTATGTTCACACGCACTGCCCATGCGTCGATTGCAAGGGAAAGGCAGTATCTCGCTCTACTGAATACCGTCACTGGGAAGATCATAATACATTACTTGCCGAAAAATGTCATGACGACGTTCAAAACTCTGAAGCAGCAGATCTAGAACCTTGGGAATTTGACGCTACTGAAGAATCTGCGGAGGACGACGTTAAAGTTGAAGAATCTGAAGACGACGTTGAATTTGAAGACGACGTTGAAGTTGAAGAATCTGAGGACGGCGTCGAATTTGAAGACGAAATAATTCGAGGTTGCTATCAGAATGCAGCTATTTCGCCTCAAGTTAGTGACTCACTTGAAGAACGCGATGAGAATGATGATATTTCTAGCATGCTGTCTTCGCAATCTGACAGTGTTGATGCACATTTATGTTGTACTTCTTCAAACGATGATGGAGGTGCCACTGCCATGTCTAACAGCACAAGCAATCCACTTGGCCCCAGCTCTCATGAGGATATTATCACTAAAGCAGTTATTGAAGCTATGATGATCCAGGAATTTTCACAAAGAAATTTTATGAATGTCTTGAGCTTTGGAAAAAAGTTGTATCTATTGTGTAAAGATCATCAGCAGAATGAAAAATACTGGCCAACCACTTGGCATGCTTGTATGAGATTGCTTAAAAAGAAAGGTTATAAAGATCCAATTGAGTACAGCATATGTTTAAATGGTAAACATTATTGCACTTATGATGTACTCGTATCCAAGAGTGATGCTTGCAGGTATGTGGAATTTTTTTTACAATGTGCATGCAATATTACACCTCTATGTTGTGTGTGTGTGTGTGTGTGTGTGTGTGTGTGTGTGTTTCGATTTTCATAGGTACTGTGGCCAGAAAGGACAAATACCTTACTTTTACCTACCACTTCGTCATAAAATTGAACAGTGGTGTCAAGACAAAAATCAATGCATTAAAATGACTGCACATTGGAATGAAAAGGAGCACTGGTTAGGTGTTTTAGGTGGATGGAATCCAAAAAAAGAGATCTGGGATGGGAAGAGATTCGGAGAAATGTCGTGGTTTTGGGATCCGAACGCTAAATGGACCCTGCCATGCCGATGTTTACAATGCAGTATGATTGTAAGTGCAGCCACTATTGATGAAGCAATTTCACATTGCAGGGCAGCCAAAAGTTGTGTGGAAATTCAGTGCCAAGAATGTCACCATATATTTGACCATGAACCAAAATTTGCACATGGTGATCCACGGAACATAGCATTAATTGGTCATTGGGATGGCTGGCAACCATTTAGCACTTCTGGAAAGCATGGGTGTGGTAAGCTATCAGTACTAATTTTTATTTTATTTGTATTAGTGTATGTAATCCTATCCCATCTGCAAGGGGCAATTGAAGTTTCAATAGCCACCATGAAAAAAGCTGATAGGTGCAAAGTGGATGAAGTGTATGTTGTTGGATTTGTACCAAGTTATATTCTTCCAAAAAAACGTCCTATAACTCTTGATCCTTTTCTCCATCCACTTATGGAAGAGATAGAAGATCTATTTATTAATGGTAAGTACAAAGTTGTGGTATTTGTGTAACATACAGTGATGATATAAAAGGTTTAGAAGTGAACTATACTGCAACAATTGCTGGTATATCACCCGGAAAGGCTACCATTAGGTGCTGCATACTTCTTTGGACTGGGGATTATCCAGCACAGTGTGAAGTGGGGAAATTTATTAAGAATGGCATAAGTCCTTGCAGAAGATGTGAAGTAAAAGGTGAGCTTTGCACTAATTTTGCAATATGTTAATTATAACTGCTTGCTTTCAGGAAGTCCAAGTGTTAACAGTACACAATATTACTATGGAGATTATCGTTATCACTGTCGTCATCCCTGGCCAAAGCGAGAACTGAGAAGCTGTGTTGAACAAATGAGATCTATTGATGCTGAAGATCGTCCTTCAAAACGTTCAGATATGGCTAAATTAAGTGGATTTACAGGCCTTTCTATCCTGCATCGTTTATTTTCTTTGTATGGATTTAATGTCCTCTCTCATTTAGTACTTGATGCTATGCACATCATTCCTCTAAATGTTATCAGTCATCATCTTCATCATTACTTTGATGACAAAATAGTAAGAATGGATGATGTTGAACTAAGATTGAAACACATGTCTTGGACACAAGGTGAGTGCGCTGTCATAGGCATGCAGCATGCAAATTATACCATAATTTTGTCCACACTATAATGCAAACCTTTCATACCAGCATAACTCAGGATTGAAATAAATAACTTTATGGTAAATAATAAGAATGTACCTATAGGGTTTGTAATTATGTCAAAGCCTTCGGCACAAAGCCAACACATTCAAAGCAACATTATTCAAGATTTGAATCAAACCTGAATATGCAATTTAAAAGCACAATAGTGAGTTATTACATATTTTGCTTAAAGTTGAAGATGTTGACACCTTTTTCGCATAACACATTAAATGAAGTAAGAACCACTATTTTGTATTGTATTTAATTTTTGCTATTTCATAATTCTCAATATTAAACAGTGTTGCATTCCTTTGTGGTATCAGTTATAATACATCAAATTGCAGAGATGAAGGATGGAAGATTACCGATGGCTATTACTAAAAACCTAGGATATTGGAAAGCAGAGGAATTCGTTAAATTTGCTTATCCTGCTTCAGAATATGTCTTAGGAGGGTTGCTTCCAGATGCTGAGTATCATATTTGGATTCTGATATGTCGCATCACTGAACTGCTATTTAATACAGGACGAAGTGGTTTTAGTGATCAAGATAGTGAACTTTTGTCACATTTTATTGCAAGACACAATATACTTACTGAAGAAGTTCAGGGCAGTAAAAGTTGTGTTGTATCACTGCATCACTTAATGCACATTGTTGATGACATTGAAGAGTTTTCAACAGTTGACAACTACTGGTGTTTTTCTTTTGAAAGGGCTGTAAGTAAGTATGTTTCAAAGTCTAGTAACAAGAAGAATTTGGAATTAACTTATGCTAAGTCAGAGTGTCGTAGAGAGTTTCTGAAGTTTTATAGTGGAGGAGGGACAAGTATATTTGAAAGGATAATAGATAATCTGGTATGTGGCTTCGCAATGATATTCAGTGTTATAACCCATGTGCAACATCCCTTGCAGTTCCATGTCAACAACATTGCAGAGGCCCATAGGTTAAATGAACAAGGACTTGGACAGGGTGGAATTCTTATTGGGAAAAAGCGGCATGATATACTAGAGGCAAGGGAAGCAATATTGCTACAAGAAACACTTCATCTACCAACTGTTCAGGACCACATTGTTCGTGCAAGAAGTATTTTTATGCCAAAACACCAATACAGTGGTACAGTTTATCGACTAGGAGAGCTAGTCCTAATTACTGATCCTAAATGCGATGACAGTGTTGAAGTTATCGTAATAACAAGCATATTTTCGACCCAAGGTATGAACAGTGCATTGGTGATGGGTGATCTCTATTCTAAAATGACTAATACTACTGGACATATGCATCTACATGAGTATAGTGGAAACCCATATGTGAAACCAACTTCAATCAAAAGGATTGTACCTTGCTGTTGCATCAAAAGAAAGATTATGCTGTTTCCTGAACATGAAAACTTAGAGGATCCCAAATGTTTTATTGTTATTGATTATCAAAGGCCATCCATTCCAATTTCTGTTAATGATATCATTATTCCTTTCTTCCCCATTGCTGGAGATATGATAAAAGTGAAAGGTACTTTGGAAGAGGACATATGGTTGGCACATGTTCAAAATGTTCACATTGGTGATCACACTTGCAAGGTCCACTTTTATGTGCAAGATATGTCCTACTCTGGTGTAGGTGTCAAATTCAAACAAGAATGTACAAGAATGGAAGAAATTCATTGGGCTTCTATCTTAGGAGCTGCAACAGGAACCTGGATGGGGAAGTACTGGATGCAGGACAGTATATGAATTTGAATATTCAAAATACCGAGTTAAATGCAGTTTATTTGTCAGCAATAAAAAAACTTTATCACACCTACCACACATTAAGTTTTCAATTTAGTTTTTTTGTCAGGGTATCCGTTTTGACATAGAAAAATATAAGTTGCAGCATTTATAATTAATGGTTTCACTCCAAGATTGGCAAATGAAACACAGCACTTTTTCATACATTCAATTTAGGATATCCAGTTGATGTTGTATATATGCATTCCAGCTTATATTAAGATTAATGTTTTCCAAAAATACAATATAGTTTTTAAAATCCCAACACATCCCAATATTGGATATCCAATTCCCCACTTTGGGTATTCATTGCAAAAAATTATACAATATTAATTGCTTATACATCCCAATATTATATTACATATATTCATTCAACTTAGAAACACAGTATGATTTTAAAATCTCAATCTTGGATATACGGGTAGAAATTAAATATTCCATCTTTGGATTAATGATCGGGAAGCACAGTTCTGTTTATAAATCCCAATACAGGATATTCAGTTCCCATTATTGTAAATAAATTCCGGCCTAGCTAATACATCATTGGGATAACGTATTCCAATATTGTAAACTACTTTCCCAAGGTCAAGCTTTATTGTTCCAATATTGGATCACATGTTTTCCAAGATGAGATTAAATCATCCATCTTTAGGACTGCCCCAAACAGCATACTGGTTTTGAATCCTTACTGAAACCATTCATAAAGTAATGTGAGTCACACTTGCACGAATTAGTCATTGTGATGTGAAACTTTTCTTTTCCGTAGGTTGGGAAATTCTGTACAATCCCGAGTTTGGAATGCATTATGGGGTGGGAAAACATGATTTCCCAATATTGGTACGGCAACATTTTTTCCTGTGGTGGCGAAAGCCCAACAGGGGTGGCGACTATACCTGAAATACGCTTAATTGGATAAAACCACTGTTTTATTTTGTTTGGAACACTTTTTTGGAGAAATGAAGCGATAATAGTGTAGAATAAGGACTGAGGATCTCTTGAAACCAAGTATGTTTGAAGCACTACCCGTCCTTTTTTTTTAATATGTAAGAATACCGATATCGGTACTCGCGAGTGGCGAACACTACTTAATTGACCCTATTGCACGCGCATACTATATTCTGTTTGAATACGCCTTTATCTATAGGAGCAGCTTCTTTTTGACCCATTCACGTATTTTCTAGGCCACTAATGAAGCTTTACTGCATTACAAGGTATGTTTTAACTTTGCTCACACAAGCTTCATATATATCCCATACACCTACAATTACTTTTGGACTGTTTCATGCGTTTAGCTTATGTAATGGATGATGCAGCTTGTTTGAATATAGTTTGTGTTGTTTGCTAGGTGAATCTAGATGACATCATGTTGAGAGTTGTTGACAGTTGTATGGTGGGAGTGGTACTGTGGTGATGTGATGAAAAGTGGAGGTACTGGGGTGATGGTGGGTGGGGAGAGGGTGAAATAGTGATGTACATGTAGAACACAGTTGTGGTTGGGTGATGGAGGGGTATAGCGGTGATGGAGGTATCATGGTGGGTGGAGGTTACAGTGTTGATGGTAGGTGAGGGTACAGTTGTGATGGATGGGTGGAGAGATGATGGTGAAAGGGGAAGGGTACGGTGGTGGTGTAGGAACAGATGGTGATTTGCTAGATGTATAGAGTAATAAGATTTTATGTAGACTAAGTGGTGGGAAATTGTAGGTGGTATGTATAGGCTTTGGGATATTTATTTTACATGGTGTGTGGACTTTAGAATGTTATGTGTGCCTGTGTGATAGTGCTTATGGGGTGATGAGTGCCTCTCTGTGATATGTGTGTGATACATGTATAGGCATAGAGTACATGTATGTGTGGGCTGAAGGGCTCAACCCCCCTCTCTCCCTCCCCATCCGTGTACTTAATTTCATTGACCCATTCCTACGCTCCAGTGGCATGTAACTCTGCAGTAGTGTAACAAGGGTACTTCCCCATATTAGAATGTTTGGCCAAACGCAAGGGGCCTTCCTTCCACCTGCCTCACCCCCTTTAGTTCTAATTATTGCACGCATACTCTATATTACGCCTTTATCTGTAGGAGCAGCTTATTTTGACCCATTCACGTATTTTCTAGGCCACTAATGAAACTTTACTGCATTTCAAGTTTTGTTTTAACTTTGCTCACACAAGCTTCATATACATGTATATCCCCACACACCTACAATTACTTTTGGTGGACGGGTGGACTGTTTCATGTGTTTAGCGTATGTAATGGGTGATGCAGCTTGTTCCTCCCCATCCGTGTACTTAATTTCATTGACCCATTCCTACGCTCCAGTGGCATGTAACTCTGCAGTAGTGTAACAAGGGTACTTCCCCATATTAGAATGTTTGGCCAAACGCAAGGGGCCTTCCTTCCACCTGCCTCACCCCCTTTAGTTCTAATTATTGCACGCATACTCTATATTACGCCTTTATCTGTAGGAGCAGCTTATTTTGACCCATTCACGTATTTTCTAGGCCACTAATGAAACTTTACTGCATTTCAAGTTTTGTTTTAACTTTGCTCACACAAGCTTCATATACATGTATATCCCCACACACCTACAATTACTTTTGGTGGACGGGTGGACTGTTTCATGTGTTTAGCGTATGTAATGGGTGATGCAGCTTGTTTGAGTATAGTGTGCGTTGTGTGCTAGTTGATTTTGAGAGTTGTTGGCAGTTGGATGCTTGGTGGATGGAGGGGTACTGTGGTGATGTGATGAAAAATGAGGTACTGGGGTGATGGTGGGTGGGGAGAAGATGTAGAACACAGTGGTGATTGGGTGCATGGTGATGGAGGTATAGTGGTGATGGAGGTATAGTGGTGATGGAGGTATAGTGGTGATGGAGGTATAGTGGTGATGGAGGTACATGTATAGTGGTGATGGAGGTATAGTGGTGATGGAGGTATAGTGGTGATGGAGGTATAGTGGTGATGGAGGTAGAGTGGTGGGTGGGTTGTTGTGATGGAGGGTGGGGGAGGGATGATGGTGAATGAGGAAGTGTACAGTGGTGATGTAGGAACACGATGGAGATGTATGGGATGTGTGGTGTAATAAGAATGTATGTAGACTAAGTGGTAGGTTGTACTTTAATGTTTATTTGTGTACCTGTGTGATATGTGCTTGTTGGGTGATGAGTGCCTCTATACATGTATGTGATATGCGCCTCTGTGTGATACATAGTAGATTTTGTGTGGGCTCAGCTCAATCCCCTCCCTCCCCCACGTACTTATAAAAAATGTAACTGACTCGTCCCTACACTCCAGTGCATGTAACACTGCAGTAGTGTAACGAGGGGCCTTCCTTCCGCACGCCTCACCCCCTATAGTTGTACTTATTCAAGGGTTTACTACAGCACGCACACACACACACACCAAGCTACATTGTAAATGAAACTATGCCTACCCCTATTCCTACTACTACCCTACTCCTCCCCTTACCTACTACCCTACTACTCCTCCCCTTACCTACCACTACCCTACTCCTCCCCTTGCCTACCACTACCCTGCTCCTCCCCTTACCTACCACTACCCCTACTCCTCCCCTTGCCTACCACTACCCCTACTCCTCCCCTTGCCTACCACTACCCCTACTCCTCCCCTTGCCTACCACTACCCCCACTCCTCCCCATGCCTACCACTACCCCTGCTCCTCCCCTTACCTACCACTACCCCTACTCCTCCCCTTGCCTACCACTACCCCTACTCCTCCCCATACCTACCACTACCCCTACTCCTCCCCTTACCTACCACTACCCCTACTCCTCCCCATACCTACCACTACCCCTACTCCTCCCCTTACCTACCACTACCCCTACTCCTCCCCTTACGTATTACTATGGTGCTTGTGGCGGCATGTAATGTGCACTTATTGTATCATGTGTTCATATGTGTGCTTGTGTATGTGATTGTGTGCAACATTACTAGAAGTGCTTTGGTCATCCGTCACGACAGGTTGGAGCTGAACATGTCTACAGGGATGAAGGATCACACAAACTAAAACTGATTTGAATATTTTCTGCATTCTTGTAAAGGTGCTTTTAAAATGAATCAATTTCAAGGCTTATACAATGTTTTATTGCACACATGTGTACTGAGCTATTGACATGCATGGCACCAGCAACATGCTGTACATTAAGCCAGCCAGGGTGTATGAAGAACGCTGTTAGCTTGCCTATGTTGGGACAAAGCCCCTTTTCAGGCCAGAACTTTAGGTATTTGTTGTGATCCTCTTGGAGAGAGGTATCCACAGATTGAATGCAGAAACTGACTCACACATCTACATGTACATTCCACACACACACACACACACACCTAATCATATTCATGCTTTCAAGGTCAGCCCTTACAATGCAAGCAGCTGCTATCCAATGTCCAGACATGTCAACAAGCCATAAATGGAAGATATCTGGTTTATATAAGCACATTCATCAGAAATGGTTCCTATTCTGATCTGGAATGAGACTTTAAAACTCAAAACCTTCTGACAAAATGGACGCTCGGACAGTAAAACGCACAGAAGCTAATGCATATTATCATACCACTTTTATATAATAAGCAAAAAATGTGTGTGCTCCACCCCCACCACCTTTCCGCCCCTCCATCCTTTTACCTGACCAAGCTCAATTCCATGGATGTGTGTATACACACTACTAGTACTGCTGTTAGTCAGAACAGTGATTTCTCATCTGGCATCACAGCTTGCCACTCTTACATGCAGACCCTAATGGCTGTACTTGCAGACATCTATGGCAGGCTCAACCTCCATCTAGTGAGGGCCAATGCCACAGCCATTCTCTATTTTGATTTAACTATAGGCTACATGTGTATGTTTAAGATTGTACCCATATCATGTGTACATTAAGTATTGTATTATGCATTAAAATATTAATAACACAACAATAATGCTTGATGCATTGCACATTTAATACATTTAACTCATATTAAACTTTTTTATGTTTGCAAATGGATTTGTAAACTAATATGAAATGCATATGCATGTGAGAAATAATGTAAGGAATGCTTTGACATTGTAGCAACTGCAACTGAGAGGATTGTACTGTGTGGTGTTGCAATGGAACGGATCCTTACAACATATACAATTTTTAATATCTATTCTATCCTGGTGTGATTAATGACACACCAGCAAATTTAAACTGATATCAGTCATACATTACTTATAGAAGTAAAAAAAAAACTGTTTAATAGTAACTGATCCTATGAAATAATCTTTTTTTTTAAAACAGTTACAGTAGGTATATATCGTCAGTATATAACTCATACAAATGCAGGGGTTCTCTATTATATAAAAGTACATAAATGCATATGCTAACGATACCTAATTAATAATGTATTACCAGTAAATGAAACGAATAAGACTACTTAGCAACCTACATCATGCTCTTTGCCGACATCAGTATAAAGGATGGCATTTAATGAAGTGATTATAATTTTAATGTTCAATTACACAGTGGTTTTACAGAGGATTTTAAAACCCTTTATAGAATCAAAACTTGATTTGACGCGTCCGCTGCTATAAGAATACAGCCTTATTAATTGGAACACATCCATATACATACATGTATGTGTGTACATGCATATGTAAGGATGCAGTATCTGGCATTATTAACAAATGAAACAACTGAAATACATAAACATTTCCCGGAGTCACTTTCCCTTGCATTGCACTATATTTTAGTAGTATATAAATATGCAATCGATTAATAATATACAGTGATGGGCGTGGCACAATAACAAATTTAGAGAGTGGATATCCACGAATATGATCATGATATGGTGATCATGCATATGTTGCACAACGGCCATGGGCATGGCGTTGCATTGTTTGGACGAGAGATCAATATATGCAATACGGTTATCACGCCTTTTACGGGTGAAAAGAGGGTGTGAAGCAATGCATGCTACTTTTTCGACGTCGTGTGACCTTTCCAGTTACAGTGTGACCGCTAATACAATTGATTGGTTTATAGTTGTTACATGTACGCATATACTGTATGTACATGCACAGAGCTAGCTGAAAGTTAATTGAATTATGTATTAAACTACCCAATGACCAATTCACGTGACTGAGATATTTGGCGGGTCGTAAGTAAAGGGGGTGGTAATATGGCGCATTTGAGCCGGCAGGAATTCAGCGACGTATAGAATATCTTCTATATTATAGCTTCGTGACTACTATTATGATGCCAGGTGAGTTACACCTTTTGTTACACTCGTTATGCCTTATATTATGGATTGAATTGATCGAAGGCTTTTTGCAGGGAAAGTCGTTCTTCGATGCTTATTCTGGCGGGGTTTTAAAATTGGTTACTGGAGGTAGTACTACGCTACATCACAAGGTAAGCCCTGGTAACGATGTTCAGTAGCTAGGTTCCTGGGAGTTTACCTTTTCGCTGGTTCGACGTAACGTCGGGAACAGTCTTAATGGATTTCTGGTGCGTGGCTGAACAAAAGCAGTTCCTGGGAGTTTACCATTTCGCTGGTTTGACGTAACGTCGGGAACAGTATTTAATGGATTCCTCAGTGGTGCGTGGCTGAACAAAAGCGCTAAAAGTAAGAGTGCATCGCTATAGTTGTTATTTATACTTTCCCTTCGTTTCAACACAGATCGTGGCATGTATTGCTTCTCTGCCTCCTGTCGCATTTATGCATGACCATTCCAATTGTGTGCAGTTCAGAACGAAAGTAGCACAAGGTAAACCCTACCAGTTATGCATTCACTTCAATAGCACGGTGAGGTACCAAAGAAAGGTAAGTGAAACAATTAGATTTAATAGTGTGATATTCATTTTTATTATTCTTAGATGGAGATCAGATGTTACTCCTGCGTGTACTGTCCGAGAGGTAAGGTCATCTGGCAAAATTGTTGCCCAATTCATGCTTTCTTTTTTATATACAGATCTGTCCCAGTTCTCAATCAACTTTGTGCTTATGTTATTTTGTACTGTGTGAAGCCAATTATATATTTTTAATAACCTGCAACATATTCAGTACAAGGAATTAATTGACATAACCCGTAAATTAACCACGTATCTTCCAATTGCCAATACGTCATACAATAATTCTTACGTACAAGTACGCGGTCCTCGTACGGTGTTTGCCCGGTTTCGTTCAAAATTGCACGTACGCGTGCGATAATTAATCCGAACTCATCCGTGCGCGTACAAATTAGCTTCCGGGACCGTGAAATCAATCGTATGAAATCGGTCCACTCGCGGTTTCGGATGGAAATGGCTCGCGTAACTCGGAAGCATGCTCTTCCGGTCGATATTACGTGTTCTCTCGGGCCCGGAATCAATGCCCTGAATTGCTGTGGTGGTGAAAAGCAATCAAAACCAAACTTTAGCATAAAGAAGGTAATAACTATGTATATTGATGAAATAATAAATGGTTTAACAACACTTTTTTCTTTTGTACACACATGTACACTAACCAGACAAGTACAATGTTATCCAGTATTAAGATACAAAGAGTGGATGGACTAATTGGCACAGTTGACTCTATACTTAAAAGGAGAAGAGTGTCAACTTATGGGAGTGGCTCCTTTAAGGCTGCCAGTGGACTGTATGGTCTACTGCAGCAACTCATGTGCAGGCAGAAGAGGGGATGAGAAAGTGAAAGTACAAGATTATGTCACATTTATGTGTGATGGCAAGGTGAATTAAGCCACTTATTTTACTTGATAAGTGTATTAGTTATTCTTTCAACATTTTAGGAAATGCATGGAATTTTAATGGCTACTTTTGTGACAGAAAGCAACCCAAAGTGGTACTGTGAGGGTCTGGGTACCCGTTTACGTCCGTACTGGCTCTATTGTGGACTATTGGGCGGGCGCCGGGGCTGCGCCACCTTTCGGGGGGGGGGGCCGCTGGCCTGACCATTGAGTGTATTGTTGTATTGTGTCTTTGTGTGAGTCAGTATATAATGCGGGTACATTTGGAAATAAAGATCTTTGGTGTTGGAGAAATGCTGATCCTTGCTCTGCGGCACAGTACTACGCGTTAGACGTATAGGCTGTATATTAGACAGGATAGGATAGTATCCGTCACAGGTACTGTATTCTCAACACATTTGAACTGTTGGGTGTTCAAAACAGTCTGAACTGTCCTCTGATGGTGTTGACGAATGATCTAGTGATTGTGCCATCCTCGTCTGTAGAGAATTCTATCTCAATCTGCCATGAGTGTGGGCTTACGTGCACATATAAGGAACATGGCAATAGAAAGTTAACATATATGTATGATTGGACAAATGATATGTATGCCTTTAACATATACTGTATGAGTAATAGCTAGTATGTTATAAATGTAGATGTGTATTCATTGTTAGGCATCCCAATCATTCTTCTATGTTAACATGCTCGTTTTTTATGTACATGTATTAAAATCACTTCATAGCTTGAAATCATTTGTATGTTGAAAGAAATTGAATTGTGAATGATAAAATGTCCAACAATCTAAAATGATAGGTGAAATCAGACTGCAAGATTGTAATGTAGGCATGTAGGCTGTTGTCAGCTCATTGATCATCATCCCAGCACTTAATTGCCAGCTATATGGTCTTGATTTTGGATCTCAAGACCATCAGAAATGCGAAGCTGACTGGCACCTGCGGGGATGTGGCTATCCTCCTCCATAATTGACATCCAGTCAATATCTCTGTCATCACATAGCCACTCTTTAAACTTGTCATATAAATTAGCAGTATCACCTCCATGTCTGATGAAATTACGCTGAAATTTTAATAAAAGAAAAGAAAAAAACCCCAAAGATTCAGATTCTGCATGATCTATACATGAGATTACTTACAAGAATTGCAATATGTTTAGTATATTGCAACTTCACATCTTTGGGTGCCTTCATTGATTTGATTATTCTCTCAGCCAGTTCTTCGGTTGGGAGAAACTTGAATATAGAGCATATGGCTTTTTTCCAATGACCTATTTGTAATATTACATTTCATGCGGCATGTGTAGCATAATTAACTGTTGACCTTTCTCCTTTATTCAGCTCTAAACTTGGAGAAGCTGGCTTTCCCATAAGTCATGGCACACTGGTGTTTTGTTATATCTTTGTCGTCATTTTTTAAAACACCTCTCACAATGGCCTATTAATTCATTTTATAAATGTATTACATTGCAACTATAATAATATTTTATAGTACTTACCTGCAGCTGTTCTTCAGATATTTCACGTTTAAGTGACAAACAATTCAAAAGGCTTTAGCTAGTTCCAGCTTCAAGGGTGCCTATACGAAAAGATATGTTATAAATTCGTCAATCGTGGGTCAATAAGTTACCTCATACATACTCCCTGCATGCAATACGAAACGTTTCCTGTGCCATTTTGGTCAACAGCTTATGCATTTCCTAAACAGTAGCATTTTGATGAACTACTTGTTTTTCTACTGCTTCTATCCTGTGTGTCACTGCCCCCGAACTTTCTTCATTACGAGAGTCTGCGGCGACACTACCGGTACTACTAGAGGTACCTGTAAATACCACTCGTAGACAGACGGGATACGCGCGGTGGACCTAAGGATGCATCTTCAGATTAACGCATATTTCAAGGACATACTACAAACATACCAGTGATACAAGCAGATCGCGCTGATGGTTGTATTAAATCGATTGGTTGCGGCGAAGCCGCAGATGTATTGTTTGTTCCAATTACACGTCGCGAAACACGTGCATTTTAGAAAATTCATTGTGATGGTCCCCCTAAATTTTGACTTTCCAGTCATTCGCGCCTAGGCATATATGACTCCCGGTCATATATGCCAAGGCATTTTTTGACTCCCCAGTCATTCACGCCTAGGCATATATGACTCCCCCCCTGATAAAAGTGACTCCCCGGAGGTATTATAATCTATAATGCGTAATAAACTCCCCAGTCAATCTTGCCGAGGCATACATGCGTATATGATTCTCCTGTTATCTGCCTAGACAAAATTGACTCCCGCTTTGGGAAGTGGTTATAGCGTTAGGTATAAATAACTCCCCGTTGGTTTTTCCATCATCATGGCCATAATATCTGGACAGAGATAGCAAATAAAAGGTATTTATGTGTGTGAACACTAACAAAGACAAATGATATCACAGTCTGTTTGCTACTTATATTGCACAACCATGATGCAGGAACACTTTTTGCTGAATGTTCATGCAGCAGAAATGGTACCACGGTTGGTATTGATCACACTATATTACATTTTAATCAGATGATTCTGGCAGCCAACATGTGCACATCAATTTTCCCCTTTAACACTCGTTTTGTTCCTTTTTACTGCAAAGGTTCTGTGGAGTAAAGAAAATGATTCTTGGCAGTTCTGCTCAAAACAGTGCACCAAATGTAGATGAAGATTTTTTAAAATGTCACCTCCCCTAAATTTTCCCAGTCAGCAAAAGCAATGGCAAATAACCCAAAGTCCACTCCTCCAGTTTACAGTTGAACAGACATTGCTTTAACAGTTAGAATATTGCTTTGGGTGGCTTCTTTCTATATAAAAGCACATGGTAGCTCATGAAACAAAAGTAACGTACCTGCATACGAGTGGTGAAGGGGTGGTGATGGTAGTGCAAGGCTATGTAGTTAGGGCTTCGAAGGTAAGGCCAAAGGATATGATTTCAAAATGAGTGGCCTTTTGTACGCTGGTTTGATAAGTAAATAGGACAGCTGAGAGATGTTCATCCCAGTCATCTTAGCTGCTGTTCACAACTTTAATAAGACTTGCTTCAGTTAAGCTATTTGTCAGAGGGTGGTACGCTTGAGAAATGTTATGATGGGTGTGACTGAGTTAGACAAAGAGCTCCTCTTTAACTTTATGAACAGATTCTCTGCCTTGGTCCGAAATGATATCTTCGTAGCCAAACCTAATACATGATGCATGCAAACTTCCATGTATTATTGTCCCAAATCATTCACATACCTGCAAAAAGTTTCAAGCAAGAAATGCTATACTTGCTGCAGTCTCATCCTTCAGTGGTGCTGCTTCAGGCCACTTGCTGAAAATAATCTACTAAAGTGAGCAGATGTACTTAGTACCCTTTGAGGTGGTGGGCAAAAGACCAATGAGGTATATACCAACGTATTGCTAGAATATGTGTTGAGATTTATATTATACATATACCTCCACACGAAGTCACCAACCTGGTGCCAAACATTTGGCATTGGAACAATAGGATGCAGCTTAGCATTGGATTTTGGAAACTTAGCATTAGTTCTTTGGCCCTTGTTGCAGTGTTGTACAAATTTTTTTTTAATATCGTCATTAGTTTTTCCAGAAGAAACGACTAGATTATCATTTTTTTTTGAATGGTTTTATCTCTGCCTAAGTTGCTTCCTACGCGTGTACACATACAGGTACTGAATAAATTATACTTTTCAATCCCAGCATGACATGACTCGAGAATGCGTCTTTTTCATTTTCGGTTCTAAAACAAATCTTCCACCCATCCTCCTGACCTTCTCCTTTCTTTACTCTTTTGAAATAGAGCACTCCACAGTCGAACTTGAAGTTTTTGCATTTGCGCCTTAGATTGGCCTTATCTCCCTTCGAAATGCCCTTGGGATATTGATTCTTACACAGTAATCCCAACACTGATATCCATGCGAGCGAGCTTTCTCACTTCAACAGGTACACGTGGCTTATGGAATTCACGTACACTGTAGGGAGTCATATATGCCTAGGAGGAGTCATTTACACCTTAGGCGTAAATGACCGGGGGAGTCATTTATGCCTGGGAGTCATTTATGCCTCTGACAATGGTGTTGACATGGATGCTCTTAGTGCCCGGTAAGTGGATAAACGATCGTCTTTTTTTAGGTGAGTCAAACCAGATGAGTTCTGATGAAGGGAGAAAAGCGGAAGACGACGAACGATAGACTAGCCCGGTATGTTCATACCCCGGTACTAGTAATCGATCGTCTTTTTTAGATTAGTCTAACCAGATGAATTCTGATTAGGGGAAGAAAAGC
>OX442419.1:8603952-8779775 GCA_949361645.1 Spongilla lacustris
CTAAATAACCGCTTCAACCGGTTGTTAGAAACTTTGAACAACCTCAACCGACCGGTTGGTATTTTGATTATAGTAGCAAGTGGCATCACGCGAGTCTTACACTTGCAATAGTGCTGGGCACGAGAAAGCAATAAGCGGACGAGAGCGAACAAGAAGGCAGGGATCCATCTCACGTGGTACATATATATATAGCAACTGATCTTTATTATTTAATGATAACTACAACTCCTCTTTTCACTCTAATGGTGAGTACGCGCGTCGTACGCGGCGAGATCAGCGACGTGCTTAGGAGCTAGTACGCCGTGGACCATATCATCTTACTAGCCGGGTTTACTACCGCGTTTGGTTGGGTATTCGGGTGAGAAAAGCATATACCAATCTAGGAATTTTACGTAATATTGTTGTGAATATCGTTTATAATAGTCGTTAATTGGGTAATAATGAACCAATTGGACTGCACTCCCCGTTGCAGCAGAAAAAATCTTGGTATAGGCTTAATTGTCACCCAATTGCCGTAGTAGGGCCCGCCCGACTAGCAAGGCGCTGGTTTAACCATCGATTATGCATGTATGATTGATGATTAATTTTTAAACCGGAAATTACCGGTTATTTTATAACGAGCAACCTTAACCGACCGGTTATTTTTTAAACAATCACCTTAACCGACCGGTTTTTTAAATTTTAACAACCTGTTACAACCGGTTTTTTCTAAACTAACAGGTTTCAAGCCTTAGCAGTGCAATATGCAACATAAAGTCACACACGCGTCTTAATTTACTGTTGCCAGGCTACGCACAAGCCAAAGAAAATGGCTCGATAACAAGGAGAACTCTGAGTTTAAGATATCCGAAGATATCCGAAGAACAAAGGTAGGCCTACTCAGAGTGATTAAGGCTTTTTCAGCAATAATTGAATTCAACTGTTGTAATGAACCGCTTGACTTCTAATTCCTAATACTTATTCCTCAGTCACAGGAAGGTGTGTTGATGGCCATCATACAGTGAACTGTATGATGGTTATTTTCATTGCAGGATGAAGCTACAATGTGCGCATGCGAGTGTGTTGTATCTGGTAGTATTCTTGTATGCATTCGCCGGACCAGTAAAGAAGTACCTCCACCTGTATCATTTGGTTCAAATTAAAGCTACAACTTTGTGCCGATTAGGATTTTGAATTGACTAAAACGGTTAAGATAGAAGCCTGAACATCGCACGGGCACGGTACTTTGGGTTATAGTGTTCTTTTTTGCTAGTATGCTTCAAGCACTTATTCCTTCCAACCCCAACCCTAAAACGGATTCTACACAGAAAGGAAATAAGTATGTTACAGTGAGTGGATCCGACTAATAAAATACCCAGAAACCCGTTGGCATACCCTTCGGCAAAGCCTATATATATATGTTTACCTTAAGACCACCTCGACAGCTGCTCGTGCATGTCACTCGATTCCGGCAAATTGCGGTGGTGATACGCTGCCAAACAACAAAAGAAGCAATAGTTGTTCCTTTAAACAACACCTAAAACTGAACTAGTCCATATAAAGATTGCGGCTATTTTCCACACGCTTATAATAATAATAATAATAATTTCATGTGCATGTAATATACACATAGGCAAGTAATGGCATAAATTAGATATGCACTTGTATACTGCCTAAAATGCGTAGCATTTACAAAAAATAGATAAATCAACATTGTTCAGCATTAACCTAAACGTTCTTTCTGAGGATGATTTAACAACAGTGTCAGGCAGTGAGTTCCAAATCGGTATGATTCTAACTGAAAAGAAATTTGCACGGTAATTGTGATGTGGTGTTGTTAGAGGACTAAGTTTGATGGAGTTCCCTCTTGTTGTATAAGGTGACAAGTTTATGTGGAAAAAAATCTGATGCATCAAGGTCAACAAGTTTTTTCACTATTTTAAAGCACATAACTAGATCCAAAAACACTCTTCTATACTCCAATGAATGAAATCCAAGCATAGAAAGCCTATCAGCATAACTAGTCATAGGTATCTTTATTCTTTTAAAGAGTGATCTGGTAAAGTAACGTTGAACTCTTTCAAGAGTTTTAATATCTTTTACAAGCCAAGGATTCCATACTGGAGCATTATATTCCAGAATGGGTCTCACATATGAATGAAACACTCGACACAGCGCAGATATATTCAGTGTACGAAGAGCTTTAAGTAGGAGTGAACACCTTTGAAAAGCCTTAGCAGCAATATATGCACAATGCAAGCTCGGTTTAAAATCAGATGTGATATGTACACCTACAGCTACGAGTGCATGTATTGTTCACTGATACGCAGCAGCTGCCATTAGTAATTTGAAACCAAGCAACGTACGCGCGCTCCGTTAATTGCATAAAATAAAAAAGCCTTGCCTTAATATACCTGAGAGGCCTATATACTCAGATTACACATAAGAGGAATCTAAGCGTCCTATATATATATTGCAACGAATACACTAAGTCATGATCACTCCTGGCAGAGAAAAAAAAATTAGGGGAACAAGTAAATCAAAAACTTCTCTATCGAGAAAGTGTTTGGTGGGATGTAGGATTGGTGGTGCAAAAAGCAAGGAAACAAGGTACAGTGTGTTAAAGTGAGGTTTGGTAGGATCCTACAACTGTAACAGTCCTACATGTACATGTACATTTGCAAATAGGCTTCTTCATTTGCAAATTCAGGACTGTAAGTTGTAGGATGCTACCAAACCTCACTTTAACACACTGTACGTTGTTTCCCCGCTTTTTGCACCACCAATCCTACATCCCACCAATCGTTTTCTCGATATAGAGAAGTTTTGGATTTACTTGTAAACATACAAATATAACAAAACTGATCGATAAAACTCGACCATTTAAATCCATTTCCAATCCATCTACTGTCTTACATGTACTATCTATGGATGGATCGCTGGATCCGCCACTGCCGCATTGCAGCTTTCTTGCAAAACATCAGGTTATTCCGAAGGAGATTATTGGCCATCAAAGGCCAACCAAGGTACGATATTAAATGGCCGGTAGGTTGGACCAAGGACCATTAATAGTCCGCACACAACACTTGGGAACCCATCAATAACCTTGCAGGCTATGAAGGAATGCATGCAAGGAACTAATAAGGAAGGCCACAACCTAGCTACTGGATCACGGATGCAAACGATACTAAGATGCCAACAGATACCCTTAGGACTCGCCTATATTGAGAGTACGTTAGTAATTCTCATATAGAATTTGACCCCGATTATGAATGTCATTAAAAAACGGGATCCGCTTCTAACGCGACTCCTATCAATCGGACGGCTTAGCTAGTTGTCGGTGTCAGTAGGTGCAGAATTTCAAGTTATATCCGTACAAGGGAGTACGTTCATGGGGATCGCTTGTTACGCAGTGCCGGTGTCATAGGGTATACGGTCCGGCCCAATTTTCGGTCCGGCGGACCGTATTCCCTAAGGGAATACGGTCCCCCCCGGACCCAACTCCCTAGGGAATACGGTCCCCCGGACCGAGTTCCCTGGTTGTACAAAACCAATTAACCGGACTCAATTCCCTAGGGAATTGAGTCCCCCCCCGGACCGTATTCCCTGGTTTTAAATACATGCATGTATATGTATATTCCACCCCTTGCATTCACGTATAAGGGCTGGCACATATGGTTCGAAAAGCAAAAGCCAATGATCGCAGGTCGTCAACTATATAAGCAGCTTCTGTAACAATTTCTTCAGTCTGTAACAATGAACTGTTTTCTTCGATCGGTCTGGGATGCTTATTCTATGACTAATTTGCTATACAAATGTATATTTACATGTATATTTATATTAAGTTGTTACTATTTTTATATGTTCCCATTATGATTTGGTTCGAAAATGATCGCATACAGGTCGTCAACTATGCATGCAGCTTCTGTAGCAATTAACACTGTTTAATATTATCAAATTGTGTGAACACCAAGTGCAGAAAAAGTAGAATAAATTTAATAAAAGATGAAAAGAAATAAATACATATAAAATATCATAATAGTCAACTGAACATAAGAGAGATGAGGGTACTGGATAAATCTCAATTTCGTACCTGGAAAAAAGAAAACAAAACTAGTACACTTCAGCCATTATTGTTTAGAGAATGATGCATAAGTGTTTTTCAATCATGTGCATAATAAAAAGTGAATTTCACAGACAAATAACGCTGCTCGTGTGCCCAGATATTTACTGCAGAGGGGGAGGTAGGAAAAAGAAGTTGGATGAGAAGAAAAGTGAGAAGAGGTAAAGGGACACATATAGCTTTAAGCCGCATGTGGGCCCTCAACATTGGTCCTTAATTAGTAGTTAACTCGACCTGGCACACTCTTTAAGTGTGACTGAATGCTTCCTCTATACACCTGTGTCTGGAGAAAAAGAAATGGGATGAGAGTCAAGAGACATGTTGATATTGAGTGTAATCAATTTCGTACCTAATTAAATCAGCCAAAATGTGAATTTCACAGATAAATAAACTTGGCGGCATCAATTAATATTGCTTGTGTCTCAGGTGTCTTTTTAGTCTTGAGTGTCACTGTGTATTAGACACATGGCATTAGCAAGATAGCTACTTTTTGCTGTATATGCATGATTAAAGCCATGCTTAAGGATTACAATAAAACTGAATAACTAACTGTTTTAGTGGTGTTGTATGGGCTGGATGTCTTTCTATAGGTTTGATCGAAAATTTACATAATTATCTTGTAGGTACAGCATCTCTTTGTAATATCCTCACATGTCTTTAAGCCGTCTGGCTTATGTTTGTGTGCATGTAAAAAGACGTGCCTAGCTATAGATATATGTCATCTGAGGGTAAGTGCAAACAAACATGACACACTGACCTTAAATAGATTGATTCCCTCCGGTGGAAACACACAGATGACAATCCTTGTCTTACAGGTGCATGTACATACAGGTGTATGTCATCTGAGGGTGCGTGCAAACACACTGACCTTAAAATTTCCTACCTATGAGAACACATGATCTCCAATCATCTACACCCTATAAGAATGCAATACATATACATCATCTGAGAGTAAGTGTAAACACACATGACACATTGACTTTAAATTAACACACTGATTCTCTCCAATAGAAACACATTGTCACAGTCTTCCTCCGAGAGTTGTGCATCAATAATAATGCACCTTTGAAACACACTGAAAGAACAGTTTTTCAACCTCCCCCTATTACTAGTACCCATACTAGAGCCCACTAGAAACTTAGACTGCTAGAAAACACAGCAATGGGGAGTTATCGCCAAATCTAAGTGACCAACACACTCGTATTCACCGTAGTCTGTTCGTTGATTGTGAAGTTAGGAAGGAGCGTTATTATAGGAATGGACCAAACTGACTAGATACCGGTGGTAAAGAACTAGAATTCACTGCAAATAGCAATGTATTCTTACCTAAACCTGTGATATACTGCTACGAATCGTCGATATCAATCCTCACGCCGCGCCAGTATAGCAATATCAACTTACTCGCTTCTCTTTCCATGGACTATGTATAGAATTGCTCAATAACTCTTATGCCCATACCATAGTAATGCTTCTATACCACTTATAGTATAAAGTACACGAATAACAAGCCTTAATTAGCACCTTGCACCAACACAGTTTATCCCGCCCATGATTCAGGAATATAATAGGCCTATACAGTAGAAGGAAAGTTTGGAGTTCAGTGATCCACTCCAACAGTATGACTGTCAGTTCAGTTGCATCAATATCCTACCTGACAGATCACTAGCAGACACTACAGTGATAGGGGAGAGTAGCTGAACTGGTATTAGGACGTGCAAGCGATGTTGGCTAATTATATAATCTAGTGTACGGCTACAAAATGAAGAATTAAATCCCGCTTATGCCAACAATTTAGTGCTATTGAAAGTTTGCGACATGAACCATCGTAATTGCTGGCTTGCACTCATGTACTGATACACATATAAAAATATGTTGCGCTCATAGACAAACTGCATAAAGATGAGACACAAGATGGTTATCAGTGTATGAATTGTATTAAGCATAGCATTTGTCAAACATTACATGTCTACAGACCTTATATATTTAACTTGCTATGTATTATATTTGAGAATTGCGATAACATCCGAAATCCCTTATTTACTAAATTGGTGCCTACATCACCAATTTAAAACCACGTGCATGCGCGTCACGTAAGACTGAGAACAAGATGGCCGTGGAATGGTAGGTTATGTTATGAACGTCTGAGACTGAGCTAGCACTCATTGTTCTACTTAAAATGTAGCACTGAATTGCTTTTTTTTTTTTCCAGTGCATGTGTCAGTATAGTAAGAAATTACCTTGTACTCCATGCAGGAATAGAAAAGATGTGCATGAAGGAACGCTGAAGTGGGTGCAGTCGTATCGAAAGGACAGGACGTACCCTGCAATATGCATTATGCGCCGCTACACAGAGTCAGAGAAGTGGCTGATACGAAAGCGTTCGACAGACTTCTCGCTAAGCCATGACGATGTTCTGCTGTATGTGGCAGGGAAGAACGAAGATGCAATAGCGGTGGTTTTTAACAGAAGATAGAACAAATGCGTTTTAGTAGTATAACGCGTCCAAAAGTGGAGGCCATTAGGGAAGAGACCGCACCGAAGACAAATCGAGGCACTATACTGTACTGGTCGCACATTCATCTGGACATACGTCGTCAGTAAGCAAAACAATGTATAGAACATGCCAGTAGTTGTTATCACTTTTCATTTCTTATCATTACGTTTATATTATTGCTTTTGGGTTCTCCAAAGCTATACATATAAAGATTTAGTACCCAGTTTTAGACAACCAATTCCAGAAGTGAAGCCAGTGGAGCCCCTGCCAGAGAGGTGCTTCTATGAAATTCATATCAAAAAAGTACTAAAATTGTGGAAGGCATGCAGGGAAAATTCCACCCTACATGTATGTCAACAAGTAAGCCAAAATTGTGTGGATACTAACACTCTTGTCAATTTTGATTTAGTGACATGAAGATTACATTGAAGTATATTGTTCAAATATGCTCTGAATAAGAGCTTTGTTTTCCTACAAAGAATGCATATACATGTACAACAAAATTATTCCATATGTACTTTTTATTATCCTGAAGGAATTTTTAAGAACAATCTGTCAGTATACAACGAGTCAAAATCATACTTTACAACACTCTTCATGCCAAGAACAGAAGAAAGGAGCACAGCCGCCTCCAATTAAGCATCTGATGTTGTGAAAGAACTTATGTCTTGTTTCAAGTGTCTTCTTGTGTTTAAATTAATTTCATTATATTAATTCTGCCTTGTGTTTAAATTATAAATTAGCTATTCACTATAATATATACATTAAATATCTGATGCCGTGAAAGAACTTCTGTCTTGGTTTTAAATTGCTTTCATTATATAAATTCCAAATTATCAATTATAGAACTTCTGTTCTGTGTTAAAATGCATGGTTTTCATTATAAATTTGTCTGCCTTAACGGTTGCGATTTCGGTGAGAATCGTTTTCTCTTTTTAATTATAATTACCAGTGGTTGTCAAACGCTAACGGTTGCGATTTCGGTGAGGATCGACCTCTCTTTTAAATTATACACGCCATGATTACCAGTGGTTGTCAAAATCAAATCTCCTTTGAGTCCTTTCTGTCAGGGAATTGAGTCCGCCTCCTCCCCCGGACTGTATTCCCTGGATGTACAATATTTTACACGGACCGTATTCCCTAGGGAGTTGGGTCCGGGGGGGACCGTATTCCCTAAGGGAATACGGTCCGCCGGACCGAAAATTGGGCCGGACCGTATACCCTATGACACCGGATTAACCGTTTAATGGGCCTGGCGCAGGGTAAAGCTTGTGGGCCCCCTGCCTCGTATAAATGCAAGCGGGGGGGGGGGGGGGGGGGGCGGGGTCCCTTGCGTTGGGCCCAGCAGGGCCGGTGTGGGAGGGCGGATTGTCCCCCCGTGCAGAATGTCCCCCCGGACATTCTGCACTAGGGCACAATGTCCCCCCGGGCAAACTGTCCCCCACTAGGGTAAAATGTCCCCCCCCCCCCCGGATAATCCACACTAGGGCGCAATGTCCTACCAATAGGTTAACAAAGGCAGTTATAACTTATAAACGTCCAACAGGCTGGTTTTTAATAAAGACCCGTCCTTATATAGCGTAAAAACCATCCTGCCCGGATTGTGCAATACATGATGATGTGGTTCTACCCTAGTTCTGTCGAATGTTGAAGCAATAATTCAATTCATACGTCAACATTCGACAAAAACCCTGCAAGTAAGGTTTTTACACTATTCCCACCCTGGACGCAGGATGCATGGTATTTACGCTATTTAGGATGGGTTTTAGTCTGGGTACCCGCGACTGATCGGTTGTACTATCACGAACTGACGATGGGATAGCCTTTCCTGGGATATATCAGGCGGTGCACGCAGTGTGAAGCTGTGTTTTATGTGACATTACTTTTCAGGCTATTTTCCTCAATCTCTCATACTCATCTGATGAGATTTCAGCCATGAAGTATATCAATCACCACTCCTTAAATAATGAATGTGTTCGTGTATAAATGTGTGTGTGCTTTGACGACACGGAAAGGATAAGAGCTGTTTATATATCGTTAAGGAATTTAATTCTAAATGTTCGTGTATGTGTGTCAGTATTGAGCATTTCAAGCGGCGGAACGACATGCAGCTTTGGCGACGGTTAGGAGCTATTGAGTAATGGCGTCAATGCGATTCCGTGTACTGCCGTAAAAGTTCCCCTGCCTTGTCATAGATGAAATAAAATATTATGAGGGGGGACATTAAATTTTACCCTGGAGGGGGACAGTTTGCCCTAGTGTAGATTGTCCGGGGGGACATTGTACACTAGTGCAGAATGTCCGGGGGGACATTGTACACTAGTGCAAAACGTCCGGGGGGACAAATTTTAGGGGGGCATTGTGCACTACGACACCGGCGTTAGATGTTTGGCGGCCCTAGGCAAATAGGGTCTTGGCAGCCCCTCCATCTCGCATTTTCCGGGTTTGAACATAACTCCTTTCGATATCGAGTCATTCGGTTTCCACCACGTGTAGCTGGTTTGTTTCGTACACAGCGCGCACATGCATGTAAAAATTTTTATGAAGATACACATGCAAAAGAATTACCTTATGCATGAAAAGCGATTTTTCTAGTTCTAGCTTCAATGGCTGAAAACGAATCAACTGATACATGTACTAAATTTGAGTACTGCATAGCAGGGACGGATCAAGGATACTCGGATACGCCTCCACCCAGCGGATACGGGTCATCCGGGTCTGGGGCGGAGCCCCAGCCGCTTTGCACTTTTAAAGTCACAAAAACAGCATAGTTAACACAGAAAAAAACGCGTAGAATCATTTTGGAATCATTACGTGATATCACATACAAATGTTCAATCACACAGTGATTTTACAGAAAATCAAAACGGCCTGATTCGACGCGTTTTTCCCTGTGTATTGCGTACTAAGTAACATGCTAAAATTGATACAATACGACAAGAATTACTTGCTTCTCCCGATCCAGTCCAAGAATGCTGCAGTTTCATTTCGATAAAATCAAAGCTAAGACTTCAAGAATATCTCAGTTCCGTAATTGATGATATGGATTCAGAAAAGTCTTTATATTCAGCAAGCTTCAATTGCGCACCGTAAATACTGTGGCGAGGTGGTCCAATTTTATATGGGTGTTCCGTTGGGCCGATACGCCTTTAACACACGCGCATGAGCACGCTGCTTTTCTGTTGTACTTATTAACTAATTAAATTCATCCATTGTGGGCGTGTACATATGTGCATGGATAAATGGGCCCCTATCGTCGGTGGGCCTGGCGCTTTTGCGCCATCTGCGCCCCGGTTAACCTGGCGCTGAGTAGAAATGGTGTGTTCAATACATACGGCCATGTGGTCTCGTTCCCAGACCAATATGACGCAATGTTTATCACAAATGTCTCGTCTTACGTCTGGGAACGAGACTAATGAGCACGCTATAATAACTAATTAGTTGAGCTTTAAATCGAAGTACAATTTCTTTGGTGTTCCAATTCGTAGTTTACAAGGGCGTCGCGCCCTATAGGTAGGTACCGGCATATTTCACGTACGAGTACCGAAATATTGGTGATCCAATATTAAGTAAAAATTGTGACGCGGGTTGCAAATTGTTCAGGTGCATTAAATTCGAGTAAAAGCTGGTTTGTGTTCGTTTGATGGCTGTCGTGGACTGTTTCTGGATTTATCGGTATGTCGATACATTGTCTATGCTATGACACAGCTCTGGTTTATTTGAAACGTTTTGTTCAAAATTTCTGGCGCGTAGAAAAAATATGTACCCTTTAGGTTTGGTAGAACTTTTTTGTCTTTAGAGGTACCGGGAAACCGATCAGATTTAGGTACTCCCCAGGTCTTAATCTATATGGATTTCAAATTTCACGAACTTTGGTTGATGCCCAAAGCGTCATCCAACAGCCTATGTGTTTAAATATGGCACGTGCTATTCATGAAGCCAACTGACGTCAAACGTTATTAGGTGGTTAAGCACTGCCCATAAAACATAGTTTTGCAACTTTTTAAGAACATTTCTTACCTTTGAGTACCGTATTGCAATAACAAAGTTTAACTCTAAATAAAGACTACCATTATTTTCGAGGTACCGTAAAAAGAAGCATTTCTAAACGCAGTTTTGCTATAAATCTACATACTATGAAAATACCTTAATTTTTGGGCGATGCCCAAGGCATACCCCAGATTTTCTCAGGTAGTGACTCGTCCCCAGATATCATATTGTACATTGCCGCGAAAATGGAACTAACGCATGACTGTGCAACTTTCCAGTGTGCTTACAGCCCTACATGTAACCCTTTTAAGATGTTAGCATGCTGCAACGATCTGTTAGTGTGTCTTTTTCCAAATTAGGATGAAGACTGCAGAAGATTTTAAGAAGTTGATTGAAGGTTTTAGTGGTGATATCAGTGCAGACAATGCACTACAGGTTTCAGCAATAAGAAATGGCTTGGTAGTGCACATATATACAAACATAATGCAGCAAAGCATTTTTAAAACTGCCAAAATGGTGGCTTTTATTCATGAAGGAGTATGTGGGAATATTAATGAAGCTCATGGTGAGAATAAAAATTATGAAGAGCATCTTGAAAGCGTTTGGGAAGATATTGTTAATCTATTAGAGGATGAGTTTTCACTTCCTATTCAAACCACTGCTATACCATCTGTGTACTTATACTTGTCAAACCTCTTTGAAATTAAGAACTCCTTGCAAGAAATGTGGAATAAAGAGACAAAAACTAAGAGAATTACTCATTTCAAAGCGGATGCTCAGTCGCAAGTATCAAACTGTTATAAGTAAGCAACATGACAATCGTAAACTTAGACAAGCTTTGCCGGAGCAGATTGAAAGAAATTTGCATGCACATTTTAAAAAGGAGATAAATCAAAAAGATGCCACTTTGAAGCGGTTGGCAAATGAAAACTTATTATTAAAAAACACAGGTAATTTGCATAAAATAGCTTCATTAAAACATTCTTAGGTGAAAATGAGGTCTGCTCATAGGAAACGTGAAAAGTAAAGAGTGTGCTCTGAAGAGAAGTAATGCCATTATAAGTAAGAAGGTCCGCAATCTTGAGTTGGAAAATGAAGCATTAAGGGCTAATGTGGATTAGAACCACAATTTAGCACAATGCATCAGTACTAGACAAGACAAAAAAACTTACAGTACAGCATGTCGTAAAACAATATTCTTGCCTTCAGTATCAGGTGCCTGTATCAAGTGTATGTAATGTTATACATGTATAAGCCGTTCTTGAGCACCTTGGAAATGTAACTGTAGATTGCCTTCCTGATCCTCAAACAGTTAGTTACTTTGCCTATGAATTAGGCATATTAAAAGCTGGTGAAATATTGTATGATAATGATAATGTAACCCTTTCATGGGATTCAATATCTGTGGAGGGACGTCATATTAATGAAGTTCATATCAGCATTGCAACAGTTACTCCCACTTCCTATGTGCTACAATTAGGTATGATTATGCTTCCACGACCCCATATTCAGACCTGTTTTAATGTTATTGTAAGTTCATACTGCTACTTATTGGAAACGAGGAAGCAGTCAAGAAGATGGAGATGATGTTTCAATGACGCTATATGAATTCTTAGTTGACTATATCACAGATGACTTGTACATTAGTGAAATTGATGTATAACACTATTCTATACTTCTTATGTGTGTGCAAGACTTGTAAAAAAAATTTGGTGTGATTATATTATAGATTGTAGTTGCTATAGCGAAGAGAACAAAAACCGTCACAATTTTTTATGCGCTACCGCATGGATTGCCATAGCCGCAAAATCCGATGTTTGGATCGCTATAACTTTTTCACTGCTTATGCAAATGCCACGTTTCACATATCATTTTAATTCATTTAATCTGCTCTTTAAGGCAGTACCAAACTTGGTGCAAAATATTGCGTTTGAAAAAAATTTACCCGTACCTACTATAGGGCCGGTCCGGCCATGGCCGTACCAAATTTTAAGGACTTCACCCAACCACACCCCCTACATGTATTAACTATTGAGGTTATATGAAAAGTTAATGAATCGATAACATACATATACGTATGTACATACGTATATACGTACACGCAATCATACAATATGACTTCCGTACGCATGCGCGCAAAGTCTGATTGCTTTGCAGCTGCTTGATTTTTTTTTTTGTCCTTTCTTTTTATAGCCAGTAATCAATGAGTTCTAGCTCTAGTACCACGGGGTTGCGCACTAACACGCCCACGGAGAGAATAATAGCGCCAAATCAACCATCATTGCATTGCAGGGTTTTCCTAAACGAAGTTTTGCCCAAGTACACCCGAAAAAGCGATCATTTCGGTTTAAAACCTGGAATTGGCTGCACTACGATAAAGCGCGTGACTTAGTGTTGTGCTACATTTGTGTGAATGCTCGTATTGAAGGCAATGTTTCGAGTGGGCATAATGACTACTCTATTATCTATGATGACAGCCATACTACTTTCTCTAGTTCTGGGCATTCGAACTGGAAAGATGCCACAGTAAAATTCAAACGACACGAGCAATCTGATCAATCAGAGCAGATTTTGCATGAGTTTTTCTACTAAAAGCGTTGGCTTCTGGGGCTCCGCCCCAGACCCCCGGTGGGGGAGCTTACAGCGCTCCCCCACACCCCCTTGCTGGGCGGGAGGGGTGCCCCCCTCCCGCACCCTCCCCGGGACGATGGGTGTGGTTGCCCCTCCCCCGAGCCGTACCGAGTTTTTGACCCTTCCGACGCCCCTGGTTTATATATATTATTCGCTTTTGTTAGTGAAGTTGTTTTTGTCAAAATGCGTTCACGTCACTGCTGTTTGCGGCTGGACACAATTCAGATAATTGGCTAATACGGTATGCCTTTTGAATGGTGCAAAATAATTTACTTTTAGAGCTCATTATAAATCGTACTTTTCGTGACCCACATTTCATGCTTTGTTCAAGTCATACCTTCGAGAGAATTGATATTTCGTACCCCCTACCATCGCACTAAATAATTTTACCAGCGCGCACTACCTACAATATTACTCGAATAGCCGCGCATCGTTTTTACACGTCCATGTGATGGAGGCGGTAACTGGGAGGGGGTACTTTGATTGTGTGTAGCAAAGACAGCGACAATAGGATTTAGGTCAGCAAGTTACAACATCAACAAGACAGATCAAGAAGCATATTTACAACAATTAGAACCAGCCACATTTTTTTTTTCCACTCTACGCGGCGTGTGTATTTTATGAATAATACGTGCGGTTCGAAAGGAGCATTATCACATAAACAAAGGTCAGGAGCAATGCAGGGTGAGTGGTCGCAGTAATGTGGCACCTAGGGATAAGAAATCAAGGCGTTCATAGCAAGCACAGAGATTTCAGCTAATTTACACTCAGTATTTAGTATTTGGCATTGTTACTCACAATGATGCTGCCAACACACCCACTCAAATTGTGTTATCAATGCAACTAAACAAGTTATGAGGCTGCATGGTACTGGTTGCTGAGATGAGGGTATAGGTGGCTGAGATGAGGCTGGTACAGGTGGCTGAGATCTGGGGGTGGGGGTGGGGGGGGGGGGGTTGCAACCCCAACTTTGGTCTGAAATTATAATTTTTTGAGATGCATCCCTATTTATTAATCTAGTGTAAGCTTAAAGCATACAGGAAGCAATGTAGTTTCCTATATAGCCATGTAAGTAGAGGGCATCCTCCCCCTTTTTAAACAAAGAGAGAGCCGTAAGTGGACAGCACCCCTCCTCCCCACTGGTTGAATTAGCCTAAAGCGGACAGCACCCCCCTCTGGTTGAATTGGCCTAAAGCGGACAGCACCCGCCCCCCCCCCCCCCCCCCCCACACACACACACTGGTTGAATCGACCTAAAGTGGACAACACCCCAGTTTTCATATGTAACCCCCCCCCTCCCCCCTCCCCTTTTCTGAAATTCTGGATCTGCCCCTGGGCCCTGGCATGGTAGTTCAGATGAGGCTGGTACTGGTGTCTAAGATGAGGCTGTGACTGGTGTCTAAGATGAGGCTGGTACCAGTGGCTGAGATGAGGCTGTGACTGGTGTCTAAGATGAGGCTGGTACTGGTTTCTAAGATGAGGCTGGTACCAGTGGCTGAGATGAGGCTGTGACTGGTGTCTGAGATGAGGCTGGTACTGGTGTCTGAGATGAGGCTGGTACAGGTGGCTGAGATGAGGCTAGTACAGGTGGCTGAGATGAGGCTGGTACAGGTGGCTGAGATGAGGTTGGTACAGGTGGCTGAGATGAGGCTGGTACTGGTGGTTGGGAATGGAATTGATACGGAAGAGTATACTATCAGTATTAGTAGCTAACAGCACCAAGACAAACTTTGAGTAAGACATAAGTAAGGTCCAGCAGTTGCTCTCCATTGTGAAAGAACAACTGCTGTTCATTGGCCCACCTAACGTGGCGGCAATACCACAGTAGGCTAGTCTAGTAGCACACACACACACCCGCACCAACCGGTATAGAGTACTTACTTTTAGTAAGCTTGATCGCTGTCAAAAAAAAAAATGTGGCTACAAGCCAATGCTAGTAGCTATTAGTACCTTTCGTTCCCTTTACGAACCAACCTTTTTTTCTGATTTCCTATTGTCGCAGGCATGGGGAATCGCTTCTGTAACGAAGAGGTACGCTAAGACTAACCCGCTTTCAAGGCCCGTAGCTTGCCGTAGCAACTTCCCTACGCCTCGTGGTTCGCAACACAAATAGAAAAAAGGTGTTTCTTTCCTAGCCTAGTCTTAAAATGGTGATTAGCCCATCGCTGTTTTTGAGTGAGCTCACGTTCCAAAGGTCTTCGGTTGTCAAGGTCGTTGTCAAGGGCATGACATCATCATTTCAATTTTTCGTAAAACGAACCTAGTGTCCACAAAACATTGGGCCGCAAACACCTGTGACGTCAGTATAAAGCTAGAGCTAAACGTCGAGCGGAATACCTCCAAAAGCGAGAGGGAGTATTGAAAGAGCGGTCGTCAGATGAGAGCAAAGAAAATGCTCGAGAACGATATCACCAGAACTCTGATCATAAACAAACCGCTGAGTGGGAAAAATATCACAAGAACCCCGAGCCAATACTATCTTTAAAACAGCAACGGTACAATGAAAATAAAGCGGTCATGAACAGTGCTGAACATCGGGACGATTCCATCTCTTTTCCTGCGAAAGACCAACATGCTGTACGAAGCACATGCTACCGCAAGGGTAATGCATAATGAGCTTCGAAAGGTATCTACCAATAAACCCCAAAGGTACGTTCGAATTTGATTGAGTGATACAATACGTATTTTCGGTCGGATGAACATGTACATGTATGCGTGTATTATAATAGGTAACTGCAAGATAAAAATGTTTATAAACCTTTGCGTTGCATGGTTTGGTGATGTGTGCAATGGACCCGTGTATAAATGTGTCTGCGTTGTTCTGTGTAATTATGTGTAGCCACAGTTATTTGTGCCTGACTAAATCATAAGATGAAAAAGCTTATATATTCTTTGTAGCTATGCAAGTCTATACAGATCATAATAAAGTAAAAAATCTGTGCAACATTGTACTGTAAGCATTTAAGCTAGGGCTTACGTGTATAAAGATAAGATAGTTGTGAAAACTGTTAGTGGTCATCTGATAGCATGACTTTGCCCTTTTTAAAATCAATACTTATAGGTCCATTAACAGTTTTCACATGGCTTCTGTTTGTAACTCTAATGTAGATAATATTGTAAAGTACATGTGCACATAGATGTATTATACTTGTTGAAATCTTTCATTGCAAGTGTTCATTTTCTGTACCATGTAGCTATCCCTGTATGAACCTAACAATACCATACTGAGGGAGTATAAAGGTAGCCTTGAAAAGGCTATTCTAAGGAATAGCACTTTGTTAGATGAGCTAAATGATGCCTTTTGCAAAACCCACCCATGGTTAGCACAAGAGATCTGTACTAGATCTGCACATGCAGATGTTAGTGAAGTTTGTGCAAGTGCATTGCCAAACAAAGCACTGAGCATACGTAGAAAAAGAGCAGTTGAACTTTTCTACCTACTACTTCCCCTACCTCTCCCAATACATACCACTACCCCTACTCCTCCCCTTACCTACTACCATGGGCGCTCCCAGCATTTCTGGAAGGGTAGGGCCAGGATAGGGTAAGGGGGCGCCATGTGACAGCCAAACATTACTATGACGGTGTTGTCCGCTTTTGGCCGATTCAGCCGAGGGGGGGGGGGAAGGGGAATGTATATGTTCCTAGTAATACTGTATACTTTAATGTTTTATTAGAAGTGGGGGGGAGGGGGGCCTGGGGACGACCATGACCTATTCCCCCTACCTATTACTACCCCTACTCCTCCCCTTACCTACTATTCCCCTGGTGCATGGAGTGAGGTGACCCCAATGGTCACGTATGTGATACTGCCAGAGTATGAAACATATCTACATGGATACTGTTTACAAGTTGAGTTGACACAGATCACTTTAATTTACAGAACACTGTAATAAAGGAAGAGATGGTGAACACACCTCAGTGTTGCTGTCATATCATGAGAGGGTGACCTCAATGGTCACGTATGTGATACTGCATGCCAGAGTATGAAACATATCTACACGGATACTGTTTACAAGTTGAGTTGACACAGATCACTTTAATTTACAGTACACTGTAATAAAGGAAGAGAGGGTGGACACACCTGTTGCTGTCATATCATGAGAGCCAGAGAGAGTAAAAGTTTCACTGGTATTAGTACTAATACTGAGTATAACATTGTTTATGTACTGAACAATATGTGTCATCCATGGCTGAGTTATTTCTGATTATGACATGTAGATATACATGACTACTATGTAAATGACATATACATGTATATCAAGTTCAGATCGTAGCTAAGTGATCAGTGTTTCTCTAATTGCAACGTTGGAGCTATTATTTAATGGCGCATTTTAAAATGCAAAGCACGTACTCTCTTATTGGGGAATATAAGATTAATAATGTCTGTTGCCAAGACGTGAATATATTTAGATGTATAGCGTAACTGTTGAAAGCATCCAATTATGAATAAAAAGCAATGAAACAAGTAAATAAAAAAATTCTCTATGAGAAAGTTGGTGGTATATAGGATTTGAAGGCAATAGTGGTGTAAAAAGCAGGGAAACAAGGGTTGAATGATAAGGAAAAACGAAATACTCCTATATTTAGCGCATGCATGAACAATGTATTGTCCGACAATGTGTGCCGGGCTAAATATAGGACTATTTCGTTTTTCCTTATCATTCAACCCTTGTTTCCCTGCATTTTACACCACTATTGCCTTCAAATCCTATATACCACCAACTTTCTCATGGAGAATGTTTTTATTTACTTGTATACCTTAGCGGTAATCATTACCGTTCAGTAAGAAAGCCTATCGGTATGTTTTTTATCGATAGGCGTAGAGCAATTTCAGTAAATATTCGATATAATAGGTGTTTACTTACTCATAATTACCGATAAGCTCAAAACCTTATCGATAGTTGACCCTATGTAATATCAAGGGTTTGGCTACATCATGTGTCCAGTATCGTGACTGTTACTTTGGGAACTCTATATGAGCATATTTAACTTAGTGAGTCCATGATGTAGAATGTTCTGCTGTTTGTCAGTAAACCACACACGTTCTATAGAAAATTCGTTTAAGTACAGATACGTGAGATATAATTGTCTAACAGTTCGTTTATCTGGACTATTGGGGATCCACATTAAGAAAAACATGCATTTCATCCTAAAAAAAACAATTTCAAACTAAGCAGTGAGTATTCCTGGTCATGGTATTTTTGTGCTGTGTGGCAGCAACACTAACGGCAAACGTAGCGCAATCAGTTTTTCCTTTCTTGGATTTGCACATCAATCTATTGAGTAGCAGGTTGTTGGAATCATGCAGCGTATCAATGTTGGCAGGCGATTCATAAAAGATGCATGCAGTTATCCGGTGTGGCTCATCGATCTATGTTATAAAAGTCCATTATATTTACTTCCATCTTAAATGTCATTGCAAATTTAGGTACTATATAGGTCTACATGTTATGCTGTAATTAGGAAATACTGTGATGCTTCATCGTCCAACCAAAACTGCAAATAGTTCTTATGCCATTATGTCAGCAGTATAGTATATACACATGGTAGATAATGTTAAAACTTAGTTGCACAGCGATCTGTTCACAATTTAACTAAGCTTGTCCGTACATGTATGGAAGACAGACGTTTGGTATGTCAGACCCGTGCATATTTTCTTGGAAGCACTGTGGCCTGTATAGGTATCTGTCAAAGTCGATGAACCCGTTCGATGTCTGCGAGGATTTGGCCATCTCATTGGTGTAGCCGTTATCGCTCAGTACTGAGTTCAGCCGCTCGTAGTCGTTCATTAGGTTGGCGAAGCGCTTTGCAGTTATTCTGTCTTCATAGGTAGCGTGGAATAGCTTGAATGCCTCTTCCGACGCATTCGGGAATGGTCGGTGAATGAGACGAGCTAGCTTCAGGGGGGAATAGTGCTTATCATTCATGTCACGTGGGCAAACGGGGGCATACGTCGTGTTCGTGCAGCACGCCGTTGAAGGTTGTTGAATGCAAATCTTCACACACCCCGGCTGGTTCTGAAGGTCGTACACAATAGATGGCGTTGCTCCTGAAGAGCCGGGCATTGGACTGGTGTTCATTGAATAGAATGCTAGGTTCTTGTACGCAGCTCCGTTACCCTGCCAATCAGACCACAGCCGGTCGATAAATCCGTGGTGAAGGAAGAAGATGGGATCATTTGCCGAGGCAACTGTGCACATAGTGCCCCCTATGTTGCAGTGAACACTGTTGTGGAAGTTGTTTTGAATCTGGTCGTGCCAAGTCCGGAACTGGCTGACACCCATCCGTTGGGCCATAGCCACAGCTGCGCAATCGGGAAGCACATTGTTGAAACTGCGTGATAGTGGTCTACCGTCTGGTTGCCTCCATGTCTGCCACTGGAATGGTCCCGTTGTGACGGGTTGGCCATTCGTTCTTTGGTCTCCATTACCTCCAAACCCACATTGCGCATTCCAGATGATGGAATTTTGCCATGTTTGTGATTCCAAACTCCAGTCCCAATAAGGCACAGTTATTCGGCAGTCGACTTGCCTCAGAAGATTCTCCAGTTGAAGCAGATACCAACGGTGCCAGGGAAAGAAGTACGTTATGGTGTGAATGCCGGCTCCAAAAAAGTTGATGTGGAGGTTTACAAGAGCGTTGTAGCATGGTCTCCACTGCGGTTGCGTGCTTACAGTCACGACAGCATTGATGTAACGACAACGTTCCGCCTGCGTGAGCGAACGCCAGTCTTTGCGCACTCGACAGCAGTTGGTCAACACTCCACTAGAGCACGTGCACCTCCTTCCACACGTGTCATACTGGGTGCCGGACCCGGTGCATGTCTCTGTAGAAGCTAGTGTAAAGAATGCACCATAATGCGATGTAACAACTTACGTGGCCTAGCCGAACATTCATTTAATGTCGTGCATGCTGGAAGAGGCGGGTTTTGACGTTTCTTGCCACCCAAATTAACATTTTCGCCTCCAAGTAAGTCTTTGAGAACAGGCGGGAGAGTTTGATACTGCGAAGTAGGCTGAGTTGGTTGATTTGTTGGAGTTGCGTAAGTATCCGGGGGTGGAACGTTCGGAAATGGTTTGCGTGCTGACGCTTTAACGTGCTGGTCAAAGGGGCCGAGATATGGCCGCCCGAATTCGTCGTCATTCAGATCGCAGAAGTGTTGAGGGTATCCGTTGTTAGGGTCGTGAGGCGCATAAGGATCGAACGGGTGGAAATGAGCTACAAACATTTTGAGTGGAAAGTAAAACACTTAATAAAATGATGATGAGTGTATTACAAATATACCTTCAGATGTGAGCACTTGGATGCACAAAACACAGAGTACACTAAGTGTTTTCATCTCAGTTGAAAATCACCCTTGGTCAATAAGTTCACTGTCCGTAGCCCTCTAGCTATTTATAGGCCCAAAATTGTGTGCATTGGTGGGCGAATAGAGGCGATGGGCAGACCACGCACCGGCAACACATTCCTTGCAGTGACAAGGGGACCTATTGTTAGAGCACTTCAATAAACTCGGAAACTAATTACGGTGTGTGCATGCATTCACTAATCAGTTTGATCAATGTAGGCTTGACAACAGACATGTATGTTTGAAGTCTTACAAATTACCTTTTTAAGGAAACAAACAACGTAATTCGGATTTAGTGCAGAGTGCTGTACGTACATGTATATACTGCATGTACACAACCAATTCCCCCAAGTTCGTAATTCGTAATAATCCAATTAACACTGGCTCCTCCTTGTATAGGAGTCGCAACATGTTGTGTTGCACGCCGGTGTCACAGGCATGTGGGTCCCCCCCCCCCCCCCCCCCCCCGTATTTTGGGTCCGTGCATGCATGCGAGTTCATTTCATGCATAACCGGGCTGCATCAACTAGTTTTCAATATAGTTCTCACCACGCATGCAGCAGCGGAAACATTTCTTTTAAAATGTGCAGGCAGGTCACCTCAAGATCTGAGATCAGGCTGTGTGCTTGGAACGAGCCAAGCCCCTAGCTCCAGCAGTGAATTGATTCTATACTTCATATGATTGGGCAAGATATAAATTTTTAATTAATATTATTAGTGACGTAGCATTTGTTGACACCAACACCGACAATTCAGTAAAAGGTAAGGAAAACACAGAATTACGGAAATTATACGGCATTCATATTACACTGACTGATCACTACATTTATAGCAAGTTCAAGCATAGGTCTGTAATATTTAGAACTGATGTATATTTCCGTAATTTCTTGTATCCTTACTTTTTACACAATTGGTGTATACAAATCCTCCTAACCCAGGGCCGGCGGAACCGGGTGGGCTGGGTGGGCTATAGCCCTACCAGATTTGGCTGTCGATTTATTAATATTAAGGTTATATATTGATTAATAGTTTTTTTTTAATATTTAATTTATCGTTCATTATATTCATGCATTGCGCAGCGCATTCAATGGCTACATTCGAAGCTAATTACTCGTAGTATCAGATACCCCCATCAACCAGCAGGTTTTTAATTCCCGCGAATGGAGGTAGGAAGACAGCACCGTAGCTTCCAGCCGATCTGGTTTTCCAAGTGGAAATGTAGTTGGGCGTAGCCCGACCTTCGCGTATTGGCGCCAATACGCGAAGGTCGGGCTACGCCCAACTAGCAGAAATGGTTACATTACCGCGAGTCGGATAACAAGGTTAAGGCTGTCAGAGATTTCAAAATGACTTCAAAAAATGCCGAGGAAGCCTATCTGACTAGAGGGTACAATAGCTGGAAGGCAGCTACTGATGCGTTTCGCTAACACGAATCAAGCGATTGCCATGCAGAAAAACTGCATGTATACTCTACCGTTCACTACAAAAGACATCGATGAAACTATATCCACTCTTCACGCTCAAGAAAAGCATTTTAATCATGAATACACATGCATATTGGTAATTAATGATATTAATAAACAGTTAATGAATATTAATATTAATTAATGATGAATATTGATTAATCTAATGAATATTAATCAGCCCAACCAAGCCTTCCGCCGGGCCTGTAACCTGAGTGTGTCTGCCGGGGAGCGCCATGTCTGTGATGGCATACAGATGGGACCTGGTGGGGCTAGCCACTCGCATACGGCTACATTTGTGTCGGACTGTCGGGCACCCGTTTACGCTCGGGTGCATGTGTGCCTGTTTACTGAACAGCGCTTCAGCACCCGTGATGTCAAAAGTTACAAAATAATAACACTACAGTGAAATATGGTAATAAATTGCATGGTTAACTACTAACTGGTAGAAACACGCCCAGCACTGTGTATTTGGCTAACCAAACGTCCTAAAGGTCTTGTAACTAAGGTTGTATGTAGCAAGCGAAACGAACCACAGGAATATACGAAAAGGGAATAAAAGGGGCGGGGCTTCGCCGCCATACTGCCAAACACATCGTGGCAGCAGCGGCGGATCCAGGGAGGGGGGGGGGGGGGGGGGGGGGGGGCATTACCCATCCTATAGATGTACACTGTAGGTTTAATAATGATACGCATGGCGGCACGATTCGAAGGGATTGAATATGTGACGGATCGGAGTGTTTAAACGGCAAAAAATCATGCAGGCACTTTACCCCCTAAACGAATTGAGAAATGATGAAAATATTTCACGACCTGGTCCAGCAGGAATGTTATAAGTGGGGGGGCAGAGTTAGCCATCGATTCATTTGAAGGGATAGACCTAGGATTAAGAAAACGAAACTGATATATGTCAATAAGACCAGGTTCCACTTGATTTTCGATAGGGCTTGCGAAGGACAGAATGAATACATAGTGAATAATAATAATAGTATTGCAATTCAATTAAATATACATGTATATATGTAAATCAGTATACCTGGTCCAAATAGATTCAGATGCTAACAAACTGCATGCACCCACAAGCCTGCCAACAGCCGGCGCCAGCATCTCTAAAGATCCAAGCCAGTAGAAAATTGGGGCTAATGTGTTAGTGATGCTATATTTGATGTACGTTGCAATGGTCAGCCTGCCATTTTGCTGTCTCTAAAAGCTTGAAGCAAGGTGCATTCAGTTTCTACAGATGTATATTTAAACGATCATGGCTTGGAACCTTAGGTTTGGTTTGTTATGACGGTCCATCATATACCCCCTATTTGACGGTAGAGAACATAAACGAATGAACTGGGAGTTCAGTACTACACAACCAGAAATTTTTTCCCGTTACGATGCATGTAACAATGTTGAGTCGACGATTTATCGGCGCTGTGAACATATAGGCTGAGCTCTTGATCTGTGGCTCCCCAGTCTCGATCTGTTTTTAGTGTAGTTTTAGCGTAGTTTTGGAGGGGTTTTCAAGGCAAACGCGTTGGCTTGATATCACACCATCGAGAACTTTCACTCCGTTATTTGGTGTGACCTTCACACTATCTTTGGTATGATATCAGTCACGCCATCGAGTGAGCTAGCCCGTGGGAGTTAACTCCGTTATTTGGTGTGACCTTCACTCAGTTTTAGTTTATATAATTGATGAGTCCGATATTGTAAATTAAATGGTATTACTTAGTTACGTATAAACCATTCATGTCGTGATAGAATATGGAGTTAGGAAGTGCAGATGCTCATAGGTTCGAATCGTGGCCAATAAATCACTTTTTTTCCTTCAATTTTTCCTTCCGCTTTTTGGGTGAAATCACCAGCACTTGGGTGTGACGGTCACGCTTGATTTGGTGTGTCTATTGGCATACTACCTTCACACAAAAAATAGGGGCCTTCACGCTTTTGACTTTGCTGTGTGTACCTGAAATTTGAGAGCGCAATACTGACATAAAAATTTATTATATAACTCTATTGATTTACACTAAAAACAAACAAACGAAAGAGTAGTTATCAGATCTAAACGACAATTTATTAGCACAGTGCTGTATTACTGTGTGATACAGCCTAAACACATAACATCCCATCCATGCAAATACACATAAAACATACTCCTGCCAGAGTTTTTTGTAACCAACATGACCACTGTCCAATGAATGGATACGTTCAAAAAATGTCATAGTACTTTTCAACCATAGCAACTACATGACAATGACCAAAAATGGTCTTGTTATTGTCATTCTGTTAAGTAGAAAGCAAACTCGTTGCATAAATAATTGAATATACATTCATTCAGGCAAGTATATAATAATTGCACATGAATACATGTTCAAGTATTATATACACGCAGATGTAGATCGATGTTACCTAATCCTACTTGACTTGCAAATTTCAATGAAGAGTGTAAGAATTTGGGTCGTACTTTAGTTTAGCGGCTTTAGCCCCCCCCCACCCCCCACCCCCCCCCCCCCCCCAACTTTAAATTCATCCTAATTAATTGACAAGGTATTAACATGCCTCTATATTCACAAGAAACCTTCCTTTATTAAATGAAAAACCTGCAAATGTTATCATATTAATAAGTAATTACCTATTTGTGTAAATGTGTAAATGTGTAAATGTTTAAAAAATATATAACAGCAGAGAGTGGCACGCATAGGTAATGAAGTACAACCAGAATGTACCAGAATTTGATGTCGTATACACACGTACATGTAGCTTTCTTGATTTACTCTTTAACGGGAGCAGTGCAATTACGTATCTGGCAGTAATCGCCTAATCGCGATATATCGCGATATTAGACCTTTAATCGCAATATTTAATTTCGATTCATTGATTCTAATAACCTCTTGTAATCATGGCGACTCTTACCAATAAAAGGCGATCTGGTTTCTATGAACTGCAAAGCGCACAAAAGCGGCGTGCATGTGGGAGTATTTTGGGATACACAAGGAATAATCAGCCACTTCTGTCTTAAATGCTGCACGTGGGTTTCAAGGCACGACAACAACACCAAAGAAGGGGAGATTAACATTAGGAAAGAGGATATCCTTTGGCTCGGTGGAAAAAGAATGAGTCATGCATTGTATCCATTGCTATCCAAGATATCTAGCTGCTCCAGCATCCACGGCTCCCTCTGAAAGGGTTTTTTCTATACCGCAAAGAACATACTGCAGAAGAAAAGATGGAGTCTCCTACCTGCATGGCTAAGAAAATGTATCTTCCTGCGTCACAACTCGAAATTAATATCACTAGTTTGGCTACTCTTATAAATAATTTTATTGCCAGTACGCTGTATTTTATTCAGGAAACTTCCGCTTTGTAATCGCGATATAATTACAGATATAAATGCATCGTTAATCGCGATATACTGCGGCGGGGACACAACACATCAGTCAACCCCAACTCTGCGCAGTTTAGCAGCTCAAACTTCTTTGTTCTATTCACCCAATGTCTGAAAGAAGCCGTGACGCCACTGCTATGTTCTCCCTTAACAGCGTCAGCTTTGAAGAATCCTTCTTCGCTGACGGTTCTGATCGTTCTTGTACTTTTTTATCTACATGCATTTCACGGCAAAAACTTCTCTAATATCATACGGTTCTACTTTTTAGACATATTGGAAGTGTTAACGCTGATCAACCACGTGATATGTACGCATGCCCGATGTTGCGCAATATACAAATTGTTAAGCATTATATTACTTGTACGTGGATTGACATAATGCGCAGCGCAATTTATATAAATTGCATGCGCTAGCTGATAGATTGCGCCTAACAACAATACCTATTCTTGATCAAGTAGGTTTCATCATATAAGCAAATAGTCAAGTGGTTGCAAATTATGATTACTAGTAAGATGGTGGCGACATGACAGACACAAAATGCGAAGGGAAGCTTTACGCTATGAAACTGCTCTTGTCTAGCTCGGCTTCATGATCATGGCCATTGTGAAAACTATACACACTATAAAAGCCATTGATATTAAATCACGTGAATTAGGGGAAATCCCTTGCAAGGAACCGGGCCGGATCGGTATAGCGAGTCCATTCTCTGCACTGCGGCCGGGGGCCTGATCAGTCGCCCGATAATATTTTCATGACAGCTGAAGACAAAGTTCTGTACATTTAGATAATAGTGTTTGATACACTCTGTCTGGGTCTAGAGGTGGACGGTGAAGTGTACTTTGGCGATACAGTGTCCAGGGGGAGAGGCTATCTGGTGTCTCTTCAATCCAATGATATAGATTTACTTAATTGTTTGGAATGTACACTATATATGAGCCTCGCCCAAAACTCGTGCATATTGTAAATAGCCCTTGTTTTGAATGCATATAACTTCGTTGGCCGCGTGTACCCACCCAAACTGGAACATAATTATTGAGACTACCACGCAACATGCATGACTAACAGAAGAGTTTGTTGATAAATATTATAATTTTTTCATGACGTATTTTTACTGTAATTTGCACGTAGACGGCGCAATGCTATCCCACCCACCACATTGACCTATGACCTGCATCTGTACGGTATCCACCCACTGAAGCTGGGTGTTTGGCCCATGGTAAGTCTGGCCTAAATGACACCATGCACAAATACAGACACGCGAACTACTTCTTGTATTGGTTATGCACTTTGTAATGAACTTATAATTCATTACGTCAGGTGTGAAATTCTTCATTTAGGGTGTTCCGTTACTATCTGATGCATGTCGTGAATCTCCTCTATTCAAATTCTGTTGGCCTACGGGGAAGGAGGAAGGGGAAGGTTTTTTTCTTTTTAATTCTTAAAATGCACCAAAACGAGACGTTACGTTTAGTCCAATAAGAATGAATTGGTAATTTTCAGATGACGATGCAAAAAACGATGCAGCCATTTTAGTGTGGTCTCATATTTTAGATTCATCGTTTGAAAAGCTATAAAATATCTAATGGCTTCTTCTAATTTGGACTGATGCCAAATTGAAATGTCTATTTTTCGAGAACTAGCACAGCTAGCTGTGATGTGATGTTAGTTTGCAATTAGCCAAAAATACCATTTTCTTACGTACTCAAATTGCAAAGGTTTCTAGGTTAGTATTTTATGCTGAGTTTAATAATTATGATAGCATCTGAACCCTAGCACTATATGCAATTGATGGGAGGGGCAGTGACTTAGTCTATTAACACCTAAGAAGGTTGTAACTAGTATTAGTATTGTTTATCTACACCTAACTACCAGTCATTTAATGTACGAACGCGCAGCGGGAACCTTGCGGGAACCTAGGTTCCCGCCCGGGAACCACTTTTCGTGCAGTACTATATCATTATTGGCAAAGTTATGACTCTTTGAGTGATATAAGTGTATACACCTACCAATGCTGTTTCTTCCCCATAACACTAAACGCCGTACGTTGGCTAGACGCTGAGATATACAATGGTTTCTGGATCCACCTCGCACGCGTAACTTCCCGTTTGTACGGAAGGTTCCCGCGGCATGGTCCCATTTTAATGGCTACTGTGTACTAATGGAAGATGCGGTTTTGTTTTAATTACTCCATAAGTTAGACAAGTGATGGTTACTGGTTCCCCATAAATAACTAGACTATAAAATTATCAAATTGGGCTGGAAATACATAAATAATAAGTACATGAGGTTCCCGCGCATATAGAGCAAAATCATTGCACGATGAATTCATCTAACTGGTTGTTTTGCAAGTACCGTATTTATAACTTAGCGCACAATAAGAGAGAAGGGGAGGTTGCCCCGATGTGTCATTGTGTGTACGCGTGTGTATTTGAATGATCTACGTTTAATTTTATGCATGCATGCATGCACGTTGTACTCTGCAATTATGTGTAGCCAAGAAATGACAAGGGGTACTTTTAAAAGGTCCCGTCGGCCTCAAGCGTTGAGGCCCAAGGTCCGAATATATCCCCTGCTCGTCGGCACCCGAAAATAGAGGTGGCTTTTGTTTAAACACGATTTCCAACTTATAGTCTTGGCGCCATTTTACGCTCAATTATTTTCAATAACTTGTACTACCACGCCTTTCTCAGATTGTATTGGTGGTTCCCGGGCGGGAACCTTGTGTGGAAAATTGGTTCCCGCTCGGTTCCCGCGAATAAAAATATAGAACAAAATAAATGTTGGTTCAGGATCGTCACTATACCAGTTATACATTCGCATTAAAAGCGGCAGAAATCGTGCATGCATTTTAGCAATACTATTTGCGGGAACCACGCGGGAACCAAACGCTGTCCGTTTGTACATTAAGTAATTTAAATTATGTGCATGATGTACATGTACAGCAAAACATAGTGTCTGGGTTCCAATTCCACAAACTTAGGTCTAGGGAACCCCTTTATGCAATCAGAACCCATCATCTGTATGATACACATAATGAATGTTATTTGCATATAATTATGCACTCAAAGAAAACACTAGCTCCGTACAGCCGTATTATACACCCTATTATACAATTATCCTGGTTAGAAATGCCCTTGCATTAGCTCCGATGACAGCTACAGTCTGTAGATGTCTTCACAGCAAGATTGGTAAGGAATAATTAATTTATTACAACTACACTCAAATACAGCAGCAGGATGAGCAAGCAAACATGCATTAAGTTAGTGAACTCTGCAAAGTAGCAAATGCACAGACTTCTTTGGGAGAATAACATACAGAAAGCTTACATTATTGAGAAATCCTGTGAGATAATCTTTGTTCTATTGAATAGGTCCAGAAAAGTGCCAAGGTACCAGAGTCTATGAAGTGGAGCTTGGTTACTTTAACCACAAGTATTTCTGTTGGGTTAACATTTTCTACTAATTTTAAACACTGCTTCCACTCATTTCAGACAAGCACAAATTAAAAGGCCACATGCAAGATTCACAACTGAACTAAACTTATACTCATAATTATTTATAACTATACAAGTGTGGAACTTGATTACTGCGGTGCATGTTTCACCATACCGGCACTGAAATTTCAGAGGCATCAAAACCAAGCTGACTAGATAAGCAGACTTAAAAATAACTAAAACTCTTATGTGCCTTTCACCAGTGAGATTCGATGTTCTGAAATTCCAGATGGTCCTAATTTATCTATGTTAAGTGGAATGTTCAGGCTGTATCTTTGGTACTTCTGAATTTGCAGATGGACAGAGATGGTACAGTAAACTTGACAACTGATCATGATCACTAGGGTGATGTAATTGAGATGACATATATCTCAAGTGAGCTACTCAGTGTAGGTTTAACTTAATATATTCTCACCACCCCATATACTGCACTGGCTGCAAGATCCTGTATCAGGCATTTGATTGTGGTCAATTCTAATGCCACAGAGATCATGCCGAACCTTGAGAACGAGACCTCAAGTGAAGAGAAGGAGAGTGAAACGCAAGTGCAAATTGAGGAAGAGAATGAAGAGAGCTGTTTCAGTTTGAAGAAGACGCTGAAGAGCAAGAAGACAGTGTAGAGTATTGAATGAACATTGTTATAATAGTGTGCTACGTAGTTGTATTGTATCTTATTTATCTCTTGTTTGTCTTGTTATCCCTACTAACTCATTTTATCAGAAAAATGCGCAATTTTGAACAAATTAGAAAAACAATGAGTGGTGTGCAAAGAATAAGACAATATTGGAAATTCCAGCATGTATTTGGAAGTAGTTTAACTTATTGGAATGCTTCCTGACTTTTGCTGATATAGCAGCAGCTAGTAATAAATTGTAAGCTGAGACAGCCCTTGCTTCTATATCTTCTTTGTTTCCCTAGGATACCTTAATTAGTCTCCCTCTGTGTGCTGTTGTGATAGTGCTTTGGTGCTTGCTTATTGTGGAGTGCTATGGTGCTACACAGTGCCTGTGCTATGGGTGCTGTGCCCGTCAACTCTAGATATACATGTAAATAGCCATGCAGTGCAAGGATGACCTTGACTGAGCTAAACTAGAGCTGGGTGTGTGCATTCTCTCACTGTGAAAGGCTAGAGCTGCTGGGATTTTGATGCTCAGGTGAGTTACACATATATACTTTCACTGTTCCAAATATCAGGCAGATTATCTGATGCTGTGATAAAATATTGGCCAGGGGATGTAATTGAATAGTACAAAGAATGGCAAACCTCCATACCATCGACATCATCCTGCAAGCGCGTACTGATTGTAGTGAATACGTGTACATTCAGCAGTTATCAGCTGGATGATCACAACATATAAACCCTTTTCATCGCGTGATTTAATGACATTCATTGAAATTAAAATTCAGTGTTGTCCGCCATCTTTGGTGCTCAAGACGGTAACGCAAAGCTTTTGGTTATTGCTGTACGTTCACATTTAGCAATTATGAGTCTGGTTTTTTTTTTATTTTTTACAGTGGGCACTGACATCATTCCTGTGTGCATAACCGTGCTCCCTAATAGGATTTTTAAAAAGCATATATACACAAATCACACACAACATACATGGGCAAGGGTGTACTGACTTGATGTTGCATGTCTCAATAGTCGGTTATAGTTATTCGGAAAGCAAATGTATATGAGCAGTTGCAGAGGCGGCCCCAGCATCTACCGAGGGGAGGGGCCAAACACAAGTGGGACGCCGAAAAGGGGCGTGGCTTACGATACTTCAAATACGCGCGTAACCGTTTGACTCTGGATTGTTGCTAATAATGCATGCGAGCGAGCGCTAGAAGCTAAATTATGCAACGCATGTTGTAGTCTATTTGGATTGTAGCAATTGACGATAGTTTTAGGGATTGGGGGTGGGGGGAAGGGGGCGCCATAGCCTGGGGAGGGGGGGGGGGGGGGGGCCAAGGCCCCCTGGGACCCCCCTCCGGCCGCCTATGAGTTGCATGTGCGGCTAATCGCCCACGCGTACATGTGGATGTCGCGGTAGATGTAATAAGTCCACTTCAATTACTGTGTAAAAAGGGCTGTTATACACTAGTGTATATAGCATCAATTAGCGGTGTATAACACTGCGTATTGAGACGTTATACACACGTATACGCAGTAACGACTATATATACACTGTTGTATAGTAATGTATAACAATTCCTATTTCATAGTGCTTAAAGCTTTGTAAAACAATACAATAGATATACCCCATATAGTTGTTTGTTGCCAAGCAGATACCTCTCCAATGCATGAGATTGTGAACGCAATGCACACATGGATTGGCACTTGAGCAAGTGTGTATAATTGTTTAGAAACGGGACGGAAATGCATGCTCAAACAAAAGGACACTTGTTCAGTAGTGAACGGAGACCCTTATCACACAGTCTGTTATGTCTGCGCGAAACCATTGAATCACCGTAATTGGACAGTATGAAATACCTCAGTAGAAATATTATCAATTGTTTATTAGAATAGATATAACGATATATATATATAGTAGTAAAGCGTGCGAAAAATTGAACTGCGATGAAGACGGTTTGTCTACTCTTGGGTGTGGGTGTCCAGGTGTTATCATTATGCGCCATTTACTCCATAGCTCATTTCCACCCGTTCGATCCTCATGCGCCTCACGACCCTAACAATGGATACCCTCAACATTTCTGCGATCTGAATGACGACGAATTCGGACGGCCATATCTCGGCCCCTTTGACCAGCACATTGATGCGTCAGCACGCAAACCGTTCCCGAATGTCCCGCCTCCTGATGTTTACCTGCTTACGCGTCGTACTAAAACTCTACCACCAGTTCTAAAAGGCCTGCTTGATAGTAACACAGGCAGCGCTCCGCCGAATAATGGTAAAAGGCGCGGCAACGAGTACATGAAACGTCAGGACCCACCACTTCCCTCGTGCACTACGCTGAATGAATGCTCTGCGCAGCAACGTAAGGCTCCTTGCAATTTGCCCTCAAATTTATAGCATGTGCTTAATACGCACCTTTCTCTAACTCTGCAGAGGATTGTAATGGAACCGGCACGCAATACGACTCTTGCGAACGGAGGTGCACGTGCGTAAACGGAGTGCTAACCAACTGCTGTAGAGTGCGCAATGACTGGCGTTCGCTCACCCAGGCGCAACGCTGCCGCTACATCAACGCTGTCTTGACCGTTAGCACGCAACCGCAGTGGCAACCATGCTACTACAGTCTCGTAAACCTACACACCGAATTCTTCGGAGCGGGTATTCACGGCATTACTTACTTCCTTCCGTGGCACCGGTGGTACCTGCTTCAACTGGAGAACCTGTTAAGACAAGTTGACTGCCGAATAACTGTGCCTTATTGGGACTGGAGTTTGGAATCACAAACATGGCAAAACTCCATCATCTGGAATGCGCAATGTGGGTTTGGAGGCAACGGAGACCAAAGCACTAATGGTCAACTCGTCACAACGGGTCCATTCCAGTGGCAGACATGGACACAACCAGACGGTAGTTCCCTATCACGCAGCTTCAACAATGTGCTTCCCGATTGTGCAGCTGTGGCTATGGCCCAACGGATGAGTGTCGGACAGTTCCAGACTTGGCACGACCAGATTGAGGGCAACTTCCACAACAGTGTTCACTGCGACATAGGGGGCACTATGTGCACAGTTGGCTCGGCAAATGATCCCATCTTCTTCCTTCACCACGGATTAATAGACAGGCTGTGGTCTGATTGGCAGGGCAACGGGCCCGATTACAAGAACCTCGCATTCTATTCAATGAACACCAGTCCAATGCCCGGCGCTTCAGGAGCAACGCCATCTATTGTGTACGACCTTCAGAACCAGCCGGGGTGCGTTAAGGTCTGCTATCAACCACCGTCAATCGCGTGCTGCACCAACACGACCTACGCCCCCGTATGCTCGCGTGACATGAATGGCAAGCACTATTCCCCCCTGAAGCTAGCACGTCTCATACACCGACCATTCCCGAATGCGTCGGAGGAGGCGTTCAAGCTATTCCACGCTACCTACGAAACGCGAGTGGTGTCAAAGCGCTTCGCCAACCTAATGAATGATTACGAGCAGCTGAACTCAGTATTGAGGGATAACGGCTACACCAATGAGATGATCAAATCCTCGCAGACATCGGACGGATTCGTGGACTTTGACAGATACCTATACAGGCCACAGAGCTTCCAAAAAAATATGCACGCGTCTGAAATACCACACGTCTGTCTTCCATACATGTACGGACAAGCATAAAAATGTACGACTCCGCAGTATATATATAATTGCTTGTACTATAATACTTTACCTTATATCGATGATGCAGAGGTGGCTACGGTATTAGGGCAAGTGTCGGAGCATCTGCTAGCAGATATTGTCCCCCATGCACGGGCATAATCCGCTAGCCGATTATGTCCCCCTTACGCAGAAATTGTCCACCCCCACCCCCCCTTCCTATGCACTGTAGATGTCAAAAGTATAGCCAGTAGGTGATCGATACTCCGCCTTTAACGTATAGCCATACATTATGCTCTACTAGCCTAGTCTCGCGTGTCCCCAGACCCACAAACGGCAGCAGCGGATGGATTACGTGAGTCCATGGAGCGTTAGGCAAAACTCATCTACTGTTTCATTGCAGTGATGGCACTGGCCTATTCGTATTACCATGGATCTGTGCGTACCGCTCGATACAATAATACGCGAATAAAACACGTGGACTCCACAATGTTAAGTCATAATTTATAATTATAATTACATGTATTTGGACTTAAATGTACGTGTATTTTACAACAGCATTTACCTGCATGTATATAAAGACAATATAAAAAAATAATGAATATTAACACCGGTGTCATACTCCCCTAAATTTTGACTCCCCAGTCATTCACGCCTAGGCATATATGACTCCCCCTTGATAAAAGTGACTCCCGGGAGTTATTACAGCCTTAGGCATAATTAACTCCCCGTCGATCTTTGCCAATGTATATGATTCCCCTGTTGTCTGCCTAGACAAAATTGGCTCCTGTCTTGGGAAGGCGTTATAGCCTTAGGTATAAATAAATCCCCGTTGGTTTTTCCAGAGATAGCAAGTAAAGGTACCGGTATTTATGTTACTTTTATCAAGGGGGAGTCATATATGCCCAGGCGTGAATGACTGGGGAGTCATAAATGCCTAGGCGTGAATGACTGGGGAGTCAAATATGCCTAGGCATATATATTACCGGGAGTCATATATGCTTCGGCGTGAATGACTGCATGGGGAGTCAAAATTTAGGGGAGTCATTGGTGATTATGACACCATAAATAAATCCCCGTTGGTTTTTAAAGTGATAGCAAGTAAAGGTATTTATGTATCCGGCTATTTATAATCTGTATCATGATCTGAATATATAGCGGAAAATGAATGAACACTGACAAAGACAAATAATGTCACAGTCTGCTTGCTACTAACAAAGACTGACAGTTAATGCACAACCATGATGCAGGAACACTTTTTTGCTGAATGTTCATGCAGCGGAAATGGTACCACTGTTGGCATTGATCACGATTCTGGCAGCCTACATGTGCATATCAAATGTATTCTGAAACGTTTGGTTTTGTTCCTCTTTACTGCAATAGATCCGTGGGGTGAAGAAACATGGGGTGAAGAAAATGGTTGTAGGCATGCGCTGTTCTGCTCAAAACAGTGCACCAAACTTTGACAAAGATTTTTTTGCTCAAATGTCACCTCCCCTAAATTTTCCCCCAGCATGGTAGGCAAAAGCAATGGCAAATAATCCAAAGTCCACTCCTCCTGTTTGCTGTTGAACGGGCATTGCTCTCACAGTTAGAACATTGCTGTGGGTGGCTTCTTTGTAGATTATGGCAATTTGCTCTTTCAGGCTATCACTTAAAACATGGTTGAATTTGCTATCATACAGCCTGACCTCTCCTTCATGATAGCTGGTGGTCACCCAGTGGTCACGTTCAGGTACAAACAACACCTGTACAACTGCATATGGCAATGTAATAAAATAAAATGTGCATTCATGCCATAAGAGCATACCTTCCTGAAATGATCCATCACTTATCAATGCTGGAGAGAATCCCTTATTTTGAAACAGTAGAGTAGACTGCAAACCAGCTAAATGTTGAAATTGCTTTTTCAGGAGATTTTCTGGAGCTTGAATGTGTTCATCAGTCAACATTTTGTTGGTTTCAATAATTGTTTTATGCTTGTAGCTGAGTGACAAATCTTTAATCCAATAGGGACACTGTTGCAAAAAATTTGCATGAACAGTCAAATTTAACAATATACATGTGAGGAAAGATTTGCACACCTTTTGTGATTTGATGACATTTCTCTGTGAAGATTTATTTGAAGAACTCAATACAGATGTCATCTTCATAAAAAAAAAAAAAATGATTTTAATGGGTCAGTCATTGTAAAATATGTACAATAATAATAATATGACATACACAACATTATTACAGTTTTAAGCTACACAGTTACTAAACAAAAACCAATACACTGGAATGGAAAAGTTGAGAGACTAACATCCAGTTGCCAATGAACGGGACAACAGAGCTCTGGCATTAGCTTTGACTAGGACCAGGTTTAACCTGCCATAGAGAGCAGAAGTGGCCTGCATGGGACTTGCAAAAATTTGATCTGATTGCAAGGCACGCAGCAAGCTGAGATCAGTTTGCCTGTGCTTCAGGCCCATAAACCTTGACTGCCAAAGCACCCCAGCTCCAAGCACTTTGCATCATTGCCTGCAAGTTTCCTGTTTTCAGACCACTGAGCTGTTGATCCATTTGTTATAGCACAATAAAAAATCAATTCATCAGTAATAGCATGCATTATCTACTTCTCTGTATGTATAAAATAATGATCTTTCAATTAAAATAGTAAAATAATAAAATAACATTAGTAATTACCTTTGTAGTTGTTAATAAAGGTGTTGGATCGTTGAATGGTTTTATCTCTGCCTAAGTGGCTTCCTACATGTACAAATACAGGTATACAATTATCGTACTGAATAATATATACTTTCTGTTTTACCTTCAATCCCAACATGGCATGACTCCAGAATGCGTCTTTTTTCGTCTTCGGTCCTAACACAAATCTTCCACCCTTCCTCGTCACCTTCGCCTTTCTTCACTCTTCTGAAATAGATCACTCCACAGTCGAACTTGAAGTTTTTACATTTGCGCCTTAGATTGGCCTTATCTCCCTTGGAAATGCCCTTAGGATATTGATTCATACGCAGGTAATTCTCGACAACACTGAATTCATCCGGGTCCATGCGAGCGAGCTTTCTCACATCGACAACTACACGTGGCTTATGGAATTCACGTGGGGAGTCATAAATGCATAGGAGGAGTCATTTACACCTTAGGCGTAAATGACCGGGGGAGTCATTTATGCCTGGGAGTCATTTATGCCTCTGACACCGGTGTCACGGTACAGTTTATCCCGGTATATTTTATCCGCCCGGATAATTCATGCTAGGATATTTTATCCGGCCGGATAATATGCCCTAGTACGTTTTATCCTACCCTAGTACATATTATCCTACCCTAGGATAATATGCCCTAGTACGTTTTATCCTTCCCTAGTACATATTATCCTACCCTAGGATAAACTGTGCTAGTTAAAATTATCCTAGGATGCTTTACCCTACCACTATTTACTACAGAATTTGTCTATCCTACATGATATAATCAACATCTTTTAAGGCATAAAAAATGTACATGTTCTTTAAATACAAAATTATATTTTCCTAACAATTTCAAAATGACTGTTTATGTTTGTTAAATAAATGCATTCTTCTTCACTCATTCTGTTTGATACAACTTTTGGAGAGTGTCTTAGCCACTTGTAGGTTAACCCACATGGTGAAAAACAGTAAATTGTAGTATTCAGCATGGCCACAGCTGACATAATCTCCATTTCTGTTGCCCAGGTATTCAGAGACTGCATCTTCGTTCGCTTCAGATATTGTTCCATCGATTCATTTGAGACAAGCATGCCAGCAAATTCAGGAATTGTAGCATTGTGTTCCATAAAAGATGTTACAAGCAAACGAACTTCCTCATGGACATCTTGCGACCCTGTAAGAACTTGAGAAAGGCTTCGAAAGAAACAGTTACCATCTCCTTTTATTCTGTATGTTGCTGAAGGAGCCTGTTCTATTCCAATCTTTACACATTCAGTACGTTTGATGTAGTTACTGCGAATGAAAGATAATCCAAGTATTCGACACTTCTCTTGTTGCCATGCACTGCAAGTAGGTTGAAATAGTATGGAACCTGTATGATTAGCATCAACTATCTCTATTGAATTTCCGTGGGCTTGCGATGACAGCAACTTTTCCATTGTAACTCCACCATCAAAACATCGGTCTCTGGCATCATATATCCATTGACAGAAATCATCTATTTCAGATGGGGATATCAGGTAATAGATTCCACCAAGGACATTTACGAACTTCAGTGATAGATTGCAGGCTTTCATCCAAATGTTCATAAGGGCAGTGGCCTTAATCGGTGTACGTCCATTAAGGATGGAGAATAACTTCTGTCTGAACTTGTCAAACTCAGAGTGGAGGCATTCATTAACAACTACAAAATCTCCGTTGCACACCTCTCTCAGTGAATCTTCTCCATAAAATTCTCTGAAATCAATCCAAACTGAAACTGTTGTATCTTTGCTGAGTGCAAATTCATCATGATGCAATCCAAGTGATTCCCACTGTTGATAACATGAAATGTGTTGAAATTATTTATCTAGACGTACATGCCTGTACATTTCTTATAGAAACTTACTTCAAACTCTTCATCTTCCTCTGCTCTGTAGCACAATCTATCTGCTCCCGATCGCAATAAGCGCAACAGTTGTGTAGAATGTAGCTGCTCATGAAGTGATTCTTCATTGTATTGCAACGCATCTTGAGAGTGCCTATCACCAATCTGCCCAGCTTTATCATCCAGCAATGCCTTTCGATCATCAGCATCATCATTTGTATCTTCTTCCTTAAGTTCTTCATCACCACACACATCATCGCAATAAGACTTTTCACCATCACTAATGTCATCATTTTCCTCATTATCTGGCAAGAATAATGTATTAACCTATAGCTACATGCATGCATGTTGAGTTACAAAATGAAATTGTACTCACCGATTTCTTGTGCTCCATCCTAAATTTGGGGGATAAAGGACAAAGTAATGTATACGCCTACATGTAAATATGCCCACCACAAATGGTTGAAGATATTCTTTAAGAAGAACACCATTGTACGCTTTTTTCAAAATAGAACCATCTGATGACTTCAATGTGTAACGTCCTTTGCTTAGGCTTTCAACTACTTCATAAGGACCTAGCCACTTTTTCTCCAGTTTTCCTCCCATTCTATGTGAGTTTCGCATGTTCTTCAGCAAAACCATTGTGCCAGTGATGAAACTCTGCAAGATTAGAAATTGTCAAACACAATAAACCATAATTATTCCATACATGTAGAGTGCCATGCTTTGCATCGTACTGTGTCTTTTGACGTTCCTGAGCTCGTGCAATGTTTTTGAGAACCTTCTGATGGTATTTCTTCCTGATTGCTAGCAGATGACCATATGTTTCTTCCGTACATGTGTTCTCTCCTGCGACATTAGTGGTGGTTTCTTTGCTGATGAATTCATGATCGATTCCCTTACGAGGGTTACGATTGTACATAATGAAGAAAGGGCTAAACTTTGAAGAATCCTGCTTTGCTATGCGATAAGCATACAACGCTGCATCAATATTTTCATCCCAGTTATCTTCAGCCTCTGCAAACTTTCTTAAAGCCCTGGTCAGTGTTTGATTGGTGCGCTCGTCCAAACCATTTGTTTGAGGGTGATAGGGACTGCTTATCCGATGTTCAATTCCTGTCAGCTTAAACAAACAGCTATTAAAGGATAAAAATCAATAATGGTTCTAACACATAAAACAATAGTATGTTACCTTGTAAGTCGATTCACAAATTCTCGTCCTTGATCTGATATTATGATTTCAGGCCAGCTATGACGACAAAAAGTTGAAAATAAAAAATCCGCAACTCCAACTGCTGTCTTGTCTTTCAAAGGAGCAGCTTCGGGCCACTTGGAGAAATAATCTGTGGCTGTTACTATGTACTTGTTGTTCCTACATGTTACTGGTAATGGACCTAAAATATATACACAGTGTGGCTGGACTACAGAGAAAATTATTCGTGATATCTAAATGTACATACCTATCAGATCAATGCCAATCTGACTCCAAACTTGGCTTGGAACTGGAATGGGGTGAAGTTCAGGTTTCTTTCCTTCCAGTTTTGCATTGACCCGCTGACACGCATCACATCGTCTGCAGTACTCGTTTACATCTTTGTTCAGTCCTTTCCACCAGTACGTTTGTCCGATCTGTAACAACATAAGAAACACAGAAGTACATGAGCTAATTAATTGATGTATACTGTACATGTACACGCAAACACAAAGACCGTCAATACACTGCATGAGTATACCTTAACAATGTACACGTAAAATTTGGGGCGATGTTTGTACAAGACAAATTTTTGGCTACAGCAGCTTGCAGATATAAAAGAAGAGCTAGATATCCAGATACATGTATAACTCCCTACATTACTACGCGACATTCACTAACTCAGTAACGTACCTTCGCTCGTGTTTTGTCCCTGCCGTAGTGGCAGCCATCAACACCATCATGGCAGGCACGAATAATCTTTGTTCTTTCCTTTTCATTAGCAATCACCCTTTTGAGACATATCTGAGCCATCGTATCAGTTGTTCGGTAGTACAGCACTCGTTCTTTTAGAACAAACAAAGCAGCTTGCTGGCGTATTCCACGTTTCTCATTTTCTGTAACTCCAAGTGGATACACACGTGAATACCCAAGGTTACTCTCTTCACAAGATGCGAGATAATCCACCAACACGCTGTACCGCTTCTCGTCAATATGCGTACTACACATTTTACGCCAAAAAAAAAAAAACACCACGTGTTATGGCGGATAAAGTATCCTAGGGTAGGTTAAAATATACTATCCGACCGGATAATAAATACTAGGACATATTATCCCCCCGGATAAAATATTCGGGGGGATAGAATATGCTGTGACACCGGTTCCGTGAGAATCGAATGTTTTTTGGGGCTATTTTGACGAACTCAAGTTTTAGAAAATTAGTCGGACGACCTTTTTTAGCCACAAAAGCATAAGAACATAGTAGTACAACTCTCTGCATGAGGTTTTACGCATTTCTAGCCTTCTATGTACTTCTCGTTGTAACCTGCATTTGTTTTTAGTCAAACGCGTACGGTTGGACGCTTCACAAATAAAAGTACACTTTTTTCTGAAGCCTTTTATAACGTCGAAAACAGTCCAAATATACTTACCTTTGTAAGATGCGTCGGTTTTGTACACATTTAGACCGTCTAACTGTATGCGAGCGTTGAAACAAGCACTTTTTGTTATCTTTGTGGCCGCGTTCCCAGACCGATGTATTACTCCGCGAGTGTGCTGCGTAGTGTAACTTTGGCTGGTATATAAGTCTACGCGTGCGCTATTTTCCATTTGCATACAGTCATATATAATAGCGTTCATACTACACATCAGAACATATATATGTCATCACTGCTGCTAAACAGAAGCTGCTTGCATGCGCTCTGTCTGTTACTCGCTCTGGCTTTTTTCCCGTCTTTTTGATGTAGTGGTGGCTGCAGAGATATACCTCCAGTTCCACTTGGAGATAGATATCCTTATCCATATCCAAATGCTCAAAGTTTATCCTTGCCTTCTTTTGCCTTCCAGAGCTCCCTTCATCCCTTTGATGCTTTAGCCTCATGCAGATTTCCTGCCAGTGCTTTGGTACACACTGGCAGTGGAACTGTAATAGCTTTCTGCAACTGCAGCTCAGCCAGGCAAACATATGGCTTGCTGTCAAATGACTCTGAATATTACTGGCAAAACAGCAAGCCATGGCCATGTGCTTGGCCATGTGTAGTCATATGACAGCAAGCCACAGTCATGTGCAGTCATATGACAGCAAGCTACAGCCATGTGTAGTCACATGACAGCAAGCCACAGGCATGTGCAGTCATATGACAGCAAGCCACAGCCATATGCAGTCATATGACAGCAAGCTACAGCCATGTGTAGTCACATGACAGCAAGCCACAGGCATGTGCAGTCATATGACAGCAAGCACAACCATATGACAGCAAGCATAACCATGTGACAGCAAGCTACAGCCATGTGTAGTCACATGACAGCAAGCTACAGTCATCTGCAGTCATATGACAGCATGCAAGCCACAGGCATGTGTAGTCATATGACAGCAAGCCACAGCCATGTCTGACCTTCAAAATGTGTGCCTGAGTTTCCATCACTGGTGTCTATCTGGGTTATGCCTGAGCTACACATTCAGCCGATCTGGTGATGGTTCAGAATTAGATAAAGCTATTGTCTTGCTTGGTTGATCACGCTTACGTGGATGCCGCATTCAGCACTTTATGCAGTCTGTTCCTGCATGGCATGCGCAATTGTTGCACGCTGGCTTCTGAGAAAAATGTTTATTTTGCAATAACTTAAATGCGCATGCGTAAAATAATAGGTGTAGGAACGAGTTTATGTACCTAACAGAGCAGTTTGTACGTAAACTATGCTAGCTATGAACATGCTATTCACTAGGCCTCTATTTGGTATCTAGGAGAATCCAAAAATGCCATCAGATTTTGTTGAAAAGCGATAGAAAAAAAGTGTACCGATCAGCTCTCGAACGGGGAGGGGGGGGAGGGGGGGGCTGAGGGGCTATAGCCCCTCCCCCCCCCCCCTTTCCCTTAGAACACGCCCCTTTTTAATTTTGTACCACGCCCCTTCAGGTTCCCGATCCGAAGTGCCTCGATCTTCGCACTTGTGAAAACGAGTCAACGCGTGACGTACGAAAAGAAGTCCCAATTAATGACGATGAGATATTCATAGCTGAACCAAAACCCGAGCCACAAAGTGGTGGATCCAATCACTAGCGCGAATCACGAATAATGACGAATTGGTGTCAACATCAATGAGAATGTAAAGTACCTTGAAGACACAGACCTGCTAAAATTTAGGTGTGATGCTGGAGACACTGTTTTAGCTGATCATGAGCGTTCATAGGCGGCCGGAGGGGCGCCCAGGGGGCCTTCGCCCCCCCCCCCCCCCCCCCCCCCCCCCCCCATCCCCAGGCTATGGTGCCCCCTTCCCCCCACCTCCATTCCCTAATCCACAACTTGCGGAGCATAATTTAGCTTCTAGCGCTCGCTCGCATGCATTATTAGCAACAATCCAGAGTCAAACGGTTACGCGCACACCAGAAGTATCGCAAGCCACGCCCCTTTTGGCGCCCCTCGCGTGTTTGCCCCTCCCCTCGATAGATAATGGCCTGCCTCTGGCCGTTTAAGCAAATGGACTAAAATTGCTACTTACCGTTCAAAGGTGTGAAAAAAAGTATCGAAACCACGAATTCAATGCTCAAAATTTTTCCGGGGGCAGAGCCCCTGGACCCCCTTTATAGCCCCCCCCCCCCCCCCCCCCCCCCCTCTTTCAATATTCCTGGATCCGCCCTTGTACAAGTATGTTGTTAAAGCTAAAATTTATACCAAATGACTCATCGAGAGTTGGCCTATCAGAAAATATGCTTTATAAAGCATACAGACCTTTTTCCAAAATGTCGGTTCGACAAAAAATACATTCGATTCTCACGGAAGCGGTGTTAATTACGATTGTGTTATGCTTGTCCGTACAAGTATGGAAGACAGTCTTTTGGCATGACAGATGCGCGCATGTTGTTTTGGAAGCTCTGTGGCCGGTACAGGTACCTTTCAAAATCCACGGCTGTTTCATTGCATTGAAATTTGGACAACAGGTCCGCGCCCACTATGAATTTTAAGTACCTAGCAACATGGCTCATTACTTCCATAGCAACGACAGTAAGTGGAAAGAGGTTTATGTACGAGAAGATGTCGTGGGTTTTTTTACCCAAAGGGCAACCTACACGTGCAGTAAGGACTTTGCTACTCGACAACACTAGTTTCTAGCAATGATACCTTGGCGAACACGTGCCACACTGCCAAAAAGACACTGGGTCTAAACGGGTATGGTCAACAGTGCTTATGTTTTCTAAGAATTGCTCTTATATTTTTGGACAAGAAACGCCTCGAACGTAGTAAAGGGTTTGATCTTGTGTTTTCAGTCGTCTATACGTGACTACGCTACTTCGTTTGTCCAATTTCGTCGATTGAATACGGCGCCATTTTGAAGTGTCTATTATAAAATGATTATGTACGTACGCGAGGTGGATACGATAACGATGACGTTGAATAGTGCTAGAGAGTTATGTACTCTTCTTTTTTCAGGTGTTGGTACTGCAGCTGACATGTGTGGCGAAATGCTAAGGTAATGGTCTTGCATAATGCTTTTAAGCCTAGCAATAGGATTTCTGATTCCAGAGTAGGTACGCTTTAACGAATTGAATTTTGCGTGTATAGATTCAGCGCCTTATTCCCCCATTAGGCCACAGCCAGCTAGGTGTGTTGATACCCATTCCAACATGTGGTCCTTGAGGATATGCATCTTGAGTGTCCTGCCTATTCCAGTGAAATATTTGTCAAAGAGACAAAAGAAGCTCTTGATGGCCTCACCTATTAGGAGTGAAAGGAATAGCTCAAAAGCATTGCATTACATAAACAGGTATGCACATACCAAGGTTTTGCATAGTACTTGTGTTGTGTACTTTACTGTCATACAGAGAATGGCATTCAGAGAATTTCAACAGGATGGTGCTGAATTTCATATAAATGCCATTCGCTTCTGCTTTTAACTCAGGTATGTGCTCAGTAGCCATTAATACACAACTGCAAAGAGCTTCCACATTGGCAGGCTATATGTGCAATGCAATCTAGTCAATAGACATTTGCATATAGTGTAAAAAATACCTTGAGAATCGTGTGTACATGATTCCCCACAAAAATTCCACCATAATAATGCTGACGGCACACACCAAGTGAATTTAAACAGGATTGAAGGCTCTTGATACAAGGTCCATCATCTAGATTAAAGGACTTATCAATGGTTTCTTGTAAACCTTTGATTCTGGCTTCCTAAGGGGTAGGAACTCAGAATTGAATGGTAAATCAATAGTGCCTAAAATAGTGTATATACCTGTCTTTTAACCTCCTCATGACATTTCGCAGAAAGTTCCAGGAGTCCTGCAGTGACCGGCGTGCTGCTGCCAGCAACTAGTGCACTGTATGTTGCTAGCTGTTGCAACGTGGCCTCCTCTTGGTGCAGCTGTTAGCATTATTTATCTCTCTCAGTGCCCCAGAGTACACATCATATTGAGATTTGCTGATTGGAGAGGATTGCCAGAACATCGCAAGCATCAGATCAAGTGTATGGCAGGATTCTTCAAAAAGTGAAAAGAGTTTCTGAAAGATCCCTTGTGTTATATGCAGACCAGGTAAGCAAACCTACATGTATATATATATATGTAAATTCATAATCGGATTTTATATTATAATTATACATTTACCTGAGACAAAGGAATGTTAAAAAAGGGATCTTGTATGCAGTTATTGTACTCCTTTGCACGCTTAATATCCCCTCCATCATCCATAAAGTTTTGGTGGTCAAGCAGAATTGTGTCTAGAGTGCGAGGAGTGCATGGACCTTTTCGTGTAGAGGGGTTTCGTAGCTCATCAAGAGTAATATGACATAATAAACATGGCTGTTTCCCTGCATTTAAGAAATGTCAAGCTGCTCAGTGATTGTGAATGGTTAAGCACTGAATGTATACATGATGCACCTGATAGTCCATATATTTGACTGAAAAACTCAAGGTCACCGCTGAGAAACACTTTCAGGGAGTACATCCTTTGTTTACAGTATCATATAGACATAAACTATATCATGCTTGTTCAAAACTTCTGGGCCAATTGCAACTTACTTCCATTTCATGACGCACATTTGAGTCACCTCTGTTCTAAACCGGTCAAGTGCCACATGTAAGTTTGTCACTGTGTCATCTGCCTCGAAGCAGGAAAACACACACGTATTATGAACAGAGTTGAGTGATTGAGTGTTCACAATTTGAAAGTTCATCTTGAACATGCCACCCCCTTTGTCCCCACCAAGCTTAATCCACACTTCATCTTTTGGTATGATTCCATCATGCCACACAAGTGTATCCTCCCTGAAAGGAAGTCACGCAATTGCACAACTCACATTTTATTTGTCACGTGTACTGACCTTTCATTCTGTTCCAGGAGCTGCCTGATCTTCTGGATTAGGCTGGGTGTGTAGCCATATGCTGCACCACGTAGTTCTTCGCCCCCATCAGGCAGTTTGAAAGAGAAGGGGGCCAACTCCATCATGAGGTTGTCACCTATAAACTCATGCGCAAGAGCACGCTGCTTTCCTTCCCTGCCAATGTACACTCCAGCCTGTTTTAACCATCTGTATAAATGCATAAATTTTTTCATACACATACATGAAGGATCCTATGTACCCCAATGTACCTACGGAGGATTCTCAGTCTGTACCATGGGATGGCTAGCATGGATTTTATTGCAAGCCCTTGCATTGGTAGCATTTCAATTTGGACCCCAGCACTGTGAAGTAATTCCTGTTTCTTTTCCACACTCAGTACCCTGATCTCATCCCCAAGTATGAGTTCAGAACCCTTGGAATTGACCCCTGTGATGCTTCGTATGTTTTGGACCTCATGAATACGTCTTTTGCGGGTACATTGGCTGAGCTGATCAGGGGGTGATTTAGGAGATGTAATGCGAGCCAGTTTCAGAGGCTGTGAGTAGGGGTAAGTATACAAATTATTCATACCATTTATCAATTTTATTTACTTACAGTTCCACCAGTATTTATCTGAATGATGTTCTCCTTGGAAGCATCAAGCATCTTGTGCACTACCTTGCTGACAAGCTGCATCTCTTGTCTGGTTACAGATTCAGTACAATGATGTGAGTCATACTCGATGGCTTTGATGCTTCTATCACATGACCTACAGCACACCATAACATCATACAGGAGCAGCTGAATGATTCGTGCAGCTGGTTTGAGATTTTTGCTGGTCAGTGGTGTTGTGGAGTGACAGCAAGGGCAGTACGTAGCATTCAAATGGATCCACTCAATTAGGCATGGGGCACATACAAGCCTGTCACATGGGAGTTGAATTGGTTGTCTTAGCACATCAAGACAAATAGGACATATCAACTCATCCATAGCAGATAGCACCTGTGTTGTAGCCAATAGTGGTTGGTTTGGATTTTTAATGACTTTTTGTGGTGCTATTGCCTTTATGTGCTGTACAGTGTCAGCTGGAGTACTGCCACATGCTTCTGGTTTCCACCACCGAGTCATGTAAAATGGCATATTCCTGTTACAACCCTATGGTGAAAGAAGAATGAATTGTGAAAGTTTATTTTATTTTATTTTATTTTATTGCACACTACCTTGCAGGTGCTGACAGTATGGTTACTCCAGTCATATGGCTCCAGCGGACATGTGTATGGTGTTTGGCTTTGTGATGCAACTGTTGCACGTTTCATCATCACGTAGCACTTGTTGCAGAACTTAGGGGGGTGGATCTCAGGACTGTCTTTTTGTGTGTCTATGTGAAAGGCCGACAGTAGCTCTTCATGAAACTCCGCACACATGAACATGTAAGAGGGCCGTTTTTTTGCCATTGTTGCTTGTTTACGGCGTTTAGATGGTTTGCAACCCCATAACCGGCACAAATTATCCAATTGACCCTTGTGCTGTTCCATTGCGGCTCTCGTGACGTGAAAATTATTCATGGTTTTGTAAGACATTTTACAACTAGTTTGCAGGTGCGTAGTACGAAGCTGAATTCATTAAATGACTTACCGATTCTTTCTCTTTCTTCAGTGCGTTTTACAGCCGATTTAATAAGAGCACTTTTTTACCGTATGAAAGTGAACACGTGGTAGTTTTAGTTTTGTTTAGAAGCGCCCGTATGCGTGGCCATAAGTGCATTGCTTAAGTTATAGTATTTGATTGCGCAAATAGTGCTATAGTATTTCAGATGTTTTCTAAACATAAACCTGTTATTGATTTTTGCTTTGGTAGAAAGGGCCAAGTACAAGTGACCTCCGAAGTTAAGTGTCAGTTAATGAGCTTTATGGCGACCATTTTTATACATACACCGTAATTCAAACCTTACGATCTAATTTCAAAACCTAATGTCACGTACGGAACAGCCGTGAATCCACGAACCCGTACGATGTCTGCGAAGATTTGGCCATCTCGTTGGTGTAGCCGTTATCGCTCAGTACTGAGTTCAGCCGCTCGTGAAGGTGGTTGAATGCAAATCTTCACACACCCCGGCTGGTTCTGAAGGTCGTGCATAATAGATGGCGTTGCTCCCACTACTGTTCTACGTGTGTCAAAAAGGGTATAATTAGAACATTGCCCTTATGTACCGGAATAATGGCGTCAATAAGCTCATTATCTCAATACACAGTTCGGAGTCATTTTTTAACAACCAGGACACAAATTAGTTATAAAACAGGGCCTATTCATGTGTACATATCACTTCTACACAGAACCATACCTAAGACAATAACTGGTATAATTGTTTACGCTGATAGGGAAGTAATTTTTAATACGCTCACGCGCAATCAATGCGGATACTCCCCTTCTTTGTTATCGTTGTTCTCGTGAACTGAAGGTTTTGGTGGATTCTGAAAAACGTTACATTCAGTTGGAGCCTTGTACTGTACGTTCAGGTAGGTTTCAGACTGGCTCTAATAAAATCTTCGTAGTTTAACGATCCCGAAAAGTATGAATATTCCATGACTTTAATATGATCTCTGATACGGAAGCCTATGGAGTTTTATCAGGGTTAGCTCGAAAAAATATTCCCGGCTCTGTCCATGGATGGCCATTATCACACCATTGTTTCAAATTCGCAGCTGAACTGAATTTGAGCCTTGGACTATTAAATAGACGTTTTAAAGGACGACGTGCAGATCCACCCACAAATTAATGTTTTGCAAGAATTGCTATGATGCGATGCAACGTACACTGCACTGCGTACATGAATCAACAGTACCAGTAACCATCGTACTAAATTCCTGGGAAGCCCACTTACCCAGAGGTGAGTGCAAGGTAAGGATGCCGATATCTGCTCATACCAAAAAAATAAACCAGTAATAAGCATCTGTATTCATATCTAGGTGTCACCCATTAAGTGTAAACACAACAAAAATTGCTTTCAGTGGAACATATAGAATGTGTTGCACCATGCATACGATGATGACATAATAAAGGAGGCACAACTAGCTACATCTCTGCACTGGAGAAGCTGAAATGTTTCATCTGCCATGCTTCCACTGATAGGCCAGTTCAGCTACCTTGCCAGGTTGTTGTATGTACAGACTGCCTGGCACAAAGGTAGTACGTTGCCACACTGTGCCTAGCTCCTGCAGGACATCCTTTTGCACTGTGGTTCCTGCAATGGTGATATCAGGGCAGCACAACATTGGAGTGTAGTGCCAGCTAAGGAAGGTGTGCTTACTCCACTTCAGGGTATCGCTGGTTTATGACCACACTTCATCTTGTGGCCATTTTATAAATATCATGGGCGTCACCAGGGGGGGGGGGGGGGGGGGGGGGGGCAGGGGGGACCATGGCCCCCCCTCCCCCCCCCCCCCCCCTTTTGGACTGAATGGCGTCCTCTCCCTGTGATAAAAGTTAACATACATGTGCCCCCCCCCCCCCACTGGCTGAATTGGCTGAAAGCGGACAGCCCCCCCCCTCCCACCCACTGGTTGAATCAGCCAAAAGTGGACAGCACCCTCCCCCCCCCTCCCACTGGTTGAATCAGCCGAAAGCGGACCCCCCCCCCCCCCAAACTGGTCAAATCAGTCGAAAGTGGGCAGTGCATTTGCGGCTGTCAAATGGCGCCCCCTTGCCCTATCCTGCCCCCCCCCCCCCCCCCCCCCCCCCTTCCATTAAAGCTGGGGCCACCCATGTATGTAATACTTGTGATAAACAACAAGCATAGCCATATAAGGCTATACATCAGCAGTACACAGGGGTGTTTATTGTACTTCAGGGTACACTAGTTTTGACCACACCCCTTCCTGGTGTATCATAGTCAGCCATCTTGAAGTCATTTTATAAATGTAAGGTGAAGGCAGACATGTGAGTCTATACACTAGCAGTACACAGGTTGCTTAATCTACTTCAGGGTATCACTGGTTTTGACCACACCCCTTCCTGGTGTACGATAGTCAGCCATCTTGTGGTCATTTTATAAATTTAAGGTGAAGGCATGGCTGTAGTGAAAGAACCATACATAGATATGTGAGGTTATACATGTCCAGCAGTACACAGGTGCTTACACTACTCAGGTTCAAGGCTTTGCCCATACCTATTCCTGGTGGAAATAGTGTGGTCCTTGTACAAGACCTTGCATGTATAAACCTATCTACTGCACAGGTAATACTCTCACCAATGATTGACTTATGATATCCCAAAATCTGAATAACTTATGATTTAAACTAAGGTTTTCCTTTAAAATACATTGACCAAATGCATCACGGTACCTAGTTGCTAGGACGCGCACACATACAGTTTGTTTTAAAACGTATATCAGAGCCAGCTCGAACAAACCAAAAATAGAAAGCTCTTCCTATCCACTATAAGGTACTGATCTCAGTTTAGGCACCAAAACTTCAGGAGTTTGAGCATAAGCAAATTCGTGAGACAACTACGGCAAGACATGCGCCTGCCTTTCCTCGCGTGGCGATCGAGCGGCACAAGTTAAAATCATAAGACTGCTGAATCAGGTAGAGGACAGGCTAGGAACTTACAAAACTGCACAGCCGTTGCTATCCTTTGTTGTATTTAAGAGGAATAGTGCACATTCCAACGTTGCTTGTATGTGGCCATTTTGTTGCTAGGTGTAACGAGACACTGCAGCAGCCAAAAGTGTTTAATTACCAAGAGAGACATGCATAAATACACAGATAAGGTCAAGGTACAGTCCAGCTGGAGCCAGCACAAACACGCATGCGTACATAAATACAAAAATATATTATGTCATTCGCTACACTACTTCCTCCTTCGAAAAGGCCGGCCTCTTGGTCCGATTCAATAACGATCCGGCGGGTGTCTTATTCGCTGTGGATAACGACGAGGTGGTGGCTGATCTGCAGCTGGTTGTTCGTCCTGGGGAGTGGCCACTTCTGCTTGTACATCTTCATGACCATGAACTTCTAAGGCCAGTGGTTCATCCTGGGGAGTGGCCACTTCTGCTTCTGCTTGATCTTCTGGGCCCAGTTGTTCCTCCTCCGGGGCTGGTTGTTGTACTATCTCTTGTTCCGCTATCTCAAGGTCATCACTGTCAAAGAATTGCAATGTCGTACCTGGGTACTCGTGGCAATGACGACTTTGATTCGCACTGGTTGGGCCCTCTGCTTCTGGATTTTTAGCTTCAACATCATCAAAGTCCAGACGAATATCACTAGGGCATGGCTTCAGGCGATCGAAGTGTACAACCATCCTCTTACGTCTCCGTGCTGCAATACGTCGTAGATCCAGTATTCTGTAGGTGACCGCAGAAAGCCTCTTCACCACCCTAAATGGCCCAGTCCAGGGACAATGGAGCTTCCTAGGCTTTCCCTTGGGAACAACAGGGGTATGTAACCACACAAGGTCACCTGGTTCATACTGTTTCCCATGGACCCTCTGATTGTAGACCTCCTTCATCCTCTCCGTTGCTGTCCCCATGTTTTCCCGAGCAACTTGGAAGGCACCTTGTAGGATTTTCTCCAGTTGTCTTGCATACTCATGTTGTGGCTGGGATTCAGTTGGTGTAGACCCATAGACCAGATCCACTGGCAACTTGGCCTGCCGCCCGAACATTAAAAAGAAAGGGGAGAAACCTGTGGAGGGATGTATTGAAGTATTATAGGCCATACAAATTTTCCTCAAATGCAATTCCCATTGAGTAGGGTTGTCCTGGGCAGATGTCGCTAGCATGCTGATCAACGTACGATTCAATCGTTCAACAAGTCCATCTGATTGCGGGTGGTATGGCGTTGTACGTGTCTTACTGATTTGTAGTAATTTACACACTTCTTTCATCACATCAGACTCGAACTGTCGCCCTTGATCAGAATGCAACTGCTGAGGGATAGAGAACCTGCAGAAGAATTCATCAACCAGTTTGGTAGCTACTGTTATTGCCTCCTGATTAGGAATAGCATAAGCCTCTGCCCATCTGGTAAAGTAGTCGGAAGCAACTAAGATATAAGGGTTCTTAGCCTCCCCCGGGGTGATGGGTCCAACTATGTCTACTGCAACAATTTGCATGGGGTACCCAGAACTAATACCCTGGAGAGGGGCACGGCCTCGACGCGGGGGCATTTTTCTAGTAGCACACTTCACACACGTCCTACACCACTTCCCAACATCTCCTGCATGACCTGGCCAATAAAACCTCTCCTTCAGACGGGAAAGTGTCTTTCCTTCTCCTAAATGTCCTCCCAGTACACCCTCATGTAATTGCTTCAAAATATCTTGGCGAATACTTGCCGGGGCAATAACCTGCAAATGCTCACTCCCCTGATTGTCTTCATACCTTCTATACAAGACACCCTTTTTTACTACCAACTGGTCCCATTGCTGCACTAATATGTTTAGTTCCCTACTCTTCCCTTCCAGTTCCCCAAGGCCTACCATGCTCCCACAACTTACTGCCCTGAGCACAATCCCCACATTTTCATCCTCCAGCTGCAGCTGGCGCATGCTCTTCACATCTCCAGTTCCTGTCTGAAACTGCTGTGGCTGAATAGCTGATACGCCCACGCCTTTGCTGCTGGAACCACCCGAGATGATGGTTTCATTTTCATCTGGACCAATACGGGAAAGGGCATCAGCATTTCCGTGGTTGCATCCCCTGCGGTGAATTACAGCAAAGTCATACTCTTGGAGCTGTTCTAACCATCTTGCGAGTTGCCCTTCCGGTTCTTTCATGTTGTAAATCCATTGCAAGGAGCTGTGATCAGTGCGAAGAGTGAAGCGACGTCCTAGCAAGTATGGCCTGAAGTGTTTCGTAAAGGTGACTAATGCCAATAGCTCTTTCCTTGTCACGCAGTACTTTCTCTCAGCTTTACTAAGTGTACGACTCCCGTAGGCCACTACTTTCTCCTCTCCATCGTGGTCCTGAGACAGCACTGCTCCTATACCATACTGACAGGCATCTGTATCAAGGATAAAAGGCTTCTCAAAGTCTGGGAATGATAGTATGGGGGCAGACAATAGTCGCGATTTGAGTTCATCAAATGCATGGATACACTCTTGTGTCCATTGAAACTCACGACCTCGCTCGGTAAGTTGGTGTAACGGTCTGGCAATGGCAGCAAAGTTGGGAATGTATTTCCTGTAGTATCCCACAAGACCAAGGAACTGTCTGACATCTTGAACTGAATTTGGTGTCTTCCAGTTTTGGACTGCAGAAACCTTTGTGGGATCAGTACTAATACCCTGTCTTGAAATTCTGTGCCCTAGAAATGTTACTTCTTCACGAAAGAGATGGCATTTGGAAGTTTTCAACCGCAACCCTGCTTGCCTTAATCTATCCAGCACCAATTCCAAATTGGATAAGTGCTGCTGAAAAGACTTACCTACAATCACGATATCGTCTATGTAGACGAGGCAACTTTTCCATTGGATGCCAGACAAGACCAGGTCCATCAACCGCTGAAAGGTTGCTGGAGCATTGCAGAGCCCAAAGGGCATAACCTTAAATTCGAAAAGACCATCTTGCGTGCAGAACGCTGTCTTTTGCCTGTCATTCTCATCCATCTCCACCTGCCAGTAGCCGCAAATAAGGTCGAGAGTTGAAAACCACTTGGAACCATTCAAAGCATCCAGCGAGTCATCTATTCTTGGGAGGGGGTAAGCATCCTTACGAGTGATAGAATTTAACTTGCGATAATCCACACAAAAACGTAAGGAGCCATCCTTTTTTGTCGCTATGACCACCGGGGATGCCCAGGGGCTTGAAGAGGGTTGCACAATTTCGCGCTTGAGCATATCTTCAATTAGCTTGCGGGCCTGTTCTCTTCGAAAGGGTGGCATTCTCCTAAACTGCTGACGGATTGGAGGGTTACTGCCAGTATCAACTGACTGCTTAACCATGTTACTACGCCCCAGTTCATCGTTCGATTCAGCAAAGACATCTGCATATGCCATCAACACGTGATACAACATCTCCATTTCCTCCTTACTCAGATCAGCTGCACCATTTTGTACCATCTCCCACAATAATTTCGACTTACTTTCAGAAACTTTTGGTATCTTCTTTTCTTGACTCATTGCATCTGTTACAGGTGCCAACACTGATTCGTCCTGCAACCTCGTGGCTCTGGCTATTCTTGTACCCTTATGAACGACAGTCTCAGTTGGCAAAGGATTACACATCAGAACAGGGATACTACCTAAAGGCTCTCCTATTGAAGGTGTAACCACGGCTCCTGCAACAATTATAGGGATATCAGGTCTGCTACCCTCCACTAACCACACCCCCTTGCATGTGGAAGATGTATACGCCATGGTTTGAATCTCACTATAGGCTGGTATCTTGACAGTCTCTATGAGACTAACACTCACCTCATTAGCCAACATGTCACTACTATTGCTACTGTCAGCATGGTGCTGTAACTGGATGGAAACTCCTTCAAGCTGCAACACCATCTTGGATAGGTCGATGATGCCTTCATGTTTCTCTAGAAAGTCCAGCCCCAGGATAGATTCAACCTTGAGGGAATCAACGACTACAAGGTCAGCGGAAAATGCCTGATCTGCCAAATGGAATTCAAGAGTGGTAACTCCACACACAGGAACAGTGCTACCCTCTACACCAACAAGGTGCCTCCCTCTCCACGGTGACAGTCCAAATGTGCTTGCACCTCCAAGTCTGTCCCAGACATCTTTTCTTACAAGACTTACTGCTGCACCTGTGTCTAGCATGAATTCTACAGGTGAACCCTTAACAATAGCTACAATGAACTTCGACATAGCAGGATTAACAGCTAAACTATACAAACTATTTTTAACCTGGACCATTGTTTCCTTACCCTCATATGCTTGGTCCTTCGCATAGAGGGTATCTAGTTTTCCTGCTTCCGCTTCTGCCAGCCAGCCGCGCAGCCCCTGGCAAAGTGTCCTTCCTTGCCACACTTTAAGCAGATGATCGTATCCTTGGAGGCTGCTGGTTCTCGAGAGGAATTATACGCCTCGGGTCTCCTTCTACCTGCGCGTGCTTGTGCCGGCCGTTCGGACGTCTCTAGTTTCCCCATCCTTTCTGACAATGAGTGGATCATGGCCATTAAGGTTTCCCGTTCTCCGACCGGAACATCACTGACGACTGATATTTTGGAACCTTTGGTCTCTTGATGGAGATACGACTCCATTTCCATCGTGCACGAAACCGCGTCGTCCAGAGTCTTCGGTTGTCTCTGTCGGACAGCAAAAGCAACCTTAGGATTATCCAACTCACTGAGATATCTCTCGAGAGACAACAAATCCTTAGCCTTTTCGTCAATTCCGGGAAACGCTTTGTCTGCGAGGATGCGCAACTCATCTCCGAAATCACTCCAATGTTCGTCCGGTCGCCTTTTCCTGGTCTGAAATTCGACAACATACAGCTGACGCTTACTTTCTGGCTCAAAGCGCTTCTGTAAAGCGTCCTTCGCTGCTTGGAAGTTCTGTTTCACCTCTGGCACCAACCTCCTCCAAGCGGTTTGAGCCTTTCCAGTTAGCCGGACGGGTAGCCAGAGTAGTTTCGTCGGTTCGTCCCAGCCATTAACCAAAGCCACGGCCTCAAAGTGCTCAACCCAATCGGTCCAATTTCTGTCGCCAGAGTAGGTGTCGGGAGAAACCAGCGGTCGGTTGGTTTTGGTCTGAACCAGAACCCTCGGGCTCGGAGTTCCCGTTCCGCCTTCTTGTTCGTTCATCCTGCCGACTACGCCAAGTGTAACGAGACACTGCAGCAGCCAAAAGTGTTTAATTACCAAGAGAGACATGCATAAATACACAGATAAGGTCAAGGTACAGTCCAGCTGGAGCCAGCACAAACACGCATGCGTACATAAATACAAAAATATATTATGTCATTCGCTACACTAGGCTTACGATTTCATTTCCAAATTACTGGGCGTCGGTCTTTTTGACAAACGTTTCTATGTAATGAATCAGTAGTGCTCCAGACGCTCCGGGCATCGGACTGGTATTCATGGAATAGAATGCGAGGTTCTTGTACGCAGCTCCGTTACCCTGCCAATCAGACCATATCTTGTCGATAAATCCGTGGTGAAGGAAGAAGATAGGATCATTTGCCGAGGCAGCTGTGCACATAGTACCCCCTATGTTGCAGTGAACACTGTTGTGGAAGTTGTTTTGAATCTGGTCGTGCCAAGTCCGGAACTGACTGACACCCATCCGTTGGGCCATAGCCACAGCTGCGCAATCGGGAAGCACATTGTTGAAGCTGCGTGATAAGGAATTACCGTCTGGTTGCGTCCATGTCTGCCACTGGAATGGTCCCGTCGTGACGCGTTGGCCATTAGTTCTTCGGTCTCCATTGCCTCCAAACCCACATTGCGCATTCCAGATGATGGAGTTTTGCCATGTTTGTGATTCCAAACTCCAGTCCCAATAAGGCATAGTTATTCGGCAGTCAACTTGCCTCAGCAGATTCTCCAGTTGATATGGGAGGTGATTAGTGCCACAATTACTATGGAACGCCAAACTGGACAAAATTATTTCTTCCTCACCGCAACGATCATGACTATCGAATCGATCCTTTGCGGTCATCGAATCGATTGTCCTGCTAGCGCATTGCAGTCTATGGAACGCCAAACTGGACAAAATTATTTCTTCCTCACCGCAACGATCATGACTATCGAATCGATCCTTTGCGGTCATCGAATCGATTGTCCAGCTAGCGCATTGCAGTCGAGCTAATCATAATATGCTAATACACCCAAACCCGCGGCCGGATCCGGTTTCTTACTGAGTTTACAGAACTTTGGAGCCTGACCATTTAAATAATAGAGATGCTTTTGAGGCGTGGGATTTTGAGCAAGCTTTCTTTAAAATATCATATGTAGCGCGCGAAGGTCTAGAGACCAAGAGCAAGTCAGTGACCTATGCTCAAAGGCCTACTTTGTAAGTTTTTTATATTTCCAATCCAGCTGTGTGCATCTCATTCAGCTGATTCCGGGCTTTATTTCTCGCAGCTACCATTGATATTGAAGGATCTCATCGGGTTAGGTGACGGGTACAGCCGGATTTATCGAATCAATAGGCCTACCACTCGTCCGTCTCCACGCTTCTGACACCACGGAACGGAAACCAACAGTATCTACTAGTCATACCTGACATTATTCATTCGGTCTGCCATTGTTCACTGTCTATAGTCCCTGCTGAAGGCGACTCTGTGAACAAAATGAGGGGATAACTGCAGGGGCTTACTACACAGCTATTTGCTCTCCCTACTGCCTCATCAATCTATCTCCCTTCCCTTTCCTTCGCTCACTGCCGTCCTCTGTACTAGACCACACTGATGTCATTCTAAGGGCTCCTGCATTTCACCCTTATGGCTTTCAGCAGTACCCGTCCAGAGCTGCTCCTGAGCTTGTGTACAGTGAAGCACCAACAGCAGCAGGCTCTTCACAAGGAGTTTTGTCAGCAGCTGGTTGGCACCAGATACTTGGGTCAGAGATGTATGACATCACCACGATGCCAGAGGGAAAGAGAACTTGATCGGCAGGTGAGCCAAACAAATAGATTACAATAATTCCCTCCTCTTTATCCTCCCACCTTCCCTCCTCCCCTTCTATGCTCCCCTAATCCCAGGGCTGGGGTGGGGGCGGGGGGGGGGGGGGGGGGGAGGTCAAACAACTCCCCTTCCATAATGAAGGTCACAAGTGATGTGACCCACTATCTTCCAATAATGAATTGTTATTTGATATATATTTGGTGCATGATTTCAATGGTACTACTGACTATTTAATAGTACAATTTGTCTGCATTTAGAATTAGGCCTCTCTAAGTATACTCACTCGCACATATCTGACCGCCCCCCCCCCCCCTTAAATCTGGCTATGGCCCTGTATCCTCCTCCCCCTTCTCTCCTTCCTCCATCCCTCCTACTTTGCTGGTGAACAGCCTCATAACAGTATACGTACCACTCTTCTCTCTTCCTCCATACCTCAGGCCACTCCCTCATCATTTAACATGCTAGCTGAACTGGAAGCCATTTGGCACAAGAGGGACGAAGCAGCACAGCAAAATGAAGCCCCAGTCACTGGATCTGTTGAAGGCCAATCAGTACCTGTAAAAATCGAGACACTATTGGGAAAAGTGGTCCAATTGAAAACTGTGCAACCGTACTGGCGGCAACAGCCCTAAAAAAGTGTATGTTAGCGGTGTCATTGGAATGTTTAAACCTACCATCTAAACAACAGAATGGTCACTTCTCCAGTTATCATTATGTGCGTCCGCCGTGCATGTGTGTGTGTGTGTGTGTGTGTATGTTTTTGTGCTCAGTCCACTGATCAGGTTATCACAATCTCTTTGCATATGCATGTGTGTGTATGTCTGTGAAGTGTGTGCAGGGTTGTCATTGGGTGTGTTTATTTATAAGGTGTGCTATTGATAGTTTTTACCTCTCATCTGTAGAGCAATCCAACTGATCTAAGTTGATCTCTTTGTACATGCATCTGCACCTTTAAAAAAAATTAAATGGTACATGTTGATATACCCAGCCTCTGTGTGTGTGTGTGTGTGTGTGTGTGTGTGTGTGTGTGTGTGTGTGTGTGTGTGTGTGTGTGTGTGTGTGTGTGTGTGTGTGTGTGTGTGTGTGTGTGTGTGTGTGTGTGTGTGTGTGTGTGCAAGGAGCTAGAAGTGTGCATAAGGTACCGCTGAGAGCTCTTTGATATCTCTGTTATTCAGGTCAAACAATAATTTGGAATCTTGAAAGTCTTTAAGAACCAGAACCTAGATGGATTCCTTGTTGAAGGCCAGTGCTGCAGCCTTTGCTGAAATATTTCAGGCACTAATAACTGGAATTGAGGAGATTTAATCAGTCATGTTGAACACTTGAAGACATCCTTTTATCACATTACTGTTCCGCTAGTGATTGAAGTAAATGTGCTCTCAGTTGTTTTATTTTTGTGGATGTTGTTTATCACCCAAAAAAATCAGATTTTGTTTAGCTTGCATGCTTTGTAGCACCTGCATTGAGATTAAACCAAAAAAACAAGCACTGATCTAGACATAAATAACAATATGGTGATACAGGTACCTAAGATGTAAATCACCACTGAGACAAATCCAATAAATAAATAAAAAGAAATACGATGAGAACTTCAAATAATGTATGGTACACAAATCTTTCACTATAGATCGAATTATGAGTTGAAGGAATGATTTTTTTTAAGAATTACATGTAAGGTCTAATACTGCACCATGGTGTGTGAGATCATAATTGGGCATCATGAAGGTCTTTAAGAACCAGAACCTAAAGGGATTCCTTTTTGAAGGCCAGTGCTGTAGCCTTTGCTGAAATTGCAGGTGATATACCTTGCTTGCAGGCACAGAATCACTATATGTCCTCTAGAAATTCATGATTCAAAATGCTGCCCGCTGATGGCTAAGTGTTGTTTTTGTTGGGCACTAAAGTAATAATTTATTATTATTTTCCCCACCATCTGCACTGTTCCATGCATGCAGAACCTGCTTTCAAAGAAGAGCAGAAGAATAGATTGAGAGAAGGAAAAAGCTATAATAGTTCCAAATAGCTAGTGGTACACCTAATATGGTATGGAGACACCACCTTGCATGTCTTCAAAAACGGATGGAATATCAAGTACTAACATCCACCGAGAAGAATAAAGACAAACTGCTTCTTGTTGGACCGGCTTGAAGTAAAGCTTGTCGAGTTACTTTAAAAAATGACAGGTGAGGGGTTTAAGGAACTTCTTATATCCTATTTTCCAAAGGTAAAGGATTTGCAAACCACAAAAGGAGTGGATCTTGAACCGTTGACAACACCAGAAGTATTGAAACAGTAAAGGTACCTATAATGTACCGTTGCAGTGGTACCTTGATTTACTAAATGTATATGAGTCTCCTCACAATGTATAAGCTTGATAATGTACACCCCGTAAATGTGCATGTATTTATAGATGGATGTTTGTCACACATTTGGGTACAGTTTTCCTGACTAACTACACACTAAGGTCATCATTAGTATATATGAGTAGCTACATGATTTATGAACCATTGAAAGGAGGGGATGACAAAAGCGCTGATGCGATAAATATATGCTTGCATATATTTCATTTTTGTAATGACGGCATTATTATTTGACAGCTGTAGCACTTAAAGCCACGAAAGGAGGCCCTTATTTGTGAATGGTATAGTTAGACAAAGACTATTTATTTACCTTATGATCTTAGGGAGATGTATCTGAAGAGGAGGTGAATGTGTTTTCAGTTGTGATTGATTTGAGCTTTTGACTTAGAAATTTCAGGAGGACATAATGATTCTGTGCATGTGTACCTGCAAACAAGGGATATATGTGTAGATGGGCTATATATATATATATATGGTGCAGTAGAAGATTATTTTTAAAATCATTCTTTCAACCCAGAATTTTTCTGACGTTGATCTAGTGAAGGATATTGTGTCTGCAAACAAGGCTACTATATGTTATTTAAAGTTCTCATTGTATTTCATAACTAGAGGATTTACCTGATTAGATATAACCATATTGCTATTTATATCTAGACCAGTGAAGTACTATAATTAATGCTTTCTGTGTTGTTTGTTTTAAAAACATTTATCTAAATGCATCAGTATAAGTATATATTGTTGATGAAATAGCTTTAAGCTAATTTATCTTCTTAGGAACCACTGAGAATTGCAATTAGGCAAAACATTGTTTTCATTGATGCCAGGAAGCAAATAAACGTAGCTTTGATCCTTCTAGGCTGCTTAATCATAGATTGACGGTGGTATTGTGACTTAAGTCGATCGACTGACTTAAGTCACAAAGCTTAGTTACTAGCAATTGTATTCACCTGGTCTGTCAAAACTTAGTTACCTTTCATGTGGCAGATTATATACACTGATAGTATGGCTACAAAATCTATGAATGCTACAAAACCTATTAATCTCTACAGGACTGTCCCCTTCATCACTACAAAGCAGTGCATGACCTTTCTCTGTGCATGCTTTCAACTACACCTATGCACCACATGAAATAAAAACGTCAATTCAATCTCTTCACGTCTGATGCAGCTTATTTGGAGGTGTGTGGGAACACATTTTTTAATGACATTGTTGCCAAGCAAAGATACTAAACATACTGCAACTACAATAAGTACATGTATCTGCAGTGCATTTCTTACTGGCATTTGCTCTCTCCATTCACCAATCAGCACAAGACTGATTACATTCCTTAAGGTGTCAATGTAAGCCACTCCCCATATGATTTTTTTAGCCCATCAGAGGTGGATTTAGGCATCGCTATTTTGCCTGCGTCAGAATAGTTAATGGGGCACATTTATCCAAGCATGCAGGTATTCCCAAACACCACCCCCTCTTCCCTCCCTAACACCATCCCCTCTTCCCTCCCTAACACCACCCCCTCTTCCCTCACTAACACCACCCCCTCTTCCCTCCCTAACACTACCCCCTCTTCACCAATGCATTAGAGGCTCCAGAGTATATCTTCAATTAATGTTCTGTAGATGTTTCCATTTACATTTTTCATGGACTGAAGGCTAACTGTAGCTGGGCTTGATGTTTGAAACTGTCTGGCAAAGCCAGGACCTGTTGTGGTAACAATTTACTACCAGCTACAGTTAGCCTTCAGTGCATGCTGCACACTCTCACTTAAATGCACAACGTGCACATGTACTGGTATGGTGATTAGTGATGTGTATATGCCTATAATGCTCCCCCGAGTTTTCTGGACCACTCCATACAGCTCTTTGTTGTAAACAGCCTACCAAATGCCTGTTTTGCTGGCTTTTCCCCCAGGACCTTGTTTGTATTGCATAATACATGATCCCACACCTCCAAATGAGCTGCATCAGATGTGAAGGGACTGAATTTCATGGTATGTGTGGTTGAATCCATGCACAGAGCAAGGTCATGCAATGCTTTGTCCACACATGCATGTAGTGATGAAGGGGACAGTCCTGTAAAGATTAATAGGTTTTGTAGCATTCATAGATTTTGTAGCCATACTATCAGTGTATATAATCTGCCACATGAAAGGTAACTAAGTTTTGACAGACCAGGTGAATACAATTGCTAGTAACTAAGATTTGTGACTTACATGTAAGTCAGTCGACTTAAGTCACAATACCACCGTCAATCTATGATTAAGGTACTATACATATGTACTTTATGAGGTCAACATATGTACTTCTTCATGCACATGCAAATAATTAATGGTGTCCTTACTGGCATGCATGCAGGCACATCAGTTTTACTATCTAGGTGTAAACACTGCAATGTTCAGAATTGTGCAAGCTAAAGGTTCGTTTACAAAGTAACATTGCTGTTGATGTTTGTGATATTCCTGATGATTTATTCCAAAGGTAGTAGAATGAGTCACATAGTATTGTACAAATAGATAGCTGTTTGTATGCAGCGAATGCACTGTTTGAGATTGGAAATAGCAAGATGCCATCACTAATAGAAACAACATAAGAGCTTTACTGCTAAACTATTATTGTACCATTAAATTTAAAGTAGCTATGGCTATGGTTCAATTCATAGAGAGATTTAAAACATTACGTGTGCATTGTTCTGTCACACTTCACCGACAACAGATTGAAACGCTATTTGGTTTATTATTATATATCTTTGTCTTCACATTCCATTTTACGTTTCTTCATAGGGATGGATGCAATCCTTGCTATGGAATTTGACAAGGTGCCATTCATATCATTCCCAACAGCCGGCTTCAACTTGTGAAATGGAACTGAGGCAAGGATATGTTATAGGAAACGATGGATTTGATTTTAAGAGTGCATTTCATTTGTTATTGAGTATGTTATTTTCTGCATTTTAACACTGTTCATTGATAGGCCGGCATCATGATTATCATAATTGTAAAAGCATAGATATACTGTAAAACAATCTCTTGTTGTAAATCTACCACATCAGTATAGTTAGTGAAATTGTTTTAAGCTAAACCAATGAGCCGGAATTGCAATTAGCTAGGCAGAAATTTGTTTTCAATGATGCCATGGTCAAAGCAAACAGAATCGAAGTAGCTTTATTGTATTGTGCTGTACTGTATGAGGTCATGCCACATACGTACTTAATCATGCACAAGCAAGGTATCCTTACTGGCATGCATGCAGTTTTGCTGTCTAGGTGTATACATTGCCAATGTAAATTGTGCAAGGATGTTGCGACCATCCTGTTCTTGCTGAAGTGGTGCACATCAGGTTCTAATACATATTCCTGATAATATAAGTGAGATTGTACAGATGTTAGTAGAAAAATGTGTCACATTGTATTGTACATGAAGTAGCTAAATCTTTACTTAACCTGCACATGCATAAATAGATAATGGTTGCAAGAAATGATAGAGAGTTGTTTGGTGCTGATTATGCAGCAAATGCAAATAGCATAATGTCAATTGGCAATCACTAATACATTAGAACATTACTTCAGGACAATTAAAGTTAAGCTTGAGCCTACTGTACAACTCAGACAGCACAGCTGATTTTGTTTTGCCCGATGTTATGGCAAGACGGGAGGCAAGCATTTGAAATTAATTTATGGCTTCTTTTCCCCAAGCACCATACGACTCTGCAACCAGAGGTATACAACACCACCCCAAGGCATTGCATTTGAGGTCATTTTCTGTGTGTTTATGCTCTTCAGTGGACAACGCAGCTGCCACAGCTGACAATCCCGCTACTGATACAGTTTTAGGATTTAGCGGTGATGTCACTGAAATATCAAAGGCAGCTGGTTTACCAAGGGCCCAATTGGGTAGCAAAATGTCTGCAGGGCGTGAGTGGTCATGGTCTGAAGTACAGTTGCAGCCCGTCTCCACCATCACACTCAAGTGGGCTCTACGGCAAGTCTCCACCAACACATTGCACAAATGGTTGTGACAGATGACCACGTCTCCTTTTTTGCATGTCGTGGCGTGGTGACCAAGGGGATCTAATGCACTGTTTGGGCATAGGGCACACTGGGAACCAATAGAGGTGTCTAAACTGAGCCACCACTTGACAGCTACCTGGAATACTGAAGGCTCAAGATGAAGGCCGAGACCTTCAGAAGGGACTACAGACAGCCAAGAAGCAGCATGCGAGGATGAGACTGACAACAGACAAGCCTTATCAGCAACAGAAGAAGCAATCAGGATGCTATTGAACTGATGGATATCAATCTTGCTCGAAAGTTGCTTTTGATGGACTGGAGATAAAACTAAACCATCAGTCTGAATTGCATCAGAAGGAGATATGGATGCATTAAATGTCTATGGAGCCATAGCCAGAGGAATATAGAGATGCAATGAATGCTGCAGGTGAGTGGCAGGACAGAGACCTCATGCCCAACCCTCCACTGCTTAGGCTTAGCTGGGCTTGCTGCCAGGCAACATCAGTTGTATCAACTGCAGTGCATGATGAAAAACATCTACGAACATCTTCATCAAAAAGCTCAAGAGAAGCCATAACAAGTGAAGGAGGAGTGGCACGGGCTAGATGTGCAAGCCGAAAGAACCCGCCACACATACGCAAGAGTGTTAAAGCAACCTGACGGTCCACTGCACCAACTTCCTCAAGTCTTTCAAGCAGGGGTCTTGCCTCTCAAAGGCTGAGCAAAAATCTTTGTCACCTATTGGAATTCCCAAGATCTCAATTTTGGGATTGCAAGACTGTTTCATGTCAGATGGGAAAGATCTCAGATCACTTTGGCTGAAGAGCTCACATTCACAAAGAGGCCAAGTGATGGACCAATACCTTTGATCAATGCCAGTGCCCTATGTGGGACCAGCCAACACTCCATCATCATGATACCAGGCATCGAACTGAAGATGTGAACAAACCTCATCTTTAATGATAGCAGAAATTAGTAAGTTCAAGACCAGGTCAAAAAAAAGAGGTCCTAGTAGATCCCCTTGCTGAACTCCAGATTCAGACTGCAGATGACCCATTGTGCGCCATAACAAAGGATGTTGCCCATAGCACCAACAGGCCCAAGGGAGTAACTCTGGAAAGTGATTTTTAACTTCGATCAAGAGAGCTTGACGTGACACCAAATTAAATGCATTCTTCAGATCTACCTTAAGAACAACAAATTCAGTATCATACCAATGCTCCTCAACACATCTCCTCAGCCTATGAGCAATTTTCTCTGTGCCAAAAGGGCATGCCACCCCAAATTGATGTGGATGAAAAAACTCTGCTGCCTTGCATTTCACTGCAGCACACAGACACTTTCCTGTCAGGTGGCAGAGGGTTTCTCCAACAGCAATGGGCCGAACATCCAGGGGGCAATCAGGCTTAGATTTATTCAATGCAGTCAGGTTTCCACCAGCGAGGATGACAGACAGTTGAGATGGGGCTCTTCCTGACGCAAGAAGATGAACAACTGCCTTGAGAGAAGACAGAACTGCCGTCTGAAAAGGAGAGTCTGCTGTATCAATAAGATGCTGGACATGGAGACCATTAGGCCCAGCAGCAGTGAGTTTAGGAAATGATCTCAAAATGGCCATTATGTTAACACTAACATCAAATTCAGGTGCAGTAGGTGTGATAGGATGTTCACACTTGGGGTGCTATGTAAATAGTACTTCCATGTCTCTTCAGAATTTGTTGCAACACCTGATGAAACTAATGCCTGACATGCTTTGCCATAAAGACCATCTTGGGCAAGGGAGATGCTAAGATCACCAGTTGTTTTGAAGAGCTGTCCTTGGCATGATACAATTGGTTGAATGGTAAAGCACGGGCCGTTGCCATCCTCCACAATTCACTGAAGCTATCCTTTAACCAAAGGTCACAAAGAGCCTCAATGGGGACTGGTTTATTATGACGGCCTCCTCGCTTAGCACTTGGAAGGATGCACTTTGGAAGCTTCAATCAGGAATTTAAGGAGTTCTCAGAAACAACCCTCTGTAAGGATGAAGAGAGAGCTCTTGCGAAGGCATGCTTAGCACGGTTAGGAATAAATTGTATGGTGGCACATTTGAGGCTGAAAACGTCCTCTAGGGCAGCACTGGAGTTTAAATTTTAGGACTGGCTACCAGGGGAGGCTAATACATATGATGTAGATTATATACATTTCAGACTGTGCGAGGACTGACGGGACAAGGTAACCAACTCTGAACAATGATGGCAAATATAAAGACGTTTTCAACCAGGTGTTAGGGACATCACCAGGAAAATCCCTTTGGCATGACTGGTCATATGGGAGTGCCACATGGATGGAGCAATATGTTCCTTACACCCTTGTACTGCACATGGTTTCCCTTCCGACAGCAATCCTCTCCAGATGGCTCCCATCTTAAAATTTAATTAACTGTAGCTATAGTGTGTTGTGTGTATTACGCATTATTCATGTATTGTAAATATGATTGTAAATAGTATATGTTTTATTTGATATATAATTATTGTTTCTATGCATACCATTATGTTATGTAAAGTTAAAGTAGTTATGGATCAATTCATAGAGGGATTAAAAACATTATTTGTGCATTGTTCTGCCATACTTTACCCACAACAGATTGAAATGATATTTTGTTTATGTATCAAAGTTTGTAGAGGTTAGTCCCATCTTGTATAGGAATTCATTTTTTTGTCTTCTTGACGTGAAATTGATTTCCAATGAGATTTAGAAGAGCAAGCTATCAGTTTTTAAATGAGGCAAACGGTATGTCTTGTCAAGGTACATGCATACGTGTTACCAACATTATCTTCCAGATGGAAAATTGCCACATGGGCGTTTGACCCAGTCCATTTTAATGACCCCACTGCAAGATTCCCAACAGCTGAAACTTGCAAAATGGAAATGAGGGGATGATATGGTGGAAGCAGTTATAGGAAACGATGGATTTGGAATGTTATAAATTTCACGTGTGCCTTTGAATTGATGAGTGGGTTATTCTCTGCATTTGTTTACTAGCTCTGTTCATTAATAGGCATCATGTTCATTATAATTATAGAAGCATAGATATAAGCTCTTGTTTTAATCTACCAGGAGCTACAAAGCATGGGAGCTAAACAATCTCATTTATTAATTTACAAAAACGAACAACCAACTGAGATTACCAATCACTAGTAATGAGATAAAAGGATATCTTCAAGTGTTCAACATGACTGATTAAATCTCCTCAATTCCAGTTATTAGTGCCTGCAATATTTCAGCAAAGGCTGCAGCACTGGCCTTCAACAAGGAATCCATCTAGGTTCTGGTTCTTAAAGACTTTCATGATTCCAAATTATTGTTTGACCTGAATAACAAAGATATCAAAGAGCTCTCAATGGTACCTTATGCACACTTCTAGCTCCTTGCACACACACACACACACACACACACACACCACACACACACACACACACACACACACACACACAACACACACCAACACACATGCATGCACGCACACAGAGGCTGGGTACATCAACATGTACCATTTAATATTTTTTTAAAGGTGCAGATGCATGTACAAAGAGATCAACTTAGATCAGTTGGATTGCTCTACAGATGAGAGGTAAAAACTATCAATAGCACACCTTATAAATAAACACACCCAAGACAACACTGCACACACTTCACAGACGTACACGCACATGCATATGCTAAGAGATTGTGATAACCTGATCAGTGGACTGAGCGCACACACACACATAAATGTCAGGTATGACTAATAGGTACTGTTGGTTTCCGTTCCGTGGTGCCAGAAGCGTGGCCGGAGACAGACGAGTGGTAGGCCTATTCGATAAATCCGGCTGTACCCGTCACCTAACCCGATGAGATCCTTCAATATCAATGGTAGCTGCGAGAAATAAAGCCCGGAATCAGCTGAATGAGATGCACACAGCTGGATTGGAAATATAAAAAAAACTTACAAAGTAGGCCTTTGACCATAGGTCACTGACTTGCTAGTGCGCTACATATGATATTTTAAAGAAAGCTTGCTCAAAATCCCACGCCTCAAAAGCATTTCTTATATTTAAATGGTCAGGCTCCAAAGTTCTGTAAACTCAGTAAGAAACCGGATCCGGCCGCGGGTTTGGGTGGTATTAGCATATTATGATTAGCTCGACTGCAATGCGCTAGCTGGACAATCGATCCGATGACCGCAATGGATTGATTCGGTCGTCATGATCGTTGCGGTGAGGAAGAAATAATTTTGTCCAGTTTGGCGTTCCATACTAATCACCTCCCATAAGTTGAAGCAGGTACCAACGGTGCCAGGGAAAGAAGTACGTTATGGTGTGAATGCCGGCTCCAAAAAAGTCGGTGTGGAGATCTACAAGACTGTTGTAGCACGGTTTCCACTGTGGTTGTGTGCTTACAGTCACGACCGCATTGATGTAACGACAGCGTTCCGCCTGCGTGAGCGACCGCCAGTCTTTGCGCACTCGACAGCAGTTCAGTGGTCAACACTCCTCTAGAGCACGTGCACCTCTTTCCACACGTGTCATACTGGGTGCCGGACCCGGTGCATGTCTCTGTAGAAGCTAGTGTAAAGAATGCCCCATAATGCGAAGTAACAACTTACGTGGCTTGCCGAGCATTCATTTAATGTCGTGCAAGCTGGGAGTGGCAGGTTTTGGCGTTTCATGAACTGGCCGCCTCGAGCTCTCTTCTTGCCACCCAGATTAACATTTTCGACTCCGAGCAGGCCTTTGAGAACAGGCGGGAGAGTTTGGTACTGCGAAGTGGGTTGAGTCGATTGATTTGTTGGGGTTGTGTAAGTGTCCGGGGGTGGAACGTTCGGAAACGGTTTGCGTGCTGACGCTTTAACGTGCTGGTCAAAGGGGCCGAGATAATGCCGCCCGAATTCGTCGTCATTCAGATCGCAGAAGTGTTGAGGGTATCCGTTGTTTGGGTCGTGAGGCGCATAAGGATCGAAAGGGTGGAAATGAGCTACAGTGGAAAGTAAAATACCCGATAAAATGATGAAGTCAGTGCGGATAATATTAAAATACTAACCTTCTGTTGTGAGCATCTGAATGCACAAAACACAGAGAAGAAAATGCGTCTTCATCTCAGTTGAAAATACAATTTGTTAGGGAATATGGACTGCATGTATGCCTTGCATGAGCCCTCTATATATATATATATAGCTCTACAGTCTGTATATAGGCCAAATACTTGAGTGAATTGATGCGTGTTGGTGCGTAGACGAGCGGGCAGACGATGCAAAGCAGTGACAAGCTAAAGGAGCCTATTGTGAGATCACTTCCGGTAAGAAACTCACAAACACTTTGTGTCGTTGCGTGTATTGGCTAATTTGATCAATGCAGCGGCTTGGCGACAAACATTTGTTAACTGAAATGAGGATGCATGCTCTATAACCTTTTAATGACCTTTTCTGTGGTAGTAATTAGATAAATAGTGCAGATTTATACTTGTAGCTCTGCATGCTGCGGCTGATTAGTGATGTTATGAAGCTTTTAAAGTTCACCGCCGTCTGTGGAATCAAGCGGGAAAACGTGCACGTAGTTTGTTCAACTGTATCTCCGTAACGGATGGCATAAAAATTAACGAACAGAACAATTCGATAGGTATAGGACCTCTCTACCTACAAACCGAATTTGACGCGAATTGATTACTCCTACCGAAAGTTATGGCGGGTTTGAACCCAGTGGGGTATCGAACGTTGCAATACTGACACGGAGCAAGTGCAAGACTCCAAAATGTATTTTACCTTAGAGAAATGGTGCAGTATGAAGTGTTGAAAATAGGAAGTTGATAGCATTAACGGTTCTGAAGTTATAGCAAATCAAACGTAATGCATTTTTATTATACTTTTTTATAATACACGCTAGGTCCCTTTTCTCGTAAACTTTCCCAAATATAGGGCTTGAATTCTAATTCTATCAGAGACATGTCATTCTCCAGAGCTTCAAAATAACATGCATTGCCTTAATTTGCATTTTATATCAACCAAAGATGGCACTGCTTTGTATCAAGCATAGTATAAGTGAGAATGAAATGAACTTACATGCAACAATTTTCTTTAAAGCATATGTAAAATATGTCAGTTGAAAACCAGTAAATAAGGACTCAATTCACATGCAAATGTAACATTGCAAGAATCATAGCACATGATACCAATAGAATACGTGAGATGATGAGCATGGCATATATTGGTATTATAGGCATACAACTCATATATTCATATATTATGTCCCATGTTAGGATCTGTGACTAGAAATAACTAACCATGGCATTCCATGGGAGGCCTTGACATAGAGGGTTAAGTAGCTTAATTGCTTTGACTGAAAGTAACTTGCCAAGACTAGGCATTCCACGCCTTTGATGTTAAGTATTAAGCACAATTCTTTGACTAGAAACAACAATTTGGCTTTATGGCAAGCCATGAGCAGCCAAGACATGTCAAGACATAGCAATAATATAGGGAATGGTGAATGAAATGCAGTGTATCATTTGTGGATTGAGGTATTTGATTTGATTTGATTTGATTTGAGTTACAGGTACAAAAAGTAGTCTGAGGTAAATAATGGCATGTACACATACTTATATATTCCCTGCTAGAAATGATACACTTTACGATAACTTGATTAGTCAATTTTAGACAGGTGTGACTTGAAGGCATCAAGACTTGTGGCTTCAATAACATTTGACGGTAATGAGTTCCACACTTTTATAACTCATTGCGAGAACAAATCATACCTGCAAACTGTAGACTGACAAACTACCAATGGGTTTCAATTCATAGGAGTGATCCCTTACATTTTGGAAGTTGAATTCAATGAGAAAAAAAAATCTTCTCACTAGCTTATACACAATCTTGTAACACTGCAAAAGGTCACAATATACCCTTCTGTATTCCAGTGACCGAAGATTAAAGTTCTGCAGTCGTATAGAATAACACAGTTGAGAAAGCACAAATGAAGTAATGCTGCCAGAGATTCCAGACAGGAGAGTTGTACTCCAGTATGGGATGAAAATAAATTTTGTAGGCTAGGATCAAGATGGATACATCAGAAGTTAGAAAAACTTCCATTAACAAAGAAAGACAGCCGGAAGCCTTCGCAGCATAATGAGAACACTGGGCACTTGGTTTGAGGTCAGCAGTGAAGACAACACCAAGATCAGAGTAACGATCTACTCTTGGCAGAATACTATCACCAAGTGTGTATTGGGGAAATGGAGTTTTAAGATTTCCAAAACAAATGTAATTACATTTGTGATAAGCGACAGTAAGTTGCCATTTTTTAGACCAATCACAAAAAGATGACAAGCTATCTCTAAACACAGGAGATTGATGGACAGAATGAGTATAATAAATTTTTTGTGTCATCTGCAAAAATTTTGGTTTTTACTGGAAACGTCATACAGTCAGGAAGATCATTTATAAATAACAAAAATAGCAAAGGATCAACGACTGAGCCCTGAGGGACTCCACTAAGCACTGGAAAAGGTATTTCCAATGTAAGCAGATTGTGTACGTTCACTAAGAAAATTTGATATCCAGTTAAGCAAATTTGTGTCAATACCCTAAGCATGAATCTTTTGTCAGCAGTTTAATGTGAGAAATGGTCAATATAGACAGCATCAACCTTAGCATAATTGTTTACAGCTAATTTCCAATCATTTAGTGTAGCTAGCAACTGAGAACAGGTAGAACGTCTTGACATAATTTTTTGAGATTAGTTAGTTTTACTGGAGGAATAACATTATTGAGTTTACCAGCAATTTTTCCATGACCCTTACTAAAGACTGATGTGAGAGAAATTGGCCTATAGTTAGGTGGTAAACTGCAAAGTCCTTTTATAAGAAGACGACAAACAAAAGCAACTTTCCAGATCTTTGGAATCTGACCATTCCTCAAAGATTGGGTGCAAAGAGAAAGGCAACTTTTGCAGACATTTTAATACAGTGTTATAGGAGACATCAATAAAATCAAGGGATTTATCAGGTATTGTCAAAGGAAAGCTTGGTAAAATACCATCATCCTTGGTAAATACTGAGGCAAAATATTGGTTTAACAGATCACATTTGTCTTTGTCAGACAATGCAAAAGAGTCATCTTCTTTTTGCAGAGGAGGAATACCACCAGGATGATTCAGCTTTGATTTAACATAGGAATACAATCTGGATATATTTCTGCTATATATAATTCTTTCTTCTTGTGCAGTAAGAAATGTATTTACAGTTGCTTCATACTGCCTGGATACCTCGAGGAATTTAATGCGATCCTTCCCATACAATTTTCTTTTTTTTGCTGATAAACATCAAATATGTTTAGGGTACTTAAACTTCCTCTCAACACTATAGGTCTGTACACATAGGGAATAACTTGTCAATAGACATCATCAAGATGTTAGACATCTCAGACCAACAGTCTTCGACTTGTGAACAATTCGACTGTAACAGTAACCAATCAATACTATCCAGATATGATGTAACCAGCTTTTATAAAGTCAGGATATGAAAGTCTAGGCTGAGTGGGCCTATCGAATAAAGGATCAAGAAATCAACAGTTGAATAGTCACAGCTAACAGCAATAGGTTCAACTACACACAAGTTATAGATCAGACTAGGCACAGAGACCAGAAGTAGATCAAGACAGTTTAATCCACAAGTTGGTGAACGAACCATCTGAAGAAAATCACAATTCAAGTTGCAGGAGAGAAATATAACACAAGTTGGTATATCAGCACTAAAGAGTACACTCCAGCCAATATTAGGGTAATTGAAATCGCCAACACAGAAAATTGGATTTGTGGTAGTTGATATAGAAGAGAGCATACGATTCCAGCATCGGTTAAACTATTTGCACATGAAGGTGGGTTGTATATACAAATAAAACGAAAAAACAAGATCTCTTGAGAACAATAATTCAAAATAAGCAATTCAACAGACTGAAATTTTAGAGACAGGTTGGGCCTATATTTTCAAAAGGGCACATAAGGAGAATTTGATAACACAAAAACTATCAGGGATAGCAGCAGTAAGCCAAGACTAAGTTATAAATATTATATCATACTCAAAAGATTGATGTGAAGGTAAAGATGTGCAATTTGCTTAAAATTGAGCGCGCATTAAATAGCTTACACTTATGAATGCCATGATTTACCTCAGATCCCTATGTATTGGATTGAGAAGGTGTTACATTTGACACCTCTCTCATCCTAACTGGGAAACTGGTTCATGTCTGTAAATAAAATGATCCATTCCTGTCTCATTTTTCTTTGTCCACATAGTAGGCCATCAATATGAGTTCTCTCAATAGCGGTATGCCCTTGTGAATGAAATTGAGTGGATGAAGTTGTACAATGTACATATATGATGGGTAATGGTATAACCTTGATGGGTAAAATGTTGATGCGCCACCACGAAGGTGCACCCAAGTGGAAAATGTGTCCCCATGGTATCAAGATTGGAGGCAGGTGAGGGGAAAACACAAATATGCTGTTGCATGTGGATAATGCTGCTGCAGCATTTAATGAAATATATCTTTACTATGAATGTCAAATCAAGTACACAGCCAAAAAAGGCACATCAAATAGGAGATAATAAATTCATCTGAGTCAATGTAGCAGTGTTTAGAATGGTTTCCTCATTTTGATATCAACGTATCTTGGAAGACCAGGATAAAAATAATTCCTTAAGCAATCATAACTGGGCTTTTAAGGCAATGCATCCTGGTTTGTGAACCAGTGTTAAAATATGTGTGCATTCAAACCAGTATTGACTACCTTTGTAAAAATAAGAGAGGCAGATAATGCTGTAAATTAGTTATTGAAATTATAATAAACACCAATAATGCAAACTAAAATTCATGGGCTATGGCAGGCAAAGCAGCATGGGCCAGCCACGCCTGAGCATTTTGCCTCATTAGCAAAATTGTCATACGACAATATAGTTCATTTAACGAAGCTGCAGATGTTTGTCAGTTGCTGAGGCCTAGTAATTTGCTTAGACGGGCAAACGTAACAGCTTCATGGCCCCATCCACCATACACTTCAACTACTAGAGGGATGCAAGACCATCCCCTAGCATTACAGGCATCATCATTCTTTCTGTGTTTTCCTTTTTCCCCCTTCTCAGCGTACACCCTGAGATCAAACTCGCTTCTAGAATGTTGGCTGAGTTAAGCAGCAGATGAATGATCTTAAGATCGAAGGCCACAGGGTGAGATAAGGACAAGTTTGGCATGAGGGCACAGGCGGTCCTTGCAATCAAAGTTGCAGCTCTTTTCAACTTCAAGAGCAAGACCTGCCATCTGGAAGAAGTGTGCTAAACTACGAAACGAATAAAAAGTATCACCACTCATAGTGACATGTAAATGTGTGTGGTCCTGTAGCATGTCCAATAATTGTCTTTAAACTAACCATTTATTTAGTTGTGTAATCAGCTTCTCTTATGTGCTGTCTTCCTAAAACACTACAGCAACTACCACAATCATCAAGCACTAGTGCAATTCCTCCTTGAATTGCTAAAAATGAGATCTATCAACCTACATGAATAAATATTTGTACATGTATATATTATATTATATAGTTGCAAGTCTGATATTTCTAATGTTCTGTGTTTTTCATTTCATACAATATTAAATATAATAATTTTATCTTTCTACATGCACAAAAATATAGTGACATAATGCTGTGCACATGTGCCAAAGGCACATGTGCAAGCTGCTAAATCATGACTAATTGTTCAATGGATAGTGGGGGCATATGTGGCCCCTGAAATTGTGCGGGGTGCCGGTTCCACTAACTCTTGTAGTTTTAGGGCTAGTGACTCCACTGTTGCTAACAGGAATGCAGTCATTGAAGTGTGGGGCTATTAAGTTCACTTGCATTAATGCATGGCTCCAATGATACTGTCCACTTGCAGTGAGGAAGCTGGTAACGGTATAACACCATTGGTCCTTGGGCCATTGACTCAAAGTGCAGTGAAGGACAGCTAGTGAGCAGGATGGCCTTGGGGCCTGTTCCCAGTGTGTGGGGCACTTTCAGTGAGAGCTTATGGTTCCACTGGTAGTGTTTGGAGAGGGGTAGTGTATGTGCAGTACTTGAAGAAGAAACTTGTACCAACTTTGCACTGCTGTATCCTCGTAACTGATGGTATAAAAATTAACGAATAGAATAAATCGATAGTTATAGGACCTCTCTGCTTACAACCCGAATTTAAAGCGAATTGATTACTCCTACCAAACGTTATGGCAGGTTTGAACCCTGTGGGATATCAAATGTTGCAATAGTGGTACGAAGCAAATGAAAGACCCCAAAAGTATTTTACCGAAGAGAAATGGTGTAGTATGAAGTTTAGCAAATTGGATGTCGATAGCTTTAACCGTTTGGCCCGAAGTTATAGTGATTCAATCATAAGGGGAATTTTATAGCATTATATATATATGAGAAGGCTCATTTTGTTGTGAACTGTCCCATATTATTATACATGTATATAATTGCACGTCTGATATTTCTAGTGTTCTGTGTTTTTCATTTCATACAATATTAAATATAATAATGTTATCTTTCTACATGCACAGAAATATAGTGACATATGTGCACATGTGTTAAATGCACCCCCCTCCTCCTCTCTTCCACATAATGTTTAAAAACATGCATTTTGATAAGAAATGTAATGCTGTGTATATTTGAGAATGCCAAAGCCCATTGGCTTAAGATTTGCCAAACTGCGACTGTTACGTAATACCTTTGCAAAACCTAACCCCATTTCCTGAACATGATGCTCCATTTAGTACACTCGGGCAGGATATGATGCTAAGCATATAAACACATATTAGAAAATAAGTTCTATCACCCTCCCTCCAGAAAGGACGAGTTCAAACCTACCTATCAAGTAAAAGCATTCTCTTTGATATGGTAAGGTTACATTTGCAATTCGGCAAATAAGAACTGAGTGCAGCCATCTGCTCCATGAATATAACTTAATACCATGTTGAAATTACGTGTAGCAGCTTCTACTTTGAATAGGATGGCAGCAACATGGGAACACCCTTCACCTAAGCTGATATAAAAGAAATATCATACATTTGATTTCATAATGATTACAAGTAGTATATATGTAGGCTCACCCAGCCATGCAGGTACAGTGGGCTGCCACCTACCACCTCCTGCATCCTTCTCACTACCTCCCATCCCTATAGCCTTTCTCCCTCATCCCTCTCCCTCGTCCCTCTCAAAGTGGGCTGCCACTATATCTCCAGATTTCTTGGTCGCTGCCCAAGCGCTGTGAGCATTTTCTGGATTTCTCATGCTTGGGTTCATGAGAGCCTTCAGTATCACACACTCACTTGTGTTTCTTAGATCCACAGTGCAAACAAATCTACTCGTGAAATAGTTGTACGAATCCAATTGATAGCTTCCACTACAGCATTTGCTGATGTGTGTAGACTCCAGGGCGATCAACAGGTGGCCAATGAGACATATCCTTCACAAAGTTGATCGAGTTAGCAACAGTGTATAGGGGTTGTCCAACAAGGATAAGTCTAGAAGACAAAGCTTATCCATGTATCTTTGCAGGCCGATAGCATTCAAAAAACTAAAGTAATCCATTTCACACTAACTACAAAACATGTGCTTTTTCCGATGCCCACCGTTGAATCTTTCCCACCAGTGGGTGTGGTCTAACGCGACGTTAAGTGATAAAATTCCTTCACACCTTTCTGTGGATACTATCTATAAGCCTTGATGAGTGTTGACTGTCAGATATTGCTAATACTCATTATCCAGCAGCAACTGTTTGTAGACCTGTGAAAAGTCTATTTTCGAAAATGTGGTCCCTCCAGCTAGTGCGGCAAATATATCTACCGGTTTCAGAAGTGGATACTGGTCCACCTCCAGTGACGAGTTGACTGTAACCTTATAGTCCCCACAAATTCGAAAAGTTCCATCCTTCTTGGGAACTGGCACTATAGGAGTAGCCCAATCACAGTGCATTACTCTTTCCACAATTCCTTCCTTCTCCAACCGATCGAATTTCTCCACAACACATTGATTAATTGAAAATGGTACGGATCTGGCTTTGCAGAACTTGGGATGAGCATCAGCCTTGACTGTCAACTTTGCCTTGAACCCCTGAATAGCACCCATTGCTGGCTTAAATAACTATTCATACATCCTCATGAGTGCTTCCAATTGTCCATTCTTTTCTAACAATACCTGGTTCACCATTGACCAATTCAGCTTTAGCTATCTCATCCAATCTCGCCCTTATAAGGTAGGTCCATCTGTGCTCACTACAAATAAGGACAGAGTCCTAGTTTGTATATCATATACTTCACTCGCACAGAAATAGTACCCATGACTGTCATCTGCTCTGCCGTATAGGTACACAGTCGTACCCTGGTTTACTGTGGCTTCAAATATGGAAGCAGCCCTTGGCGCACTCTTTCTGGAATTATGGAGACCACTGCCCCAGTATCAGTCAATCTCCATTGGTAGAATCTCCCCATTTACCTGTAGTGAAACCAAAAGGGGCTCTCCAAACGGGCCATCGCCATCTACCACATACCGGCAAGCTGTCTGTATTCCAACCTCCTCTGCCTCTTCAGTATCCACCCATTTTGTGTTCAGGGAGCCTGGTTTTGTCTTTCTTTCATCTCTACTGGCTGCAGATGCCTACTGTCCCCTCTCCCGATAGCCCCTTTTTTTCTACACCAAAAACACACAACTGAATCCTTATCTGACACTCCCAAACCGAATGGTCTGTGGAATTACAACGATTACAGTGGCGTATTTAGGGGGGGGCTCAGGGGGCTAAGGCACCCCCCTCCGATATAAAAATGAATATAATTAAAATGAAATTACTCAAATAGTGAGTACGCTCGTAATTTCCCTTCGTAGCGAGCTAGGTATGCTACGTAATTCACTTCGCTTCTATTATTAACGTAAAGTCCCCTCTGCTCCCACCGAAAAAAAAATGTCTCGTGCTCAAACAAGCGTATCTTCGTACCGTTCTTTAAAACCCTGTTGGAGTACCAATTTTTTCCCCCCTGAAATGCTAAGCAAGATGTCGGAAGCATTAACGATTACGAAGATGCGCTCGTTTAAACCCAAGACATTTTTTTCAGTGAGGGGGGGGGGGGGGGGGGTATTATAAAGAAGCAAGCACCGGCTTCAATCATAGCGTATTACCTAAAGGCGTCTGCACCTCAAGTAACCAGTGTTTCAACCTTTTATCAGCCACTGCAACCGCAGTTATAATTATAATCGTTGTGTTCCTAGTTGGTTTCCGTTGACTGCTAGTCGTCGTGCATTTTAGTTACTACTCCACACTTTGGCGCCCGCGTTGTATAGGGAGCTTTGTGGGGACAACATCAGTGATCAGTGCAAATACAGCATGCTCGTCAACCACTTTAAGCCAGGTGCTGATTACATGCACTTTTCCAATTCAATGCAAGGTGTGCTAATCCATTCAACATATTAATTGTATAAGTGGCTCTAAAAATATCCTTGGCATGGATACAGTTTCAGAAGTTTGCAGATCTTCAATCAGCAGATTTTATCCACAGTATTAAAGCTGCATTGCTAGCAAATGCCAGAGCTCTAATCATGCAGTATTCACAATATACTCAGCGGATCATTTAGTGTGCTAAAGCGCTATTCGGCGGCTTTTGGATATACATGCCCTATTAGTGTATGTGCTCGGCGCCATCCTTGGCGATTGCAGACATTCTTGCCAAATGAACCATTTAGACTATACTGCTGAGTGGGCGTGGTTGCAAAAAATTTCGCGCGCGCAAGGCGCGCTGTCCCTCCATCAATTTCTGGATACGCGCCTGGATTACATGATACACGCACCTGGCATATAGCCCCTCGCCTTGTCACATGAAACTATAGAAACTGTTTCTCTGCCGACTCCATACTAGAAGCTATTTGGACTGCTTTGGCCAGAGTCAAATCTGCTTCTGACAGCAACCGCTTCTGAGTGGTGTCATTTCTTAGACCACAGACCGACTAGTCTATCCAGCAAGGCCTCATCCAAGAACAGCCCAAATTCACAATGCGAAGCCATTCTTCTCAGTTAATTCTACCAGGAACTCCGATACCGACTCATCAGCTGTCTGATCTCTTCTATAAAACAGAAACCTCTCTGCTATGACCAATGGCTTCGGATCATAGTGCGCTTTTAATAGCGTTTTCAGTTCCCCAAAGGACTTATCCTTTGGCTGGGCAGGTGCTACTAGACTCATTAGCACTGCGTATGTCTTCGCGCCAATCACGCTCAGACATTGGTAGAATCACCCCATTTACCTGTAGTGAAACCAAAAGGGGCTCTCCAAACGGGCCATCGCCATCTACCACATACCAGCAAGCTGTCTGTATTCCAACCTCCTCTGCCTCTTCAGTATCCACCCATTTTGTGTTCAGGGAACCTGGTTTTGTCTTTCGTCTCTACCTTCTGCAGATGCCAACTGTCCCCTCGCCCGACAGCGTCTTACAATGTGTCCTTTTTTTCTACACCAAAAACACACCACTGAGTCCTTAATCCGACACTCCCGAACCAAATGGTCTGTGGAATTGCAACGATTACATGATACACGCAACTGGCATATATAGCCCCTGGCCTTGTCACATGAAACTGTAGAAACTGACTCCATAATAGAAGCTGTTTGAACTACCTTGGCCAGTGTCAAATCCGCTTCTGACAGCAACCGCTTCTGAGTGGTGTCATTTCTTAGACCACAGAGACCAGTCTATCCCGCAAGGCCTCATCCAAGAACTGCCCAAATTCACAATGTGAAGCCATGCAGCCTTCTCAGTTCATTCTACCAGGAACTCCGATACCAACTCTTAGCTGTGTGATCTCTTCTATAAAACAGAAACCTCTCTGCTATGACCAATGGCTTCGGGTCATAGTGCGCTTTTAATGGCGTTTTCAGTTCCGCAAAGGTGCTACTAGACTCCTTAGCAATGCGGTATGTCTTCGCGGCAATCACGCTGAGACAGGTTGCCATGCACCTTTTTTTTTCAGCTGCAATATCGTTGGCTCCGAAGTAATCGAGGTACGCCGAGATACGCTCATCTTCGACCACAAACTCTGAAATAAAGCTAAATGTGGGCATCTTTCAATCCCACCCTCGTCGCCAATCATGAAGTAATATCTTTAGCCACAATCAATCATACAGCCACACATATCTATACAGCGCATGCGCAGAACATGGCGCCTCACATACTACAGCGCATATACAAGCAGCGAAAGAAGCTAACAAAATGCACCGTGCAGCAACACGACTACTGTGCGCGGGATACGACGACCAAAACAGATTAGTCAATTTAAGATTGCACACATAAATCGTTATCCATATCATGTAAAATGTATGTAAACAAACTATATACAATGTGAATTATATATACTCACAAGTTGGTCACAAAATCTCAGCAAGGCATCTCAGCATGGGTTAAATCATGAAACTGTGTGACTTGAATATGTGAGTTCATTGTGCACTCTCATAGAAATCTCCTTGACAACAGGTCTGATGGGAGGAAAGAAGAGCGATGCACAGATATACTCCTACAGTGAGCATGAGGGATATCATCCCATAGCGTACGTTCAGGTTTGACCTAGTGATCGAAGTAATGAAGTATGAGATTCCTCCGATTCCACTGGTGATAGATAGAAGATAAGCCAGAATTATTATTCCATGGGGTTGAAATCGCTTCATTGTAATAACTTTACCTGAGAAAAACCCAAAGAACACACAAGCCGCTAAAAGAACACACTCCCATATAGCCACAATTAAGATCCAAATCACGTCATGCCTGCACTGGCAACTTTCTCTCATTACTGTGATCAAATTATCCCCTAATTGCTCTAAAGTTTTATTCACCAGTCGTACATAGTGATCGCTCCCAAGCCAAACTACACAGAAAACAGCACTTAGAGAGGTCAGAACCACAACCACGGCGCCCAGAGTGGATTCGTTTAAGTGCTTGGAAGTGCGCTTATATTTGGCATTGAAGACGTAATACAGCCTCGCGGTCTTCACCAAGACCGTAGCCAATACTAAGGTTACACCAATCACCAGGCAGCATGGCACGACGTTGCAAAACGATGTCTTTACCTCAATGCTCACTCCAAACGCCTCCAAAATTGTATAGAAAACCGTGGCCACGTTGACAAGGTAACATCCGGCGTAAGCAAAATTATTGAGCCTCACACTGGAGGCATTGCGAGAAATTTCGGACGCTCATTAGCAATTCCTGGCCAATTTTGCAAACGTCCGTCACATTTCCCGCGCACGCGTCCATAGGAATGTATGGGATAAAGTTAATTTTTGAATGCCATATATCAGAGAAAGCCGGTAGTAAAGGTTTACAGGACTCAAATGATAAATAGCATAAAAACCTTTCACTCTACTGGGTTGATGTAATTTTTAGCCCCTTCTGCTGGGTTCCTCAGAAGAATTAGTACATTCCCATAGAGATGTATGGAAAATGGCTATTTTAACAATGATTTTTCATCACTATTCTTCATTTTGCTCTGAACTGAAGGTAGGAAGGTAAGTTATACAGATTTCAGAAGATACTAAAATGATCCTGGCAACATTTTAGCAAGCTTATATGCCCATAGGCTTCTTTCCCTGGGTTCCTGGAGCACTTTTGGTCATCAGGGTACATGTTTGGTTGTAAAATAATTAAAAACCGCCCGCGGATGACAATAAAACTATGGCGTTCAGTTCTGGCCCAGTTGGAAGTAACAAACTCCACTGCGCGCAAATTTGGTATGTTCTTTGTTTGGGTTTTCGTTGGCTTGGGATACTAATGTAGAGCTTCTAAAGTCCTAGCTAGGCCGTTTCAAGCCTGGTTTCAAGATTATGGTCTGTCAGTCAAACGCGGAGTGGTCTATGTCTATCCGATGGACATTAAACGTTACTACGTGTGTATTTCAGGAAAACCAAGGCATCACAGACACTTATGGCGAAGTAAGGCCCTGTAACTGACTTTTTACATTCGACCACGTGATATGGCGCTATATGAGGAAACGAGCGTTTTCTGTTGCTACTTTTTCATAAGGGTGCTGGCATATCCACATTTGTAAATGCTATTGTTCTATAATTTAACAGACTTGCCAACTCTCACGCATTTCGCGGAAGTAGCCCCCGCACATTTCCCAGCTTATACTAGTAGTATTGTGATGAGGGCAATGATGGGTAATATTCGGTTATAGCTTCATTAGAAACCATTGTGCTAGTTATAGATCTGTATAATTAGCTGGAAAAACCGAGGGGAGCTCCTTCCGTCTCACGCAGAGTTGGCAATATGGAATTTTGAAGCGGACAGGCCAAAGGGAAAGGGACGAGCCATATAAGGACATGTGCCCAATTCATAGTACAATATCACGTGTGAGGCCAATTTACGTAACTATTCTTTCTAGCTCCCTCGGCCAGTGACGTATGTCGCGCGATCTCCTCGTCCGGATTACTTGAGTTTCATGTACGAGCTGACAGCGACCCTTCAGATGGAAGCTCTGTATGGCAACACCTCCTCATTAAAAGGTCTCCCGTGATCCACCACTAACCCCAGGCTGCCCTCATCAGGTGTGTGGATTTCCCTATAGTACCTCATAAAGCACATGAACATGTGATTCCATATAGGTGTCATGTGATACATAAACACACACACACACACATACACACACACACACACACACACACACACACACACACACACATGCACATACATGCACACACACATATGCACACACACACTCTGATCATGTGATCTCTCTGTTAATCATTGCAGTACAGCCTGCTGCTATGCAATGCTCTGGGCACTCCTCCAGGAGACTGCAAATACATTGAACTACACTGTAGGTGGGCAAAACAGAAGGACGGTTGGATGCAATTTACATGTCTGCCGTTATAATGTATTAAATATCAGAAATGAAATAACTTCAATCGGAATGTGAATCTTCTCCCCACCTTATGATGTTTATTAATAATAATTTGACTACTGTCGTGCTTCCACTTGGCAGAGCTTAGCTTTGTGTCCATGTCCCATACCCATGCCATTGCCACATCCCAGACTGGTGTCACCACCACACCATGTCTCGGAGCTACTATCCCATTTTGTGAGCATGGAGGTGCAAGTGTGTGTGTGTGTGAGTGAGTGTACATGTGTGTGTATTTGTTAGTGTGTTTGTGTTGTGTGTATGAGTGTGTGTGCATGTGTGTGTATTTGTGTGTGTATTTGTGTGTGTGTGCATGTGTGTATTTGTTAGTGTGTTTGTGTTGTGTGTACATGTGTGTGCATGTGTGTGTGTATTTGTGTTTGTGTTGTGTGTGAGTATGTGTGTACATGTGTGAGTGTGTGTATGTGTGTGTGTGCATGTGTGTATGTTAGCATGTTTGTGTTGTGTGTATGAGTGTGTGTGCATGTATGTGTGTGTGAGTGTGTACATGTACATGTGTGTGTGAGTGTGTGTTTGTACATGTGTGTATGTGTGTGTATTTGTGAGTATGTTTGTGTGTGTGAGTGTGTGTGAGAGTGTGAGTGTGTGTGTACATGTGTATGTACGTGTGCGTACATGAATGTATGTGTGTGTATGTGTGTGTGTGTTTGTGTGAGTGTGTGTACATGTGTGAGTGTGTACATGTGTGTATGTGCACATGTGATACAACATGTACAGTGAGTCTAACACTGTGTACAGGTGGTATCCATACTAAGGTCTTATGGTCTTCATATCAGGCTAATCCATGTGGACGACCATCCCTCGGGTAACAGTGAGGAGACTATTGACTTCAAGAAATGCACAAATGGTTGGTACCATGTCAAATAAACTCTATCCCTCTTTCTTTCTTCTCTCTCATTCTCATTTTGTTTTGTCTCCTATTTCCCGCAGCATACTGCGGGTAATAGTGAAAAGCCATGATAATAGTGAGGGGGGTGGGGGGGGGGGGGGGGAACTATAGCGAGTACTGGGGGAGGTCACTCACTTTGCATCTACTTCCACACACACCACACGCAACCAACGCTTCCATCAAATACTCTCCACACCCCTCCCATCACTCCCCACCCCCTCCTGTACACACTAGGCAGCTTTCAATCATTGACATCTATGGGGTCTTCTACATGGCAAGTGGTTGTCATACATGTTACACATTGGTTCTCACTGTAATGCCCTATGCAGTAGAGGTACATGTACATGTACATGCAACAAGAAAACCTTCTCCTCCTATCTCTGTATCCTATTGCTTTTTCTCGTCCTCCATTACTTCCCACCCTCCCTCCCTCCTCCCTCCCTCCCTCTCACTAGGAGAAGAGGAACATCTCTGTTAATCATTGCAGTACAGCCTGCTGCTATGCAATGCTCTGGGCACTCCTCCAGGAGACTGCAAATACATTGAACTACACTGTAGGTGGGCAAAACAGAAGGACGGTTGGATGCAATTTATTATAATGTATTAAATATCAGAAATGAAATAACTTCAATCGGAATGTGAATCTTCTCCCCACCTTATGATGTTTATTAATAATAATTTGACTACTGTCGTGCTCCCACTTGGCAGAGCTTAGCTTTGTGTCCATGTCCCATACCCATGCCATTGCCACATCCCAGACTGGTGTCACCACCACACCATGTCTTGGAGCTACTATCCCATTTTGTGAGCATGGAGGTGCAAGTGTGTGTGTGTGTGAGTGTACATGTGTGTGTATTTGTTAGTGTGTTTGTGTCGTGTGTATGAGTGTGTGTGCATGTGTGTGCATGTGTGTGTATTTGTGTGTGTGTGCATGTGTGTATTTGTGTGAGTGTGCATGTGTGTATGTGTGTGAGTGTGTGTTGTGTGTGTCACTGTGTGTGTACATGTGTGTGTGTACATGTACATGTGTGAGTGTGTGTATGTGTGTGTGCATATGTGTGTATTTGTTAGTGTGTTTGTTTTGTGTGTATGATTGTGTGTGCATGTGTGTGTGTGTATATGTACATGAGTGTGTTAGTGTGTGTGTGTTTGTACATGTGTGTATGTGTGTGCATGTGTGTGTATTCCTATCTCTGTATCTATTTGCTTTTTCTCGTCCTCCATTACTTCCCACGGGCCTCCCTCCCTCCTCCCTCCCTCCCTCTCACTAGGAGAAGAGGAACAAGGATGGAACTATTGGCTGCTTTGATGTGTCGGAACTCAAGTGGGCAGAGGTACATCTTTTGGGGATGGAGAGATAGTATGATGATTCTGGTGGGTTGTACACATTTTGTGAATTGTGCAGGCATGTACATGTACATGTATGGATGATGTGTGTGAAATGTTGAGCATAACTCTTATACCTTGATGGAAGCCACTATGTGTAATACCCTGAAAGGGGAGGGACAATAGTAAAGGAAAATTCATTACATGTACAGGTTCCTCATTCTATGGCACCCATTCTCAGGATAATCCAGATCTGTTTGCCATGATGTAGAAGATATATGGTAAAGTTTAGGTACAGTGGTAGTAAACTAGTTTAATACAGAGAGTTGCTCTGTGTTATATAGCGTTACTAAGCTGACTATAGTGACGTTGCTAAGGCCAGATGTAAACATATGTTTTGACGAAACCATATCCTAATTGCCAACCATTTTGGGGGTTTCACTTGGGCGACACCCTCCGGGCTTCTACCCTGGGACAGCCACCAAACCATGCCCAGCGTCTTGGTTTGGGACACAGGCCGACCCAATGGTGACCAGCGTCACCCATTGGTCCCTGTAGGCCCAGTGGTACGAGGCACAGCTGCTACATGCCTGGCTGCGGCTGTCGCCTGCCCCCATTATGGGCCAAACACACCACGATTCTTAGCATGGGGTAGGGGGTACATTTACTCAGCCTGTAAGAGCAATTAGATGGCATTAAACATGTACATGTATTCAGAGGGTTGGATGAGGTGTGTATGCATTGTGTGGTGTGAGGTGTGTGTGGTGTGAGGTGTGTATGCATTGTGTGGTGTGAGGTGTGTGGTGTGAGGTGTGTATGCATTGTGTGGTGTGAGGTGTGTGGTGTGAGGTGTGTGTGGTGTGAGGTGTGTATGCATTGTGTGGTGTGAGGTGTGTGGTGTGAGGTGTGTGGTGTGAGGTGTGTGTGGTGTGAGGTGTGTATGCATTGTGTGGTGTGAGGTGTGTGGTGTGAGGTGTGTGGTGTGAGGTGTGTGTGGTGTGAGGTGTGTATGCATTGTGTGGTGTGAGGTGTGTGTGGTGTGAGGTGTGTATGCATTGCACATGAGGTGTGTGGTGTGGTGTGAGGTGTGTATGCATTGCACATGATAGATGGTAAACTGAAGGATAGATGGTAAACTGAAGGCTAGATGGTAAACTGAAGGCTAGATGGTAAACTAAAGGCTAGATGGTAAACTGAAGGATAGATGGTAAACTGAAGGTTATATATTTTTTAAAATTGAGCGCTCAAGTAGTTGTTACTTCATCAGCGTATAAGGCCTCATGACTACAAGGCCTCATGACTACAAGGCCTCATGACTACAAGGCCTCATGACTACAAGGCCTCATGACTACAAGGCCTCATGACTACAAGGCCTCATGACTACAAGGCCTCATGACTACAAGGCCTCATGACTACAAGGCCTCATGACTACAAGGCCTCATGACTACAAGGCCTCATGACTACAAGGCCTCATGACTACAAGGCCTCATGACTACAAGGCTATGATGACCATTTGATTTGCTCTGTTATTCAGTTCAGGTCTCTTTAATCAGGACCTGTTGTCACACAACACAGCAGCCATGTTTTGCTGTACCTTTCTTGGAAAGTTGCATGTTGTACTGCATTTGCCTTTATATGGAGACTGGTGCTCTGAGGTTATGGCCACAGCATTGTCTGCCATTTGTCACTCCACCATTACCATCATCCTATCATCGTGGACACCATTACCACTGCTATCACCATCATCATCATCATCACCACACCATCACCATCATCACCTCACCATCACCACCTATCACCATGACCATCATCACCACTATCACCATCATCATCATCACCATCATAAACACCACATCATCATTTACTGCTGCACTGCCAATCACTACACCAAGAGCACTAATGGAACTGAAACTTTTTTTATTTTTATTTTTATTTTTTTGCGAATTTTCTCCCACACCTTGTGTGTTTTAGAGGTGTTGTTTCTTCCTTAGCCCATTGCATTTGTGAGCTTCAAGCAAGCGGAAATAGCTATAGCAATGGACGAGCTGCAGGTAAGGTGCATGGTGTGTTCACTTGTGAGTGCATGTGATATAAGAGTGGATCTGCGTGTGCATGTGTGTGCATGTGTCTGTGCATATGTGTGTGCATGTGTGTGCATGTGTGTATGTGTGTGCATGTGTGACTAGGGTGAGTCCAAATATTAATACTGTTGCCCAAAAGGGGAGGATGGAATTATACACTCACCAAACTTTTTATTGGTATGTAATGGAATTTTTTTAGAATCACATCACATATCATTTAGAATGGTATGTCTTCCTTCCTCCCTCCCTCCCACAGGGGGTGCAGTTTGATCCAGCCAGTCCCCAGACCGTGAGGCTGGAGTTTGCCAGGACCAACAGCAGACTTCTCCCCCGTCCACCAGACATCCAACAACGCTGCAACCCACTGTAAGATTTTCTCCTTTCTCTTTATTTGTATGAACCATCCACACACATGTACTTGTACTAATGTGAGCACGTGACGCATGTGTGTACTGTGTGGGTTTATACACCGGGTGTTATGTGTGTGTACCGTGTGTTATGTGTGTGTGGTGTGTGGTGTGGTGTGTATGCATTGCACATGAGGTATCTGGTGTGGTGTGAGGTGTGTATGCATTGCACATGAGGTATCTGGTGTGGTGTGAGGTGTGTATGCATTGCACATGAGGTGTCTGGTGTGCAGTATTATGCATAGCACATGAGGTGTGTGGTGTGGTGTGAGGTGTGTATGCATTGCACATGAGGTGTGTGGTGTGGTGTGAGGTAGGTGTGTGGTGTGGTGTGAGGTGTGTATGCATTGCACATGAGGTGTGTGGTGTGGTGTGAGGTGTGTATGCATTGCACATGAGGTGTGTGGTGTGGTGTGAGGTGTGTATGCATTGCACATGAGGTGTGTGATGTGGTGTGAGGTGTGTATGCATTGCACATGAGGTGTGTGGTGTGGTGTGTATGCATTGCACATGAGGTATCTGGTGTGGTGTGAGGTGTGTATGCATTGCACATGAGGTGTCTGGTGTGCGGTATTATGCATAGCACATGAGATGTGTGGTGTCATATGTACATGTATGTGTGTACTTCTGTTTAACTAGTGCATGTACCTATTTCACAAGCCTGTACATGTACATATATATATAATTATATCTTAGTAAATTGTGATACAATTTACCTATTCTTGTGCAACCCACAAGTTCGCTTTACTTCTGGTTAGATTTATATGTACATATATGTCCAACCACAACATGTACATGTACTGCTCCTCCTCCTCTTCTTACACCTACACAGCTGGTCTGCCAGCAAATCAGATTCCAAGTTCAGTGGATGGAGGTCTACCTACATGTATATGCCCACCTGGTATGGACCAGGGACTTGACCCATCATGCCAAACAGTGTAGTATGCCAGCAATGTGTGCACCAGGTGAAGATCAATTCAAAAGGAAAGCTTTGTGTGGTCATCGTATAATGCTTGGCTACAGTATCTGCAAACGTTATTTGTATATGTGCATGTATCACAATGTATGTTTGTTAACTTGACAAATGTTGACATTTGAGAAAGGGGACAGAGAGGTCAGTCTGAACTTGACTCACAGGTCTTTGTGGTGGCACAAGTACCTCCTATTATTTAATTAGGAGTGGCATGTGTGAAACAGTTTTTATTAGCTGTGGGCATTATGTAAACTTTTCACATCCCCCCCCCCCCCCCCCCAAGGGAAAGCAGTCAGACATAAAACTCCCCACCCCTCATTTACCCTCCCACCCCATCCCCTCCTGTACACACTAGGCAGCTTTCAATCACTGACATCAATGGGGTGCTAAACCTTGTCAACATGGCAAGTGGTTGTTGTACATGTGCTGCTTCTGCGTGAATTTGTATGCCCATATGTGATGCGAGATAGCACTTAATTAACTGGCTGTTTTGTAGTTATTATGGCAATACCCCATACACATGGAGTGGCCTGAGAAAATGAAGCAATAATCAGTGCAATACTGGATATTGTACTGCCTATGTGTGATAAAATTATCATATGATACATGTACATGTACAGTGTAAAATACATGTAAACAACATGCTCCTAACATCTTTTTTTTAACTAGGTTTACTACTAAGACTTCCTCAAAGCTCTTTTCCTTGGGCATTACTGTTCCATCAACTTGCTTAATGAAAGTCGTAGGTGACCATTTCAACTTGCTATGTAAGCATATAGGAAAGTCAATGGTACATCCATCACCCAACTTATCATGACACTTGTACCAGTTGCAAGGGAAGTATTCAGTGTTGAAATCTTCATTTTCATACCAACGTCCTAATCCATATATGAGTGTTCTTTTCCTTTCTGGCCAAACAAAAAGATGTAAACATCAGTTCTAAATGGTACCGTAAACTTGAAAGAACGATTAACTCCACATTTTAGTGATGCAGATATATAAGCTAAAAAAGTTGAGACATTATCCAGGAGTGCACGAACAGGTGGTTCAGGGTGGGTGTAGCATCTAAAAAGGGATTTAGTACAAAGCACATGATTGGAATTCACAGCTGCTTGATTCCTATACATTGCGGGCGTATATGTAGGTCAGTGCATTGAATAGGCACACTCTTACTCGTTTGCATCAAACGTCATGGCGTCTGCAGCCAGCCACGAACACTCTTCTTTAGGATAGCCTTGCCACAGTACGAGGTATTCAGTACGTACCTGTGTGTGTAATTGGTCACGTACATAACATGGCCAATTGTATATTACGACGCACCTTCTTCTTACGCCTTGCCACCAGGCGTTCTACAATAAAAAGGTCATTGTCTTCTGAATCTGGTTCATCATTGAAATAGCCTGGTGGTTTCCTAGCGCGCGGACGGAGATTTGCCGCCATTCAATATTCTTGGAGTTAACCCGGAACGCAGATCGAACTGGTCAGATCGAAAGGACTGAGGAAATAATCAAAAGCTATTCAGTCTTGCTCTATAGTAGGTACAGACAGGCATAAATGTACATTTGAAATGCAAGGTGTACAATTAAAGATGGCACAATAACTGTAGAGTATAATTTTAATTCCTTGCATGCAGTCACATGCAGTTATAATTTTACCGGTACACATCCAATTGGTGAGCGCATCGCGGTCTGGCCTGAACATAACGCAATCGATCGTGCATGGAAAAATCAAGCAGCTTGCAGCATACAGCTGCGAATGAAAGGCTTGTCACTATTGATGCTGCTGGATGCGATGAAGCCATATGCTGCATCGTAGTACCAAACACGTTGCTGCTTGATTTAAGCACAAAGAGAAGGGAGGGCGTATCTTTGGTCGCATGCATCAATGAACACGTCGTTGATGAGGCTATTGTTTTAAACCCAGAATGTGCACGCTTGGAAGCAGTTCTTCATTCAAAAGCAAGTGCCATAGCAAATTCGTTCCGCAGATCAAAAGGTAGAAAAAAAAGTGAGTTGCTAAAGAATTCAACTCGATTTACCATATACCGCGGGGAGTGCCTGTCAGACCATGGAAGGGCAGAGCTAGCCGAGTCCCTAGACAGCTACATTGCTATTACTGACGAACTAATAGCAAACTTAGTTAGTGATGTAGAAAAGATGGAAACGGAATTGTCATGGATACATGAACTTGAAAACAGTGGGAAGACTATAGATGAGGTATCGATGAGGCAGAGAAAGAGAAAATTGGAGGCGGTGAAAGGCAACGCTGTGAAGGCATTATCCTTCACGGAATCTTACGGTCTAATTGCCGATACACTCACTGCGCACACGGCCTCCGGTAAGAGGGTTCGCATTTCTCTTTCTGATTCGGATGCACAAATAGAAGAAAGGAAGGAACTAGAAGTCCTGTATTTATTGGACAAGTACGGTGTGAGCGATGCGTTTTACCACGCGCTCTCAATGGATGCGATTAGTCTCGTACCCAGACCCAAATGTACGTAACGATGATTATCGCTTACAGTATAACATCACGTACTGTAAGCGATAATCATCGTTACGTACATTTGGGTCTGGGTACGAGACTAGAATGCGATAGCCTTCCGAGAGCAAGCAAAATTAAAGCTGCCAGATCAGAGCTCAACAAAACCGTGGAACTATTTAGTATCCCAGGATTTGAAGGATCTTATAGACACGTCGAAACGGCAATTCGGGAGGAGATAGCTAGACTAGTAAGCATTTATAGTATTAAGATTTCACACGACGTCATACATGTATATATATTGTTGATGTACAGATTACACGTACGGAGATTTATGTTATGCTAACACCCACAAGCACTCTAAACCATGCACGTGTTGACATAAAAGATTTACAAATATAAGATATTTAATTCATATTCATTTCAGCTTGAGGAATGTCCAACTTTGTTCCAGAAAATTCCTGTAAAATTCAGTGGTGATGGTGCGAAATTCTCAAGGACAAGCAATATGCTGATCTTGTCATTTTCTATCTTAGTCCCTCAAGGCAGATATTTATCAGGAACTGGTAAGTGTGTGTGTGTGTGTGTGTGTGTGTGTGTGTGTGTGTGTGTGTGTGTGTGTGTGTGTGTGTGTGTGTGTGTGTGTGTGTGTGTGATAGTGTGTACATGTGTGTGTGATTGTGTGTGTGTCATGTGTGTGTATGTGTGTATGTATGTATGTGTGTGTGTGATTGTGTCATGTGTGTGTATGTGTGTGTATGTGTGTGTGTATGTGTGTGTGTATGTGTGTGATTGTGTGTGTGATGTGTGTGTGATTGTGTGTATGTGTGTATGTGTGTGTGTGATTGTGTGTGTATGTGTGTGTGATTGTGTGTGTCATGTGTGTGTATGTGTGATTGTGTGTGTGTATGTGTGTGTATGTGTGTGTTGTGTGTGTGTCGTGTGTGTGTGTGTGATTGTGTGGAGATAGGGTTGAAGGGTTATAAAACAAGTACATGTACATGTAGACCTCTTCTTTCATATAACACATTGATTTTTAAATGACCACACACATACATGCACACTAAGTTGGTGATTGCTAGGTGTTGGAAAAGCAACAATACCACAGAGACAATACCATGAATAATTGGGCTGGCCACAATTTACTTTATCTACATGTACATGTAGCATAGTAACCCAAACCAACAAAACTTGACACTTTATACATGTACATGTACACGCCCTCAAAATAAGTGCTCTGCTACTTATTCTGTATTAAATTGTTCCTAAACATGCAACATACATGTAGGTAACCACACAATAGCTATCATCAAAGGTCACGAAGACTATGAGACCATATCGAAGGGATTTGCAATACCATTTGGTGAAATAAACAGCATATTCGATGCAGGCTGCATAGATGTTGGTGAGAACAGTTACGAACTTGAATTGTTTTTTGGAGGAGACATGAAGGTACATGTTGGCTAAAATGTATCTGTGCCAGTGAACGTGACAATCTGTCTATGCAGTTCATGTTGCTAGTTCTTGGTCTCAATGAAGCTAATTCTAATTATGCATGTCCTTTCTGCACTGTTCATAAGGATGAGAGGTATGTATAAATTAAGGATCTGATGATGCAAAACATTAACTGAACATTCTTTATACGCATGACAAATGCATAGATGGGATACATCAAAGCCTGAAGTACTGTACACTGCCACCAAAGCAAGAACAGTAGCATCACTTCAGTACGATTACCAGTTTCCAAGTATATTTAATAACAATTATTATTAATTTTCAGGCATTGTTGTACAACAGGAAGATCTGTACAGTCAAGGCAAGGCTCTGTGAACCTACCCCTGCTAAAGATCCCTATTGACCACTACGTCATTGACGAGCTTCATTTATTTCTACGCATATTTGATGTTTTGATGAGCAACATCATTTCATTGGCTGTATTGATGGACAGAACTGCAAGAGATGGAAGCAGGCAACACCTTGATGACCTAACCACTGCCATCAGAAGCTGTGGTGTAACATTTAATATGTGGAAGGAGCAAGGCAAGGACAAGCTCAAGTGGACCTCCCTTACAGGTGATGGTAGAAAGAAAGTAATGAAGGTATATATTATGTACACCAGCCTGCTGTAGTCTCACTAGTATGGTTAATTCTACAGACACTGCCATCTAAACTGATTGATATCCTGCCCGATGAAACCATAGAAGAAACAGTTAAACTATAGAAGGTAAGCAGAAGGCCTCACTGATCAGTAATGTGGTTCAGTCATTAAGTTGGATGGTAGGACTTTCAAGAGCTCTGCAACACCTTATCGGCTGAGGTGCCAATTCATCCTGACACTATACACCAGAAGGTTAAGGTGTAGGTAGTACTGAGACCTGTTACTGATAATATTTCCTATTAGGCAAAGCAATGGATTGATAGCTTCGTGTCAATACCTGCAGGAGGCTATGAAAAGTGTCACGTTACACCATACATGCACTGTCTGGTATACCACGTACCAGAGTGCATTAGGCGTTATGGTAACTTAAGAAAGTTTTCAGACCAAGGTGTGTATATAATGATAGTGATTCTGAATTGAAACTGCAGTGCAATTTGTATATGCTTAGGTGTTGAAAAACACAACGACGATAAGAAGAGGGCATACTTCTCCAGCAATAAATGGAATGCCTCCATGGACATTATCAGAACAGAAGCCAGGATTGACTGCCTAAGAAAGTATGCTTCCCCAAAAAGGAAGTGCAATGATGCATACTGGCTCCATGGAGGCATCCAGGCAATAAGAAGATCTTGCCGTTATACAACACCAGGCCGGGCAGATACCACCATTCCTCCCTTGCCCTTGTCACCTAGCACTTCCTCCTCCACTTGAATGTATTGCATGATTTTGTACTGTGTGTTCTTCGTGTTTCATAACCACTACATATTCTGTGATGTATTAACCATTTCTGATTGACCAAGGATATAGTCAAATTACAAATATGAGCATTAAGGGAGGATCCTCAGATCCACATTCCATAGCTGTGTAGCTACACACACATTCTCTATGAGAGTGTTGGGACAGGTTCCACGACTCATTGTTCCTTGCCATTGTTGCATGGGCCTATACTCCATGGGGTCAAGCTTTCAAATTGCTTCAAAATCGGATTGCACATAGATGTTCTCTTCGTGTCATCCATTACGAAGATACAAAGCAACAAAGTGCACGTTTCCAACTCAATTCGCGCCATTAGATGTGCATTATCATTCTGTTCTCAGAAGTCAACTACTTCCTTACCCTCCCCCCCCCCCCCCCCCACCACCAATCATCATGATTTGCTGAAGATATGCTAGGTAAACAATTATGGCGACACTAGTGAATACGAGCAACAGCAAGCAAATCATATAGCAGAGAGCTGAGGATAGGAGTACAGCAGACAGCTGTAGAATGGACCCCACAACTGACATACTGTAGACAGTTTAAATCATGAACTAGGCCTACATGTGTATGTCAAGGTGGCAGTGAAGCTACATGTATGCGACATCAGAGGTATGTGCATGAGCACAGTTTCATCATAGTAGAGCATTTGCAGTACCAATTTGCAAACCGATTTTGAAGGTATTTGAAACCATTGCCTAATATGTTTTTGTTGAAATATTGTCAATCCTAAACGTATGGGTGTTAGGGTATTGCTAAGCATTAACACAGATACACATCTGACCTGAGATCATTTTGGGTGTAAATTGTGTGAGGATGCGTATTGTCTGATGATCCAGCAAGTCATGATGGGATGTATGGGACATGGCTTGTCTTATCTAATTCTCTGACTTGTCCTTAAAAGGCTCGTTTCACACACATTTTAGATCAGCTGAAATCACCACTTGCCTGTCAAAATGGCAGCAGATCCTTATGAATAATTAGATCCACAATATGTAAGTGCATGTAGTCCCGTGATCGAATAATGGCATGCACACATCAGACCACCTTACCCATTATGTGTACATTGTACATGTATGACATACCTTTGAGTGACCTTAACGCTTTTCGCCGAGTTAGCACATTCAGGACTCCGCCAATATCGTTGTCTTTTATCAGCCTTTCCTTTTCAGGATCTGCTTTGTAGCTCACTCGGGCTGAATCTTAACTGCGGGTTGGGGGGTGGGGCTACTTCAACCATAATCTATGCAATGCACATGTAAGAGGACTAAACGTAGTACTATCTCCTACGTCCCCCAGTCTCCCGTACGTGGAGATCTACATGTAGGTTATACATGTAACCCTCCCAATAAACAAATCCCTTTGATATTATTACCTTAACGAAACGAAGTCCACCATCGAATCGATAGACAAATCATTTCTATAAACCCTAAACCCTAAACCAGCTAGCGGGCGAACAGCAGGGTGGCGGCCACCCTAAGTCACTACTTCCGGCCGGAGCACACCACCAGCGCGGGGGAACGATCCGCTAGCTGTAGTCTCGTACCCAGACCCTGATTTTCACAGCTGCGGATGGATTACATCACCGCTACGTGGAAAGAGGGTCTGGTGAACTGCCGTACTCAATTCTGTCCACGGTCACCAGAATGTTGGGGAACCAATCAGATTCGAGGTATGGAGTAATTGCATACCTTAGTTATTGTTGGGAGTTATTGGTAATTGCGATGGTGTTGGAGGATGTACGGCGAACGATCAAGTGAGCGGGTGAACGTAAGGGTTGTTTTACACATACGACAAACACTTCCCAATCATCGTAGACGTACTACTGGATCGGGATGTCGTCGTATGTCTTGCAACTGGCATGGGAGTCACTTTGTTAAACCGTTTCTGCCTTGGGCATTTGATGCGCGGTGGGAGGAAGGACAACGAGCGAAGCGTTGTTCGGAAACGTTTTGTCCTTTCTCCTCTGTCAGTTGCGTTAATTAATTATTCAATTAACTAATTGCATTCGTGTTGACGCTAAACATATTCATAATACGTCACTGCATTCCTCCCGACGTTAGATTAATAATATTATGTAATCGCGGGACAAAATTGAGTACGGCAGTTCACCAGACCCTCTTTCCACGTAGCGGTGATGTAATCCATCCGCAGCTGTGGGAATCAGGGTCTGGGTACGAGACTACGCTAGCTGGAGGCTGGTGGTAGCGAGATAGTGTGAGAGAGTGTGTGAGTTGAGGATACACAAATACGCGTGAAGCCTGTTGCATAGAAAGTACCTATGCCCCGGAAGTAGTAGTGACTTAGGGTGGCAGCCACCCTACTGGGCTTAGGGTTTAGGGTTAAATAGGCCTAGAGATGATTTGTCTATCTACTCGATGGACTTAGAGAACCGAGATCTACACCACAACAAAATAGTCTGGTTAACACCGCCCCTATGGACCATTCTAGGTTAGGAAAATACCTTTCGTCGTAGTAGGCCAACGGCTCGTACGATGTAATAGACTCCAAAAGGCCAAGTGCGCCCCAATAGCATTAATAATACATGATTAATAACCTCTAAGAGGCACGAGTTACAAATGCGCATGCGTATGATTGGATCACTAAAATCGATTATAGCTTTAGTTTGGCATGATTTTATGTAAAGCCGATGGCCTTACCTAACTTCTCTGCCATGCAGACTTACAACTAATCAATTATAAACCGAAAATAATAATACATGTTAATAAATTAATTAGCCGTTTTAATAACGCGATAAATCTCTAAAGTGTCTAGTGAGTTTAACGGTGAAATCAGAATTTTTTTATCACAATTCTAAGCCGAGTTATGCACTGATGTCCACAATTTCTCGACATGGCCTTGATGGACTTCGTGTGGCTGTACAATGTGTTCAAGAGGTGAATCACCATGATTATCACAGAAGCAGCCACGTTCAATAGTATTATTACTGCCGCTAGAGGCAGAGATACGTGAATGTACAGCTCATTAAAGTTTGTCGACACAAAATGAGCCGTTGTATAATTCACCTTAATTGTATCATTACCAAACGTATATGATGCGATTTCTTTATCGGATTGACTTTCTTCAAAAAACTGAAATATGCTACTCTCTCGAGTAATTATAAATCCTGTCGTTTCATTGAATTCGATTTCACCTGTCATGCCTTGAAATTTCAACTTGAACATCTGCTGTTTAATAACCTCGGTGACACTAACATCTCCGTAAGCGTTACCGGTAAGAGAAAGTCCCTTTGCTTTCAACTGTTCTGCTGAGTTGTTAAGCGCCAAAGCCATAGCCCACACGGCATCGTATGTAGCCAAACACCAGAAGTTTTGAAGGCAAAAGTCCGGAAAACGATGCATATTCGTATCAAAAGTCGGGTTGCTTTGTTGACTCCAGGTCGTAAGGCGACGATTGAGTACAGCGGCAATCTGCTCGGAACCACATGTGCATATACGACACCATTGTAAGTGAAGGACACTGGTGTGAAGTTGACATAATAATAAACTTGGACGAGAATCCACTGGTACTTGGGGTAGGTCATATTCATATGATACGCCACGCACAGCATCTCTTGGAGAATATCCCCGCAGAGAAAGGATACAATGACCCGCGCGTAGGAAGCTCTGACTTCATCCAATGGAATAATTATATATTGCCACTATTGACATGGATTGCGCAGCGCAGCCACGATAAATCAAATACAAAGGTACTCGAGTTATCGGTTATAAAAAAACTATAAAAATAGGGAATTCCCAAATAGTGAATATTGAACTAACATTAATATCGCAGAGATCCATTGCAAGAAACAGTGCGTATATAACCACAAGGTTCCGCCCCCAAACTACCAACGCCTATTAAATGTACATCTATTAGTGGAAGTGCAATCGGTAAGCAGTTGCATGTGTACGTGTCTGATCGAAGCTTCGCGTGATTGGTGCATAATTTGTGCGCAAAGGTGACTGAAATATAAGCGGTGGTATATCATACTGTATCAAACGGCCGACGCAAGGAAGTTTATAGTATAGCCTATAGCCCGAACGTCGGTAATACAAGTTTCTCTCCACATGAGTCTCCTCGGCAGCTGTTTGCGAACTCATAATCTATTTCAGTGTTGCTGGGTAGAGTTATCTCTAATAGGCCTATGCATGCAATAGGGCTATGGTGTTATAACGCTCAATTGACCTCAAGCATTTGATGAGGTGAGAGATACTTTTATGGCGGTTGCATGGTTCAGCAGAAGGACGATAGCGATTAATATAGCCCGTTTCTCAGTAGCTCGACCATAACATTTTTAGTATTACTTATACTACGTAGTATGTACATGGCTATGCGTTAAAACAGCTGCTAGTTAGTGGAGTAAAAGCTTTATAGGTCATGAAGTACAAAAGGTTGAAGACAATTTTCCCGCCCCGTATTAACCGTAAAATAGTTGCGCTCAAATTACTACACAGTGAAACCTGATATAATGATGGAAGGATTTCACACCAAATGGCTACCGTGACTGTATGTATGTCACTTGATTTGGAATTTCTCACCAAATGGCTAACTATTTCACTCCGAATCAAACGTAGTTTGCCGTTTGTCAAGACTTGGAGTGACATATTTAGCCTTTTTGGACTGAAATTCATCCATCTGTTTTTGCTGAGAACTGGGTAGTTATAGTGGACATTTTAATTAAGATGTTTGTACATGTAGTTGATTAAATATAACAGTTCTATCCTAACTCTAAATAACTTAATAGTTTCAATTTTTTTTGTCTTACACGTGTATTATATGCTTTCTTGTTTCCACAAACAATGTATGTAACTAAATCGAAACATCTTTATGTAATAAAAAAATATCCGTACAGGTTTTTAGAAATTGGTTGCGGTACATCGTATCCGCAACGCTCACGTGAAGTAATTTCAGTGGCAAAGTAGATCGAGCTAGCTAGCACTACTTGTGTAGATTGTGACCTCGATGTGATTGCAATGATTTTATCATTTTAAGGAATTATCTGTCTACATGTAAGTCATCAAGCAGTGGAAGTACACTATGCTCCTGTTCATTCAAGCTGTAATTGCCTTAGCATCATGCTCAGCAGGTAAAGCCAAAAGGACCTTTGAAAAATGCAGACTCTTTAAATATCCATCAGGGAATAGATGTGGATTTGCCCATGTACTGCCACTTTATGCAGGGCATGCATGCATGCATGCAATGGCAAGTAATCCTGTAAATTCCTCCTCCAAACACATAGTGATCTTCACATTGGGTTCCATGATAAATGAGCCAAGTGTGAATGCTGCAATAATTTCAACCTCATTGGTCGGACTGTCATCCTGTGAAATAGTCATATCTGAAGTAACTTCATCCAGTGTGATGGTGACAAATTCAGTACCCTCACCAAATGTGATGGTCACATCTCCACTACCATCATCCAATGTGATGGTCACATCTCCACTACCATCACCCAATGTGATGGTCACATCTTCACTACCATCACCCAATGTGGTGGTCACATCTCCACTACCATCACCCAATGTGATGGTCACATCTTCACTACCATCACCCAATGTGATGGTCACATCTCCACTACCATCACCCAATGTGATGGTCACATCTCCACTACCATCACCCAATGTGATGGTCACATCTTCACTACCATCATCCAATGTGGTGGTCACATCTTCACTAACATCACCATTGATCATTACTGCACAAAGTTCCATGGAGCTGCCTACTGCAAGCATGATGATCCCTCCCCTATCAGCAACTGAGAGTATGTTACTTAACTGCATATATATGGTTGGTGGGTTACCATAGCTATGGTTGGTGGGTTACCATAAGCTGAGCAGTGGTTCAATTTTTTCTGTGCACTAACGCCCTACATCTTTCATCTCCCACACAACATACATACATATTACACACAATTGTCACACAAACACACACAACACTGCCATAAAACATCAATCCCTTCTATCAAGTGGTTCCAATACTGGTTGGCTGTGTGGGGGGAGGACTTGCAGCTCTTTTCATCACTTTCACCATAGCAGCAATGGTAAGTACAGGGGGCACATACAGTGTGATGTGATGTGATGGAGAGGTGGGGTAGATTATATTCATGGGAGGGAGGGAGGGAGGGAGGGAGGGAGGGAGGGAGGGAGGGAGGGAGGGAGGGAGGGAGGGAGGGAGGGAGGGAGGGAGGGAGGGAGGGAGGGAGGGAGGGAGGGAGGGAGGGAGGGAGGGAGGGAGGGAGGGAGGGAGGGAGGGAGGGAGGGAGGGAGGGAGGGAGGGAGGGAGGGAGGGAGGGAGGGAGGGAGGGAGGGAGGGAGGGAGGGAGGGAGGGAGGGAGGGAGGGAGGGAGGGAGGGAGGGAGGGAGGGAGGGAGGGAGGGAGGGAGGGAGGGAGGGAGGGAGGGAGGGAGGGAGGGAGGGAGGGAGGGAGGGAGGGAGGGAGGGAGGGAGGGAGGGAGGGAGGGAGGGAGGGAGGGAGGGAGGGAGGGAGGGAGGGAGGGAGGGAGGGAGGGAGGGAGGGAGGGAGGGAGGGAGGGAGGGAGGGAGGGAGGGAGGGAGGGAGGGAGGGAGGGAGGGAGGGAGGGAGGGAGGGAGGGAGGGAGGGAGGGAGGGAGGGAGGGAGGGAGGGAGGGAGGGAGGGAGGGAGGGAGGGAGGGAGGGAGGGAGGGAGGGAGGGAGGGAGGGAGGGAGGGAGGGAGGGAGGGAGGGAGGGAGGGAGGGAGGGAGGGAGGGAGGGTCGGAGGGAGGGAGGGAGGGAGGGAGGGAGGGAGGGAGGGAGGGAGGGAGGGAGGGAGGGAGGGAGGGAGGGAGGGAGGGAGGGAGGGAGGGAGGGAGGGAGGGAGGGAGGGAGGGAGGGAGGGAGGGAGGGAGGGAGGGAGGGAGGGAGGGAGGGAGGGAGGGAGGGAGGGAGGGAGGGAGGGAGGGAGGGAGGGAGGGAGGGAGGGAGGGAGGGAGGGAGGGAGGGAGGGAGGGAGGGAGGGAGGGAGGGAGGGAGGGAGGGAGGGAGGGAGGGAGGGAGGGAGGGAGGGAGGGAGGGAGGGAGGGAGGGAGAGAGGGAGGGTTGCATTTTTGAAATAAATATACATAGGTAGATTCTAAGTTAGGACACTGATAAGGGAGGGGTAAAATGTACATACCTTATGGGCAACCCTTGTTGGCTAAAATTTGAGATAGTTCTTTTACCTTTTTAACTCAGTGCTATTGCAAATGCTACCATGGCAGCAAGTATGTCATCAGTCACTTACACAAAGGAAAGGCTATGAATGCTGAGCTTGGTGTGGTTACAAGCGTACAGGAACCTATACTTGGAGGTGTGTGTGCACGAGTCATAAGAGCTTTGATGGTTGCACACAACAGTGTGTATTAATTCAAATTTTATATTTTCTTCTATCCCCCATAACCCACCCCATCCCTTTGCTTAGTAATCACTGTTCCCCCCTCTCTCCCGCCCTGTTAACGCAAATTGGCCATATTTTGACACATTATGCAATGTAATATAAACCTGTCTCCCTCCTTTTCCACCCTATCCTCCATCCTCCACCTTCTCCCACCTATTCCAATCACTCCTCCTCCTACTCCTCTTTTCTTCTTAAGTTCCATGTTACAGAGTGTCACGCAACTATAAACCTCTAAACAAGGATGACCTTCAATTGAGGACTGGAGATGTTGTGACCTTAGTACAAGCCACGAGCAGTAAGGAATGGTGGGAGGGGACAGTTGGAGAACAAAATGGATGGTTTCCTAAGATATGTGTGGAATATTTTGACCCAGAAGCAGAGAAAAAGGCACGACAGAAAGGTTAGGATAGAACTACACATGTATTAGTTCTTTTACAACAGGACAGCATTGTTGTATTACTGTGCAGTAAATTTAACATCTTGAAACATGCACTGTTGTTTTGCAGTGGGTACAATCACCCCAAAAAGTGAAAAGATGAATAAACTAAATCGCAGCTTCAGAAGGATGTGTGGCATGGAGGTGACAATGTATGGCAGAGTTGGGAAGGTGACCTCATCATGCAGCAAGCTGAGTGAAGCAGCATCACACGGTCACCCTGAGTCAGCAGACAGTCACCCTCAGTCACCTGATAGTCACCCTCAGTCACTTGACAGCATGATTGAGGTCATTATCAATGAAGCTGCTTTAAACAGTCCTCACGAAGCAATGGCTGCTGACTACGAGATTGATTCTCTGGGAGGGAGTGGTGATGGAAGGCTGCCCGAAAGTGTGCATAGTGGTAATGACACAGTACCACCTGTGGGAAGATTTCACCTAGTACCAAGTGTCAGAGGTTTGGAAGGTTTATGCAAACAAACTCATGACATAATTGAATGAATCTGCTGTGAATGATCAAAGCATTCGAAGTTGTTGATACTGTTAATATTAATGCCTGGAGTCATGATATTGTGTGATATACATGTATATGTATAGGCAGCAGAGTTGCAACTAAATGTACATTGCAAAAGCATAAAATAATGTTTTTATCTCTGTTAATGTGCGGTTATATGTAAAAGCAGCGAAGTTGTAGTTTACACACACATTTGTGCATGCCATGCTTAATACTGCAGTCTGGATGCATGGCCGTGGTGCTTAATACATGTAGATTAAAGTGACCGAAATGTCAGTACCTCCTCCTCATCCTCCACCACCACCTCCTCCTCCACCTCCTCCTCCTCCTCAGTCCTCCTCCTCCCCCTTTTTCTCCTCAACCTCCTCCTCCTCCTCCTCAGTCCTCCTCCACCTCCTCCTCCTCCTCAGTCCTCCTCCTCCTCTTCCTCCTCCTCCTCCTACTCCTCACATAGCATAACTTAGAATTAGAACAGTTTTCAATAATGCCAATCACACCAATAGCCGGTATATTTGATAAGATATACAGTTACATTATAATTACACATTATTGAGTGCAAAATTACTAGTAATTGCTGCATCCCCAGAACACTCATTGTTAGACACTATATGGTATAATTATGAACTAGTTAATTCTAAGAATTTTCAAGTCATATGCAGTGCATATCTGGAATCTATACTGAGCTAAACAAACTCAGTGCTGGAGAATAAAGAACACAAGCCGGTTTTGAAAGCAAATTTAACACTACTGTTGGCGAGTCAGTTAGTTCTGCCAAACACATTTAGAGTAGTGTCTGTGGAAAATGTTTATATCAGCTCTACACATACAACATCATGTGACAGCTTTTGCTGACCTATATGAATCCTCATAGGCTACATGGCAGGCCTACAAAGTTAGAGGCAACAGCTGTACACTTGAAGGCTTTCTTGAATTGCGCACAAGTAATGGTTCAGTTGTCATCTGTGATCCAATAGGTGACACAAGGAGAAGAAACAGATAGCTAAAGATATACATTCTACTTGGGTGTGGACACACCTTCTATATCTGACATTTACAAACACTTCATTTTTTAGGCATGAATGAAGCAACCAGCATCATAATGATGGCCTGCACCATTGCAGCCATTCCATAGTTCTTCGTGAGTAGAGTATAATTAATGCAAATTTGAAACCACTGATGTATATTGTACCAAACCACATGCCGCTATAGTTATTTGTACATGATCATCGTGCATATATAGATGTGATGGCCTATCCTGGCCACATCTCTCAACAAAGCACCTATATGTATGGGGTAAATGTTGAATATGAAGACTAGATGGTCCACAAAAATCATGAGAATAGCCCCTGCCTGAGTGGGGACAGGTGGCAGCATTGGAAAGTGCTGCATTGAAGCTTGCAAATATCCTCAAATGTAGCTAACTCCCACATACCATCCGAAGTAGATGGCACAACAGGGGGCTCAAAGGAATGAGTACATTTATTCAAGTGGAAGTTACTATGTGAGGTTTTCCACCAAGGAATGGCAATTGGGACAGATGGACAACATATATACCCATGCTTCTGAAACCAACTTAGCCAAGTATCTGGAAACAAACCAGGTAACACACCTTCAGCAGGAGAAGCATGTTAACATAACTTAGATACATATACGTGTACGCATACATGCAGGTATACTAATAATCATAATAACAATAAGTAAAACAATAATACATACATACAGACTATAGAATACAATACCATACATGTATAAGAAAAAATTATACAGCACGTAATACACTTAATTCATAGCACACATATGCCTAAACGGTAAACCGCACCATCACCCATACCAGTCCCAGACCTCCTTTTTTTTTTTTTTCTCTACCTTGTAGAATTGGTTGCTCATAGAATAGTAAAAGCCAGTCTGGCCCGCGAACCCAGCCTGCCATTTCACTCATTCTGCAAGGATTTTTTCCACTTGAAAGTTAGGCTATTAATACAACTTTTAAATGATACATATTTTAATATAATTATGTTCTGTACGGAAGCTCAATTTAACCGGTTGACTAACGTAAACAAGCCGCCCACGTTCAACACTCATCACTGTTGTCCCGTAGATCAACGGGTCGCACCGGACGGTTGACTAACTGGCCACTCAACATTCATGTTTCAGTACCCACAGCACAGCCTGATTTGCAACTGTGTAAGTAATATACGCTCCGGATTACAATCACCGTAAACTATTTCCATTCACCCTTTCGCGATCGAATCTCATTTGATCTGTGATATTGTTTGAAATTGGATCATGGCATGACACAATAACATTGTATGTTCAGGCATTAGTAGTTGAACGCTTGTTCTTCACATACCTTGAAGGTTATGCATTTCAGGTGATACCATTCTTTACAGCCACAACGCTGAATCAGTGTTGCTTGCATGGCAAGGGGCAGATACAATAACGAACCTTTTCAGTTCTATTCTGGTCTGGGATTCTGCTGCTGCATGTAAAAAAATGGTACAATTTTTCCTCTTTCAATGCAGCCTACGAGATGGAACTTCAGTATAGTCATAATTGACTTTGCCGATCAAAACAGAGTGACAAAGCAAAAGCAATAGTAAAGACACCACAATCATTTCCATTTGGTTGTTCCTGTATGTCAGCATACTTATACACTATCAGCAACCATCTTTTTGTGATCTCACGTAGGTCCCCAGGCTTACTATCATAGATGGGGGTGCACCAACAGTAGATACCATTAACCAGTGTACAGTATTGACATTCAATATCTGAATGGATGATTTCTTTTTTGATTCCATTTGGTAATTCAGGGCTAGAATAGTGGATTGTAAGCCATCAATGCTGCTCCTTCAATAATAGCTTCTGGAGATATCTCTGCTACCTGAATATGAAATTGTTGTGATTTGGGCAGGTTCGACGTGGATGGTGCAAACATGACAAATCCTTACATGGGTAGTTTTTTTTTTTTCATTGTGTTTTGCAACTGCAATATAAAATAAAGCATGTGCACTGAGGCTGTTTTAATGCGACATAATATACCTGTGCCAACATGCTAATAAGAGAGTTAAAGATAGCTAAACTATGGGGGAAAAATCTGACATATGCAATTGCATTACTTAAAGTGATCTATTTCAAAGGGAGCAGAAATTACTGCAGTGGGTCCCAGAGTAAGTTGGGAGTGCAAAATGTTCTTGCATGGGTTTCCTTTATGATAATGATTCCTGCAATGGCACCTCAGAGTGAAGCATGTTTCCAACTTTTCAGTCACACTTGTTTCAAATAAAACTGTTCCATTGTGCTCTATTTGCTTCAACCGCAATGAGCTGCTCAATCTCCTTGGTGTAAATGGCATTACAATGAGGTGATCCACTATGCACTACTCCTCTTCATCAAATTTCCTCTTGCATTCAATACTAGGCATTACTGCTGATCTTGGAGGTTGTCCAAAAATAAGTTCTAAAGATGTGTACTTTCTTTAACTGCTCACCTGAGTGTTAATGGTATCTGCAAGCTAACAACAGTGTTTCATTGCATGCCAACAATATATTCCACACTTTAGTATAAATGGATTGTAATTTTGATTAAGAGGAATATGGTGCAGCATGGATAGGGGTTTTAATATGCATGCAGTTAGAGTAGATACAATTACAATATCTATAATGTACAGACAATGTAATGCAGTCATATCCCAATGGTATAATGAACTTGTTCAGTGACTGTGGGTGACGTAGCATGGCCACTGGTAAGCTGCACTGTTCCTGGCCAAGATGCAATAACTTCTTAAATTACTGAATTCTCATCCATTCTCACTGTGCAATATGTTAGGGAGTCCAAATCCTGGGAATACCCTCTTCTCCCATGCATTGGCAACTTCCTTAGCCATTTTTGAATGTAATGGATATGCTAAGTTAAATTTAGACCAATGATCTACAATGTGTAGGATCTATTTAAAGTTGTGATGTAGCATGTGCTGCATATCAATCAAGTCAATCTGCGTGAGGAGAGGAAGAAAGAAGAAAAGGGGAAAATGAATTTGGCACCACTATTGCTTCGTTAATAGCATATGAGTAATGACTGACCTGCCCTCTTGGAAAAAAAGCCATTAGCCACATGCAGTGGATCTTAGAGGAGTGCGATTCTTCTGCGGAAGCTGAACACAACATACCTCACACAGTTTGATGAAGTGTTCAACAGCTCCAACACTTCTTCTTGTATAAGGATTGAATCTAAATTTATAAGTCCTCAACTTACTATGATGCATAAGTCAAGTTGAAGTCTTACATGTACCTTATTGCTGTTTAAATTGTTACATGTAGGTTAATTCAATGTTCATGCATGATCTTTAGCAATACTAATAATCAGCTATTCAGTTGTAGTGCTAAATTTATAGTGCATATACATGTAAAATGTATGTAAAGCAAACTATATAATGTGAATTATAATCACAGTTTGGTCACAAAATCTCAGCAAGGCATCTCAGCATGGGTTAAATCATGAAACTGTGCGACTTGAGTATATGGGTTCATTGTACATGCACTCTCCTAGAAATCTCTTTGACAACAGGTCTGATGGGAGGAAAGAAGAGCAGGACAATGCACAGATATACTCCTACAGTGAGCATGAGGGATATCATCCCATAGCGTACATTCAGGTTTGACCTAGTGATCGAAGTAATGAAGTATGTGATTCCTCCGATTCCACTGGTGATAGACAGAAGATAAGCCAGAATTATTATTCCATGGGGTTGAAATCGCTTCATTGTAATAACTTTACCTGAGAAAAACCCAAAGAACACACAAGCCGCTAAAAGAACACACTCCCATATAGCCACAATTAAGATCCAAATCACGTCATGCCTGCAATGGCAACTTTCTCTCATTACTGTGATCAAATTATCCCCTAATTGCTCTAAAGTTTTATTCACCAGTCGTATATAGTGATCGCTCCCAAGCCAAACTACACAGAAAACAGCACTTAGAGAGGTCAGAACCACAACCACGGCGCCCAGAGTGGTATCGTTTAAGTGCTTGGAAGTGCGCTTATATTTGGCATTGAAGACGTAATACAGCCTCGCGGTCTTCACTAATGTCTTTACCTTAATGCTCACTCCAAACGCCTCCAAAATTGTATAGAAAACCGTGGCCACGTTGACAAGGTAACATCCGGCGTAAGCAAAATTATTGAGCCTCACACTGGAGGCCTTGATGGACTTCGTGTGGCTGTACAATGTGTTCAAGAGGTTAATCACCATGATTATCACAGAAGCAGCCACGTTCAATAGTATTATTACTGCCGCTAGAGGTAGAGATACGAGAATGTACAGCTCATCGAATTTTGTCGACACAAAATGAGCCGTTGTATAATTCACCTTAATTGTATCATTAGCAAACGTATATAATGCTATTTCTTCATCGGATTGACTTTCTTCAAAAACTGAAATATGCTACTCTCTCGAGTAATTATAAATCCTGTCGAAGTCACTGGATAAGAGAAAGCGACTTGCGCAATGCCCTTTAGCTTTTCTGTAAACAATGTATAAGAAGTATAGTCCACGACATATTCACTGTCATAGAGTATTGCGGTGCGAGTCCAGTTATTGCACCTGAAAAGAGCGACCAGGGCGTTTACGTCAATTTCCGTTGAACGTAGAATTCCGTAAGAGTAAGGATATGTGACACGATTGGCAAGGGTTGGAGAATTCCCAAAGTGGATATTGTTCACTGCTATTTCTGGCCTCCCCGTAAGCTCGGACACTGCTTCGATTGAATTGGTACACTCAGGACCAATGAAGGCAACAATATGTTTGTCGCTATATTAAATAGAGCTGTGATACGAGGTTTATAACGGCCTTAAAGCTAATGTTGCAGCCGTCATCAGTTTCAATCCGCTTCAGCTCGTAGTCCGGCCACAGAAGGTCCGTTCGATTGTTGATACTTTCCAGCGCCAGGTACGCACCGCTAACCGTTTGTGGACCATCGGCATAGAAAGGTTTGAGATCTGTATTATTGTCAGGGTACGAGAGGAAGGAGAGAATGTAGAGAGTCTTGTTTCCGTGTTGCTGCCCGCCAGCAAAATTTGCAACGAGAGCGACGAATACAATGCACGCAGTCACATAACATCTCTCCATATTATGCATGTGGTCTTGCGAGAAACTATACTGGTAGATATATATCTAAGGATCACGCGACATATGTAATTTAATGCAGCATGCACTTTTAAAATTTCTGTGCTCAATGCTCTCGATGTAAATCAGCTTCACTTTGGTTAAGAAAATTATATTACCCTGAGTGGCAATAGGTGACTGTATTATAATTATTATTTTATTACGTAAGGTCTACGCCCTTGTCCGCAGCCACCATGAGACATTTCTTTCATAGGGCGAGTACAGTTATGTTATGACGTATTTGGGTGCATGGCAAAATTGCATATGGAGCAATGCAATACAGTACAGTACAAAGGTCTAAAGATGACATGCATATGACTCAGAATAATAATGGCCGCAAATTTTGGTTTCAAGCGATGGTATCTCATCAGCCAATACATTGGTAAATAACCATTTATTAAAAGCACGCCAGTACCACGTACAGATTCGACTAGCGATAAATAACCAGTTCCAGTTGCCAGACATAAGCAGACATGGCGACCTTGACTTCTACTACCAAATGATTAGCCTTAGATATCTCAGATTGCTATATTTTTCAAGGTCTTTAGAGTCATTCATCAGTACACAGAGCAGCACAATCGTTTCAAGCCTTATCGTTGTCTGCTCAAATTTCCTTGGATTGCCTACAGAATAGTGGTTCTGTCTCCCGTGTGTACCTTTAGTTCATCTGATACCATGGTAGCGATCCTGGAGTGCTAGTATAAGTCAATCAAGGACTGCATTTCACAAAGCACTGGAATTATGCAGAGAAAGGCTGTACCATAAAGATGTTGTAATAAAATCTGATGAGTTCTCTTAGGTCATGACCATTCCAATGCCAAATACAAGCAATCAGCTCAGTCAAAGAATGGCTGACAGGATAGTTCAAATCATCAAAAGCTTCATTCACATTGAAAGAACAGTATATCGTGTGGACAGCAGTTCTATACATGCAACACTTAAAAACACCGTGATTTCCGGGTACTTCTAAATTTCAGAGTAGATGTAAATGATACTGTTCTTGGTATAAACACATTAAGAAGCTTCTAAGAATGCTACCTACACAGCTTCTGTCATTCAAAACCAGATCAGTGCCATTGATGTTCTTGAAGATCAAATTATCAAAAGGCGAAATGTTTCACTTCGATAGCGGATATCTTCTTCTGTACATTTTAGTGTCATATACTTAGTTATCGTGTGACTCATTAATATTAATTAGCCCCCCCCCCCCCCCCCCCCCCCCCCAAATTTAAGTGATTGACAACGGCCATGCGATATACTATATCATCACCAAGTACTACATGACAGAGAGACTAGACTGGAAATGAAGTGTATACTACCCCCCAACGAGTACATATAGACCCTTTGCAAACGCATAAATTAATAAATTAGGGCGTGGCAGTCATGTGACATGACACAATGTAGTGCGACGAGGAATCCGCGATGTTTACAAGTAGCTAGACACTGCGGGGAAGCAGCGCTGCATCAGTGCCATAAGAAACTTGACCTGTTGAGTTTGTCGAGCGATCCGCATTATGCTCCGATTGATGCCAGGATCCAGAAATGTGTCTAGCACTTCAGTAGAAATTTTTTCTACATGTGCATTTGTTTGGTTCATTCTCCAAGTTCTTACAAAAAAAGAGGAGTTGAAAGCCTATATGGAAGTGCCGAGGTTCAGACGTACTTTTCGGCGGGCTACGTAAGTGACATAAAGCTGCTGCAAATCAAACAGCTACAGCTATAGGCCTATAGCGGCATTGCCTTGAATGTAGTGTTTAGTTTTTTATTTTTTTTAACTGATCTATATCTCTCAGGTTAAGCACAGTCACAAAAGAAGGGACAAACCTTTTACCTATTCTTCCAGAAATGGTACTCAAATCAAAAAGTAGCAACACAAATTCATCCGCAGCAGAGGAAGAACATACACATGTATAACTGAAGTGTGATGCTATTGCAATATGCCAGAGGAGACTAGCAAAGCTCAGTATGATTGGCTGCAATAATCCTAGCTGTCCTATTGAGTGATTCCATGTGGCATGCATATTTAAATACATATGGAAACTTATTGTCCAGACTGACAGCTGCAACTTAAAAAAAAAGACTCAAGCATGTATGCATGTTTAAATTGGGTTAGGGTTAGGGTTAGGGTTAGGGTTAAAGGGTTAAATTGAATGGTACAACTGATTCACACATCAGTATGACATAATGCAGTACACACAGTAAGCCAGTATACTGACAGCCAATAGTACGAATATCATTTCAATTGTTTTTTAGAATGTGATCATAATAATGTCCTTCAGAATTGTATATAGTAGAGATATCACATGTTAATTAAACATGAATTCTTGCATTTGATAAATATTTCCCTTGACCAGCCTTCTGATTTTTCTTTTACCTTTATATTAGTACTGATAGGAGGAGCAACAACTTGAGCACAATAATGACCCACTGCATCTTCCACTGTGAAGCCACTATCAGTTAATGTGATGTCACCAGGGAACAGATTTTCTAAAATGCCACATTGCTCTATACTCGCTGAATAAATGCTCTTCCAGGTTTTGAAAGGAAAGAGAAAGTACCCTCGTGAATAATATAGCAATAAGAAATGGTATATCGTCCTTGCATGTAACAAGATAAATAGGTCTCTCTATAAATATCTCTGTGCAGTCAATTACATAAATGCATCTACCATAAAACTTTTAAATGTTTTTTGCCGGCATACTCTTCTTCACTTTACTAGGCCAGTGAGAGGGCTCAGCCACTGAACCATGCATAACCGATGAGGACCAATTGTTAACTGAAGAAGCATGAAACAGTTAACTGAGTGCATGAGACACACCAAATATATATGTCATGTTATGCTAAAGACAGTTTCACAACCTGCAATAGTGACTGGAACAGGGTCAACTGCAACATCAGAGCAACATTTATAGTATCGCCAAGAGCTACAGCACAATCATACCACTTTTTATGTTCGACATCAATACCACCACGAATTTGCAAAAGAGCTTCTTTAACTGCAGCCACCTCCTTGTAAGCATTACAGATATCTTGCAGGGGACTCTGCAGTCTGCAATGAAACTGTTAGCCCTTTTATAAATCCAAATCCATGCTTAACCACAACAAATGATATGAGAAACTCAAATTGAGTGATTGCACTCAAAAGAGTAGCAGCCTTTGTGAAGATTCAGTATTCCAACCTGGTTCAGTACTTTAATAACTTTCATGCTGCTAATAACTGCCGGTAAAAGTTCGTATAATGTTTCATATGCAGTGATTCTAGCAACCCAGCGGGTTTTACATAGATTCACGAGCTTCAATCTGGTACTATCAGTCTTGGATTCTATTTGTTTCTCAAGCTCCCCTTGCCTCTTGGGAGATGAGTTGTAAAATATTGAGATTTCTTGGAGTGTTCCAGCATATTTCTGATCGATTGAGCACTGCAAGCTGCAACAACACAAAGATTTAAAGCATAAAGAGCCATTGGGTATACTTGTTGGATGATAGCAGCTGCAACTTGATACTTACCAGCCATGTTCCCTGCACCGTCATAACCCTGTCCACATAGATATCTTAGGTCCAGCCCATATTTTCTCAGAGCATTTGTAATTAAATTCGATACTGCCTCCCCACACAAAAAGAATGATATAAATTCTTCTCTGACCAACCCAGCTTGATCAACAAATCTGAGAATGAGTGACAGTTGCTCTTTATTTGCCACATCTGAAGCTTCATCAGCACACACAGAAAAATATTTAGCTGCTCTTTCTTCATGTAGAATTTTTTTCTTGTATCCATTCACCTGTAGCATTAATTAGGTCATACTGATATTTAGCATTATTTGGTGCAGAAGAAAGGTGCTCCTTCAGAACCATATCCCCAGACTCAACTAATAGCCGGCCTCAATAATGCCAAGAAATTTCCAGGATTACCTTCAGAAGAAACACTGCTCTCATCATTCTTGAATGACATGATCTCATGATGGCCTCTTAGTGCTATATTTTGCCTACCACAAAAGAATATAACTTTGAGAATATCATTTAGAAACTCACAATTTTTCTAACTTTAGTGTTAAAGTGAGATGCAGGCCGAAATGCATTTTTCTATAGCCAATTCTTTTGCTCGTTACTGAGCTGTATTACATCTTGTGGCTTATACTTACCCAGGTCTGTTTCCGGTGGGGATACAAGTACCTTTACAGCAACAGTCAAATCTTCTGTAAAATCCAAGCAAGTAGAAACAGAGGGACTACATTGCTTAATGGGGCTGGAATTTAGCCAATCAATTGATCTATCATCTGATTGCATCGTGGCTTTATTTGGGGAGTAAACACAACACTGCTGCTTTCTGTAGGAACTACATAGCTTGGAGTACATACCAATGGCACCATGCTGCTAATTTCTGGAGGATTGCTTGGCCTTGGATTCAACACCACCTCACTACTGCATTCTGTAGGAACTAGATAGGTTGGAGTACACTCTGGAGAATTGATTGGCCTTGGATTCAACACCACCTCACTGCTGCATTCTGTAGGAACTAGATAGCTTGGAGTACACTCTGGAGGATTGCTTGGCCTTGGATTCAACACCACCTCACTGCTGCATTCTGTAGGAACCACACAGCTTGTAGTACACTCTGGAGGATTGCTTGGCCTTGGATTCATCACCACCTCGTTGCTGCATTTTGTAGGAACTACATAGCTTGGAGTACACACCACTGGCACAACGCTGCTAATCTCTGGAGGATTGCTTGTCAACACCGTCCTGCTGCTGCTATCAGGACGAGTACATGCATATGCACTTGCTGGCATGATCGAAGCAACTCTCTTGCTTGAAGTTGAGAACCCGAGCGTTGTTAACGACGTCTGATTATTTGCTCATTTTGGCATATTTTTTACCGACCGATCGCGAGCTCGAGAACGACGGAATATTAGAAATATATATATATACCGTATTATAAGGGGGGAGTTTCCGGGCAACGCGGAAACAATGCTGGTTACGCCACTGGGCCCTGCCCCCTCCGCGCATCGCGAACGCGCATCGCTTGGACGCGCATTGCCCGGGTATTTACGTAGCATCAAGAAGCCACAAGGGAATCACGTGATGATAATTATTCATACAAGAAGCACATTTACTGCATTAGGCATATGATGGGCCAGGCATAAGAGGATAGTCTGTCCCCCCGGATAGCTTGTCCGCCTATACGGACAATGTATTCTAGAATGCCTAGATTAGGTACATGGATATTTTTTTCAAATTGATATTTTTGCAACAATTCGCATGGTTCTAAAAAGAGTAAAAAATGTGCATTCCAACGGTATATTACTTATCATATAATCTTTTTTCATTCGGTCAATACGGCAGCATAAAGCGGTACTTTTGAATGTATGGAATTGAATGACCGCCCTAAAAAGAACTGTGCCGGTTTAACTTATATTCGCTACATTGATCTTACCAAATATGCTACTGCAGCCAAATATATAAGGAGTAACTGTCACACATACCTGCATATAAAAATCCTTTTTAGAAGGTACTACAGCCGATATTATGCATAAAATCATGCCAAATATGCAGGCTGCTCATGGTAGCGATATAGAAACATATAGCCAAATGTATATATATACATCATGTTCTCGGAAACAAAATTTTACCATTCAATGAAAAAAGCATTTCACATGTCGGGAAAATCAACAAAAATAATATTTCCAGTAATACAGCTGTAATATGCATATTTTTTCATCTTCCCCTTCTTCCTCGATGTCTTCCTGTGTCCAGTAACAGTTGGTGGCTTTGGGAACTTTACCAGTACTTTTCACTGAAATAATGTGTCTATGATGCAGAATATTTTGTTTTTGCTCAGCAACTCTGTCGGTTAAGGTATTTTTGAAATGGTTAAGTATTGTTGACCTTACATATAAAAATGAATTCTGCAACTGAATACAGAAATCATATGAGTCAAGCTATATCACTGATGTGAAACATAGTCTTCTGTTTGACCAGAGGCTATAGCACCTAATTGCAGTACATACGAAGTTACTGGCACAGTGTGCACACTGATATGGAGGTCATTGATGTCCCATGCATCAACTGTTGTTGAGTCCCATGAAAGAGTTACTTCACATACCTGAATATCACTGATGATCCCTAATTTACACATTGATATACTGTACTACTATGAGGAAGACTATCAATAGTTGTACCCACCAATTCAAAAAGTATTGCGCTAATCACATTACACACATGTGTTATGGGTGCTCCATATTGGAGGCAATAGTAAATAGCCTTGCAGCAAGCAGTGCTATATGTCTTGCTATCATTTCTGGTCATGATGATATTTGAGCCTGATAATCGATGTAGCAATTCTTCATTACTTACATGTAATTCTATGTTTTCAACCAAATCAGTGATTTTGTTTTGCAAATCTCCTCTGTGTTATCTTACATCCCTTGTGTACAGACAGCAACTTTTTATATTTACAATAAACTGCTGGTATGTGCCACTTATGAATTTCTTAATTTAGCTGTTTTATTAATTTTAAGTTTAATCAGTTCTTAACATAAGGTGGATTGCACATTACATTTATCCAGCTCTGTATTCAAAACTGATAGAGGAACAGCTACATTTTCAGCTGTGTCAACAGACACTATAAACTGCTCATTGAGAAACACCTGTACTTCAGCCCAACACCTTGCAAAATTTTGACATTATGACGTATTGCCCACCGCAACACATCAGGTGTAGTGTTGAGACTGCTTCCAGCAGAGTGCTCAATAATTATATGATACTTCTTGTATTTTCTAAACGTTGGGATGCTATGTTAGTGTGGATGTAAAAACACCAAGCCCCTTTCGTATCATGGGTGCTTACAGTTAGTTACGTTCATTAAATGTAATTCTTAAAATGGTAAAAAAAAATTCTTTTCAAATCATCAGCAACAGTCTTCATTATCCATGCAAGTACACACAGAAGTGTTGAATAAAAATATAGAATTTCATAAACATAGTATTAAAATACGAATAATAAGCTCACATTGCATGTTGCTATGACAAATTTTGATTAAATTGGTTTGATTGATAAGTACACTGCGCTAAATCAGAATCTCGAGATATGCAAGGCGCTTTTACTACATAAGCAGCAGAGTCTGAAAATAATCTAGCTTAAGAACCCACGGCAAAGATAAGGTGCGTTTTATATAGAACACCTCTTTAACACTCTCTACCTACGTAAAAAAAAGTGAAAAATATATCTTTGTAACATTAAGGCAAATAAGTATGACGTCCCACTGTATAAAAGCTATTAGCTTTCACGATAATCGCGTACCTTAAACCATATGAAGCCGTTCGTGGAGGCTTCGAGACAACACCCTGCGCCCTCATACTTAAATGAGTAATGCAACTAGGTGTCCTTAATGCCTTCATATGTATTTCATGGAACCCATTCAATGCGCTACAAAATTCTATAACCAGCAAACCATACCCTTTTTTGACACGCCCACAACTTACTACTGCGAATCATTTCACCGTATACAACGAATAGCTAATGCTAAAAGAAGCCATGGGCTACCTTTATAGAATATAGCAAGCACAACAGAACTCGAAACCAGCACAAACAATCGATCGCCACAAATCAATCCTCTCCGGCAGTCAAAAATTACGGCACAATTTTTGGGAGACAATTTTTTACGGTAGTTACGTGATTTATCCAAGTACCTACCTAGATTGTCCCCCTTTAGGATAGAGTCCATAGACTGGCCCCCCCCCCCCCCCCCCACCACCACCATCATCGATATATATACATGCATTTACATTCATCTTTTTGATCCAAAGTTCTCCATATAGGCCTATAGGAGTTCAGATTATTATAACTAGCCGACAAGTGACTCCGATACTATACGGATCATGATCACAAACACGTGTCGTCGCGTCGAAGAGGCCAAGGATGAGCGTTAGTGAGGATAAGAATATCACAAAAGAGGCGCTATTGTACAACGACATGAGGGTGTGATGTATCAGTAGCTGTGCATGTGGTTATGTTATATGTAGCCAATGTAGGCCTGTGGCAGAGCTAGCGCTGTCAACCGTTATTGGGCTAACTGTTAGCCTTCTTTGAGTACTGTTAGCCTGTTAGCCCTAGCTAGGGTACTAAATGTTAGTCATTTTCATTTGAACAGCAATGACAGAGCTGTAATTGCCAAACGCAAGGGAAATTCGGTCAAAAATTTGCCTTGCCAGTTCACAACTCTGCTGCGGTTGTGTGGGAGGGTGTACGGTGGCCCGGTAGGTCGCACACTAAGACAGTTGCGCCACGCACTACTTGAAGTTTGCACCGCGCACTAGTTGAGGTTTGCACCGTGCACAGCGCACTAGTTGAGATTTGCACCGCGCACTAGTTGAGATTTGCACAGCGCACTAGTTGAGGTTTGCACCCAGCACTAATTGAGGTTTGCACCCAGCACTAATTGAGGTTTGCACCCAGCACTAGTTGAGGTTTGCACAGCGCACTAGTACGAGAGATTTGCCCTGCGCACTGATATATGCAAACTATGGGATGGCGAATTGTTTGGTTACGTCACTATCTATTAAAGCGGCTATTAACAAACAGTTCGAAGTTCTAATGTTCTCATGCTGCACCGAAACGATCCAGAGGTCTTTCGTTGCCTCCATTATACTAGTTGGGCGTAGCCTGACCTTCGCGTTTGAGCGGAAGGTCGGGTATCTAATCAAGCCTATACCAGGTACACATACCCGACCTTCCGCCAAAACGCGAAGCGCAGGCTACGCCCAAATAGTATATTGGAGGCAACGAAAGACCTCTGGATCGTTTCGGTGCAGCATGAGAACATTAGAACGTCGAACTGTTTGTTAATAGCAGTGATGCCGCGGCCAGCACGGACCGTCCGTGACCGTATTCATTTGACGGTTTTTGACGGCCGACCGTGACCGTGACCGGGAAGCTTACCGATCACGTGATTAAACCGTGAAAAATAATTGGCCGTCAAATTTATTAGCTGGCCGTCCGTGGCCGTCAGAACTTTTGACGGTCCATTAAGCCTATCACGTCACTAGCGTCACGTGCAGTGGATTTTTTTCCCTGCGTGGCAAATGTCGTCTTTCCAAGAACCTTTGAGGATAAGCCACCTGATAGCGCGGTGAAGTTAGCAGCAAACCCACCCGACTGTCACCAACACGTGGCTATGGAACCATTTAAATTTTACATTGTCCCCCTCGCCATGACATAGTAACGTCCCCAGCCTGATATGTATTCACGATGTAGTCCATCCGCCGCTGCCGAATGTGGGTCTGGGGACGCGACTTGCCATGATTATGCCTTATCGCGTGGATTCCACGTGCGAGCGAGTTTTCTCCCAGTTGAGACTCATTGTGAAGATGGAGGATGGGCCAGGATTGAATCTGTTCTCTTTCAGTCTTTCTCAGCTGCAATAAAGCCTTTAGTTAATTGAATCTGTTCTTTCACACTTGTTTTGCTATGCCCATGCATACCGTTCATGAACCATTTCTATTGATACGTGCATGCCAAACTTCTATAGCATAAATAATGACCGTCCGTGACCGTATTAAAATTTTGACGGTTGACGGCCAGCCGTGTACGTGACCGTATTGAAATCATACGGTCCATCTTTGACCGTGAACGTGACCGTCTATATCCAAACGGCCAGCCGTGAACGTGACCGGATTGTCAAAAGCTGGCCGCGGCATCACTGGTTAATAGCCGCTTTAATAGATAGTGACGTAACCAAACATTCGCCATCCCATAGTTTGCATATATCAGTGCGCAGGGCAAATCTCGACTAGCCCCAGAAAATTTTATCCATTTTAAATACATATAACGCAATAATTGGTGTGCGTTAAATAAATGTTTTTATCCAACTTTTCGAATCAAGGTACATAAAACGGCGGACGTAATTGTAGCAATTATATTAGAAAAGGGGCGTTTCTAGGCAATTACTCCCACGTATCAACATTTTACGTGTACTTCTATATGGAGTACATGTAGACTTCTTTGCTGACTTTACTCACGATCCATACAATTGGAGGGGAGATGTCGGCCGATGACAACGACAGCGACTGAGGTGGAGACCTTGTTATTGAGGAGGAATTCTCGCTCGCACAACTCAGCAGCCGTTCTGATGTTGGTACTTGTAGCAATGTAATAGGCACAGTTACTGCGCCTAAGATTGCTACCAACATCAAAAACAATATCTGCTAGCTATCGAATATAACGTTCTGAGTGGTAGTCTTCGTTCGTTTGTATATCGAGCGAGGCTATACGATCCGCGCGTTGCGAGCTATAGCTAGTTCATGTATGGAACGTGCACGTCAGCAAAGGAGAAGCTTGGTTTCATCCGCATGGAACTGTAACTGTGATTCTATAGCCCGAACATCGGTTGCTAAAGTAATACATGCGTGACTCACGATCAGCCTGGCCGAAGTGTTTTATTTTGTTAGAACTATAGCTACTCGCATGCATAGTGAAGTGGCCCACTTGGCAAGGTTTGTTACTCAAGCTAGCTAGGATTTTGACTAATAACAACATTGGTCTTGGTTACGCGTACGGCGTTTTTATCCAAATAAAGTGGATAAAACGCCAATTATTAATTAATTTGTTCTGTTGCATGCAAATACGATTCGGTTGGATTCCAAGGCTTGCTATTCATGTAGAGCATTCTCCTTGAGCTGTTGTATAACCGCAGTGGAGATTTGAGCTAAAAAAATTACGGTACTTTGGGTTCAAACATTTTAATCCATTATTTTATCCACTTTTATAACTTCTGGGGCTAGTGCACTGTGCAAACCTCAACTAGTGCTGGGTGCAAACCTCAATTAGTGCTGGGTGCAAACCTCAATTAGTGCTGGGTGCAAACCTCAACTATAGTGCGCTGTGCAAATCTCAACTAGTGCGCTGTGCACGGTGCAAACCTCAACTAGTGCGCGGTGCAAACTTCAAGTAGTGCGTGGCGCAACTGTCTTAGTGCGCGACCTACCGGGCCACCGTAGGTATGTGTATCTGCACGGTGTGATATGTACATGTAGCTGTGGTGTGCTGAGGATGTGCATGTAGGTAGCTCTGGTTGGGTATGTAGGCAGTGATGCCGCGGCCAGCTTTTAACAATCCGGTCACGTTCACGGCTGGCCGTTTGGATATAGACGGTCACGTTCACGGTCAAAGTTGGACCGTATGATTTCAATACGGTCACGTACACGGCTGGCCGTCAGCCGTCAAAATTTTAATACGGTCACGGACGGTCATTATTTATGCTATAGAAGTGTGGCATGCACGTATCAATAGAAATGGTTCATGGACGGTATGCATGGGCATAGCAGAACAAGTGTGAAAGAACATATTCAATTAACTAAAGGCTTTATTGCAGCTGAGAAAGAGAACAGATTCAATCCTGGCTGGATCCATCCTCCATCTTCACAATGAGTCTCAACTGGGAGAAAACTCGCTCGCACGTGGAATCCACGCGATAACGCATAATCATGGCAAGTCGCGTCCCCAGACTCACATTCGGCAGCAGCGGATGGATTACATCGCATATTACGAATACATATCAGGCTGGGGACGAGACTGTCATGGCGAGGGGGACAACGTAAATAATAAAATGGTTCCATAGCCACGTGTTGGTGACAGTCGGGTTTGCTGCAAACTTCACCGCGCTATTAGGTGGCTTATCCTCAAAGGTTCTTGGAAAGACGACATTTGCCACGCAGGGAAAAAAATCCACTGCTGGTGACGCTAGTGACCTGAATAGGCTTAATGGGCCGTCAAAAGTTCTGACGGCCACGGACGGCCAGCAAATAAATTTGACGGCCAATTCTTTTTCACGGTTTAATCACGTGATCGGTAAGCTTCCCGGTCACGGTCACGGTCGGCCGTCAAAAACCGTCAAATGAATACGGTCACGGACGGTCCGTGCTGGCCGCGGCATCACTGTATGTAGGTGACAAATATGACTTCGTGAGCACGGAACCTGAATAACCTAGGTAATCGGCTGGCAAATTATCAAAACCTATACAGAAAAATTGATTTTAATATTGGGAAAAATCGATTTTTACATGTAGAACCAGAAAAACCAGAATTGTTGATCATCGTTTTAAATGTATTCGATTTTCATTGTGCACGGGAGGTTAAACAGTGGATAGGGGAGGGGCGTGCAGACGATTCACGGCATCATTGGCCTATTATGCCACCGATGAACAAGTGGTAAAACGTTTATGATATAGTCTGTTTTACTCGTCCACACACAATAAAGCAAATAGCTTATCCAAAATCTAATTTGACCTTCGATGCCACGCGCCTTTGCAATCGTAATGCTTAGCCTGGGGACCAGATATGGAAGAAATCAGAACTTATCTGATTCAGCAGTAGACACGTAAGACGGTATTGGGGGGGGGGGGGGGTCTCTTGCGATTGGCCAACCCTACTCAGTGCTGTGAGCACATGTAAATCAACTTCCGGACAACGGCGTCGGCGGAGCCTGGTACGTTGCGACAGGGCTATGCATACATGCAGTTCACGAGCGAGCACACATCTTATGCAAAATGAAACCGAGACTGAATTATGTGCCCATGCCATTATGACATTGCCATTATTGACATGGATTGCGCAGTAGGGTCAACTATATCGATAAGGTTTTGAGCTTATCGGTATATAATTATCAGTAAGTAAACACCTATTATCGAATATTTACTGAAATTACTCTACGCCTATCGATAAAAAACTTACTGATAAGCTTTCTTACTGAACGGTAATGATTACCGCTAAGGTAATAGGCGTGTCCAAAGGGTATCTGTTGGCCTCTTAGTATCATTTGGCATCCGTGGATTCAGTAGGTTGTGGCCTTCCTTATTAGTTCCTTGCATGCTTTCCTTCATAGCCTGCAAGTTATTGATGGGTTCCCATTTAGGGCAAGTGTTGTGTGCGGACTATTAACGGTCCTTGGTCCAACCTACCCATTTAAATTTGTGCTTTGGTTGGCCTTCGATGGCCAATAATCTCATTCGGAATAACCTGATATTTTGCAAAGAAGCTGCAATGGCAACTGGGACCCTAGGTTTTTGTGATGACGAAGCGTTTAGCCTATGGTGTTTCTTATTTATAGCTAGTAGCTTTATTTTTATACATGTAAGTTAAAAACGTCAAGACTCTGCAGTTGTTAATTGTATATACCAGTACCAGCAGACCGTATATTGATTTACATCGGTTACGTGTGTCCGCAAACGTACAGTTCGTTGCTCTGACGTCACAGTGCTAGAAACAACTTCTATTCAAACATGTACTCATGTTGTACAAGTGTAGTGCGAAAATCCCCTCTAGTAATTATTCATAACACTAATTCGGTTAATTTAGCCCACATGTTGTCGTGAATAATTATTTGGAAGGCCAGTACAAGAAATATAAAAAATCAATAAGAAAGCCGAGTGTTACCGATAATATTCGGTTAGAAGTTATCTTTTACTGAAAGGTAATGATAAGAAAAGTGTCTTACCGGTTGCTTAACGGTATCGGATAACCGGTAAGCGGTAAGGACAAACCTTATCGATAGTTGACCCTATTGCGCAGCGCAGCCACGATAAATCAAATACAAAGGTACTCGAGGTATCAGTTATAAAAATAGGGAATTCCCAAATAGTGAATATTGAACTAACATTAATATCGCAGAGATCCATTGCATGCAAGAAACAGTGCGTATATAACCACAAGGTTCCGCCCCCAAACTACTAACGCCTATTAAATGTACATCTATTAGTGGAAGTGCAATCGGTAAGCAGTTGCATGTGTACGTGTCTGATCGAAGCTTCGCGTGATTGGTGCATAATTTGTGCGCAAAGGTGACTGCATACACATGTAAGCGGTGTTATATCATCCTGTATCAAACGGCCGACGCAAGGAAGTTTATAGTATAGCCTATAGCCCGAACGTCAGTAATACATGTTTCTCTCCACATGAGTCTCCTCAGCAGCTGTTTGCGAACTCATAATCGATTTCAGTGTTGCTGGGAAGAGTTATCTCTAATAGGCCTATGCATGCAATAGGGCTATGGAGTTATAACGCTCAATTGACCACAAGCATTTGATGAGGTGAGAGGTACTTTTATGGCGGTTGCATGGTTCAGTAGATCGACGATAGCGATTAATATAGCCCGTTTCCCAGTAGCTCGACCATATCGTTATTAGTATTACTTATACTACGTAGTATGTACATGGCTATGCGTTAAAACAGCTGCTAGTTAGTGGAGTAAAAGCTTTATAGCTCATGAAGTACAAAAGGTTGAAGACAATTTTCCCGCCCCCGTATTAACCGTAAAATAGTTGCGCTCAAATTACTACACAGTGAAAACTGATATAATGATGGATGGATTTCACACCAAATGGCTACCGTGATTACATGTATGTCACTTGATTTGGAATTTCTCACCAAATAGCTAACTATGTCACTCCGAACCAAACGTAGTTTGCCGTTTGTCAAGACTTGCATGGAGTGACATAGTTAGCCTTTTTGGACTGAAATTCATCCATCTGTTTTTGCTGAGAACTGGGTAGTTATAGTGGGCATTTTAATTAAGATGTTTGTACATGAAGTTGATTACATGTTTGTCTTACACGTGTATTATATGCTTTCTTATTTCCACAAACAATTTATGTAACTAAATCGAAACATCTTTATGTAATAAAAAATTTGCACATCCCCGTACAGGTTTTTAGAAATTGGTTGCGGTACATCGTATCAGCAACCTTCACGTGAAGTAATTTCAGTGGCAAAGTAGATCGAGCTAGCTAGCACTACTTGGGTAGATTGTGACCTCGATGTGATTGCAATGATTTTATCATTTTAGGGAATTATCTGTCTACGTGTAAGTCATCAAGCAGTGGAAGTACACTATGCTCCTGTTCATTCAAGCTGTAATTGCCTTAGCATCATGCTCAGCAGGTAAAGCCAAAAGGACCTTTGAAAAATGCAGACTCGTTAAATATCCATCAGGGAATAGATGTGGATTTGCCCATGTACTGCCACTTTATGCAGGGCATGCATGCAATGGCAAGTAATCCTGTAAATTCCTCCTCCAAACACATAGTGACCTTCACATTGGGTTCCATGATAAATGAGCCAAGTGTGAATGCTGCAATAACGTCAACCTCATTGGTTGCACTGTCATCCAGTGAAATGGTCATATCTGAAGTAACTTCATCCAGTGTGATGGTGACAAATTCAGTACCCTCACCAAATGTGATGGTCACATCTCCACTACCATCATCCAATCTAATGGTCGCATCTTCACTACCATCACCCAATGTGATGGTCACATCTCCACTACCATCACCCAATGTGATGGTCACATCTCCACTACCATCATCCAATGTGATAGTCACATCTCCACTACCATCACCCAATGTGATGGTCACATCTCCACTACCATCACCCAATGTAATGTTTACATCTTCACTACCATCACCCAATGTGGTGGTCACATCTCCAATACCATCATCTAATGTGATGGTCCCATCTCCACTAACATCACCATTGATCATTACTGCACAAAGTTCCATGGAGCTGCCTACTACAAGCATGACGATCCCTCCACTATCAGCATATGAGAGTATGTTACTTAACTGCATATATGTATGGTTGGTGGGTTACCATAGCTATGGTTGGTGGGTTACCATAAGCTGAGCAGTGGTTCAATTTTTTCTGTGCACTAACGCCCTACATCTTTCATCTCCCACACAACATACATACATATTACTCACAATTGCCACACAAACACACACAACACTGCCATAAAACATCAATCTCTACTATCAAGTGGTTCCAATACTTGTTGGCTGTGTGGGGGGAGGACTTGCAGCTCTTTTCATCACTTTCACCATAGCAGCAATGGTAAGTACAAGTGATCATATTGAGGGTTGTGAGGGGGCACATACATGTGTGATGTGATGTGATGGAGAGGTGGGGTAGATTATATTGGAGGGAGGGAGGGAGGGAGGGAGGGAGGGAGGGAGGGAGGGAGGGAGGGAGGGAGGGAGGGAGGGAGGGAGGGTTGCATTTTTGAAATAAATATACAAAGGTAGATTCTAAATTTGGACACTGATAAGGGAGGGGTAAAATGTACATACCTTATGGGCAACCCTTGTTGGCTAAAATGTGAGATAGTTCTTTACCTTTTTAACAGTGCTATTGCAAATGCTACCATGGCAGCAAGTATGTCATCAGTCACTTACACAAAGGAAAGGCTACGAATGCTGAGCTTGGTGTGGTTACAAGCATACAGGAACCTATACTTGGAGGTGTGTGTGCACGAGTCATAAGAGCTTTGATGGTTGCACACAACAGTGTGTAATAATGCATACTTTCTTCTATCCCCATAACCCACCCCACCCCTTTGCTTAGTAATCCCTTTCCCCCCCCCCCCCCCCCCTCTCCCACCCTGTTAACGCAAATTAGCCATATTTTGACACATTATGCAATGTAACATAAACCTTTCTCCCTCCGTTTCCACCCTATCCTCCATCCTCCACCTTCTCCCACCTATTCCAATCACTCCTCCTCGTACTACTCTTTTCTTCTTAAGTTCCATGTTACAGAGTGTCACGCAACTACAAACCTCTAAACAAGGATGACCTTCAATTGAGGACTGGAGATGTTGTGACCTTAGTACAAGCCACTAGCAGCAAGGAATGGTGGGAGGGGACAGTTGGAGAACAAAATGGATGGTTTCCTAAGATATGTGTGGAATATTTTGACCCAGAAGCAGAGAAAAAGGCACGACAGAAAGGTTAGGATAGAACTACACATATATTAGATATTAGTTCTTTTACAATGAGACAGCATTGTTGTATTACTATGCAGTAAATTTAACATCTTGAAACATGCACTATTGTTTTGCAGTGGGTACAATCACCCCAAAAAGTGAAAAGATGAATAAACTAAATCGCAGTTTCAGAAGGATGTGTGGCATGGAGGTGACCTCATCGTGCAGCAAGCTGAGTGAAGCAGCATCACACAGTCACCCTGAGTCAGCAGACAGTCACCCTCAGTCACCTGACAGTCACCCTGAGTCACCTGATAGCATGATTGAGGTCATTATCAATGAAGCTGCTTTAAACAGTCCTCACGAAGCAATGGCTGCTGACTACGAGATTGATTCTCTGGGAGGGAGTGGTGATGGAAGGCTGCCCGAAAGTGTGCATAGTGGTAATGACACAGTACCACCTGTGGGAAGATTTCACCTAGTACCAAGTGTCAGAGGTTTGGAAGGTTTATGCAAACAAACTCATGACATAATTGAATGAATCTGCTGTGAATGATCAAAGCATTCGAAGTTGTTGATAATGTTACATTACTATTAATGCCTGGAGTCATGATATTGTGTGATATACATGTATATGTATAGGCAGCAGAGCTGCAACTAAATTTCATTGCAAAAGCATAAAATGGTGTTTTTATCTCTTTTAATGTGGGGTTATATGTAAAAGCAGTGAAGTTGCAGTTTACACACACATTTGTGCATGCCATGCTCAATACTGCATCTGGATGCAAGGCCATGGTGCTTAATACATGTAGATGTAATAGATGTAAAGTGACCATAATGTCAGTACCTCCTCCTCCTCCTCCCCCTCCTCCTCCTTTTCCTCCCCCTCCTCCTCCTTTTCCTCCTCCTCCTCCTCCTCCTCCTCCTCCTCCTCCTCCTCCTCCTCCTCCTCCTCCTCCTCCTCCTCCTCCTCCTCCTCCTCCTCCTCCTCCTCCTCCTCCTCCTCCTCCTCCTCCTCCTCCTCCTCCTCCTCCTCCTCCTCCTCCTCCTCCTCCTCCTCCTCCTCCTCCTCCTCCTCCTCCTCCTCCTCCTCCTCCTCCTCCTCCTCCTCCTCCTCCTCCTCCTCCTCCTCCTCCTCCTCCTCCTCCTCCTCCTCCTCCTCCTCCTCCTCCTCCTCCTCCTCCTCCTCCTCCTCCTCCTCCTCCTCCTCCTCCTCCTCCTCCTCCTCCTCCTCCTCCTCCTCCTCCTCCTCCTCCTCCTCCTCCTCCTCCTCCTCCTCCTCCTCCTCCTCCTCCTCCTCCTCCTCCTCCTCCTCCTCCTCCTCCTCCTCCTCCTCCTCCTCCTCCTCCTCCTCCTCCTCCTCCTCCTCCTCCTCCTCCTCCTCCACCACCTCCTCCTCCTCCTCCTCCTCCTCCTCTCCATTTCACTCATTCTGCAAGGATTAATCATTTTTTCCCGCTTGAAAGTATTAGGCTATTATTACAACTTTTAAATGATAATATAATTATGTTCTGTACGGAAGCTCAGTTGACTAACTGGCCGCCCACATTCAACACTCACTGCATGTCCGGTAGATCAAAGAGTCGCACCGGATGGTTGACTAACTGGCCGCCCACATTCAACACTCACTGCATGTCCGGTAGATCAAAGAGTCGCACCGGATGGTTGACTAACTGGCTGCTCAACATTCATATTTCATTACCCACTGCACAGCCTGATTTGCAACTGTGTAAGTAATCTACGCTCCAGATTACAATCACCATATACTATTTCCATTCACCCTTTCGCGATCGAATCTCATTTGATCTGTGATATTGTTTGAAATTGGATCATGGCATAACACAATAGCAGAAAGACAACATCGTATGTTCAGGCATCTGTAGTTGAACGCATTTCAGGTGATACCATTCCTTACAGCCCGAACACTGAATCAGTGTTGCTTGCATGGCAAGGGGTTGATACAACAACGAACCTTTTCAGTTCTATTCTGGTCTGGGATTCTGCTACTGCATGTAAAAAAATTGGTACCATTTTTCCTTTTTCAATGCAGCCTACGAGATGGAACTTCAGTATAGTCATAATTGACTGTACCTATCAAAACAAAGTGACAAAGCAAAAGCAATAGTAAAGACACCACAATCATTTCCATTTGGTTGTTCCACTATCAGCAACCAACTTATTGTGATCTCACATAGGTTCCCATGCTTACTATCATAGATGGGGGGTGCACCAACAGTAGATACCATTAATCAGTGTACAGTATTGACATTCAATATCTGAATGGATGATTTCTTTTTAGATTCCATTTGGTAATTCAAGGCTAGAATATAGTGGATTGTAAACCATCAATGCTGCTCCTTCAACAATAGCTTCAGGAGATATCTCTGCTACCTGAATATGAAATTGTTGTGATTTGGGCAGGTTTGACGTGGATGGCACAAACATGACAAATCCTTACATGGGTAGTTTTTGTTTTCATTGTGTTTTGCAACTGCAATATAAAATAAAGCATGTGCACTGAGGCTGTTTTAATGCGACATAATATACATGTGCCAACATGCTAATAAGAGAGTTAAAGATAGCTAAACTTTGGGGGAAAAATCTGACATATGCAATTACATTACTTAAAGTAATCTATTTCAAGGGGATCAGAAGTTACTGCAGTGGGTCCAGAGTAACTTGGGAGTGCAAAATGTTCTTGCATGGGTTTCCTTTATGATAATGATTCCTGCAATGGCACCTCATAGTGAAGCATGTTTCCATCTTTTCAGTCACACTTGTTTCCAATAAAACTGTTCCATTGTGCTCTATTTGCTTCAACAATGAGCTGCTCAATCTCCTTGGTGTAAATGGCATCATAATGAGGTGATCCACCTTGCACTACTCCTCTTCATCAAATTTCCTCTTGCATTCAATACTAGGCATTGCTGCTGATCTTGGAGGTTGTCCAAAAACAAGTTCTAAAGATGTGTACTTTTTTTAACTGCTCACCTGAGTGTTAATGGTATACCTGCAAGCACACAACAGTGTTTCATTGCATGCCAACAATACCACACTTTAGTATAAATGGATTGTAATTTTGATTAAGAGGAATATGGTGCAGCATGGATAGGGGTTTTAATATGCATGCAGTTAGAGTAGATACAATTACAATATCTTTAACGTGCAGACAATGTAATGCAGTCATATCCCAATGGTATAATGAACTTGTTCAGTGACTGTGGGTGACGTGGCCACTGGTAAGCTGCACTGTTCCTGGCCATGATGCAATAACTTCTTCAATTACTGAATTCTCATCCATTGTCACTGTGCAATATGTTAGGGAGTCCAAATCTTGGGCACACCCTCTTCTCTCATGCATTGGCAACTTCCTTAGCCATTTTTGAATGTAATGGATATGCTAAGTTAAATTTAGACCAATGATCTACAATGTGTACAATCTATTTAAAGTTGTGATGTAGCATGTGCTGCATATCAATCAAGTCAATCTGCGTGAGGAGAGGAAGAAAGAAGAAAAGGGAAAAATGAATTTGGCACCACTATTATTTCGTTAATAGCATATGAGTAATGACTGACCTGCCCTCTTGAAAAAAAAGCCATTAGCCACATGCAGTGGATCTTAGAAGAGTGCGATTCTTCTGCGGAAGCTGAACACAACATACCTCACACAGTTTGATGAAGTGTTCAACAGCTCCAACACTTCTTCTTGTATAAAGATTGAATCTAAATTTATAAGTCCTCAACTTACTATGATGCATAAGTCAAGTTGAAGTCTTACATGTACCTTATTGCTGTTTAATTTGTTACATGTAGGTTAATTCAATGTTCATGCATGATCTTTAGCAATACTAATAATCAGCTATTCAGTTGTAGCGGTAAATTTATAGTGCATATACATGTAAAATGTATGTAAAGCAAACTATATAATGTGAATTATAATCACAGTTTGGTCACAAAATCTCAGCAAGGCATCTCAGCATGGGTTAAATCATGAAACTGTGCGACTTGAGTATATGGGTTCATTGTACATGCACTCTCCTAGAAATCTCTTTGACAACAGGTCTGATGGGAGGAAAGAAGAGCAGGACAATGCACAGATATACTCCTACAGTGAGCATGAGGGACATCATCCCGTAGCGTACATTCAGGTTTGACCCAGTGATCGAAGTAATGAAGTATATGATTCCTCCGATTCCACTAGTGATTGACAAAAGATAAGCCAGAATTATTATTCCATGGGGTTTAAACCGCTTCATTGTAATAACTTTACTTGAGAAAAACGCAAAGAACACACAAGCCACTAAAAGAACACACTCCCATATAGCCACAATTAAGACCCAAATCACCTCATGCCTGCACTGGCAACTTTCTCTCATTACTGTGATCAAATTATTCCCTAATTGCTCTAAAGTTTTATTCACCAGTCGCACATAGTGATCGCTCCCAAGCCAAACTACACAGAAAACAGCACTTAGAGAGGTCAGAACCACAACCACGGCGCCCAGAGTGGTATCATTTAAGTGCTTGGAAGTGCGCTTATATTTGGCATTGAAGACGTAATACAGCCTCGCGGTCTTCACCAAGACCGTAGCCAATACTAAGGTTACACCAATCACCAGGCAGCATGGCACGACGTTGCAAAACGATGTCTTTACCTCAATGCTCACTCCAAACGCCTCCAAAATTGTATAGAAAACTGTGGCCACGTTGACAAGGTAACATCCGGCGTAAGCAAAATTATTGAGCCTCACACTAGAGGCCTTGATGGACTTCGTGTGGCTGTACAATGTGTTCAAGAGGTGAATCACCATGATTATCACAGAAGCAGCCACGTTCAATAGTATTATTACTGCCGCTAGAGGCAGAGATACGTGAATGTACAGCTCATTGAAGTTTGTCGACACAAAATGAGCTGTTGTATAATTCACCTTAATTGTATCATTACCAAACGTATATGATGCGATTTCTTTATCGGATTGACTTTCTTCAAAAAACTGAAATATGCTACTCTCTCGAGTAATTATAAATCCTGTCGTTTCATTGAATTCGATTTCACCTGTCATGCCTTGAAATTTCAACTTGAACATCTGCTGTTTAATAACCTCGGTGACACTAACATCTCCGTAAGCGTTACCGGTAAGATAAAGTCCCTTTGCTTTCAACTGTTCTGCTGAGTTGTTAAGCGCCAAAGCCATAGCCCACACGGCATCGTATGTAGCCAAACACCAGAAGTTTTGAAGGCAAAAGTCCGGAAAACGATGTATATTCATATCAAAAGTCGGGTTGCTTTGTTGACTCCAGGTCGTAAGGCGACGATTGAGTACAGCGGCAATCTGCTCGGAACCACATGTGTATACGACACCATTGTAAGTGAAGGACACTGGTGTGAAGTTGACATAATAATAAACTTGGACGAGAATCCACTGGTACTTGGGGTAGGTCATATTCATATGATACGCCACGCACAGCATCTCTTGGAGAATATCACCGCGGAGAAAGGATACAATGACCCGCGCGTAGGAAGCTCTGACTTCATCCAATGGAATATCAACGGAAGTCACTGGAGAAGAGAAAGCGACTTGCGCAATGCCCTTTAGCTTTTCTGTAAAGAATGTGTAAGAAGTATAGTCCACGACAAATCCACTGTCATAGAGTATTGCGGTGCGAGTCCAGTTATTGCACCTGAAAAGCGCTACCAGGGCATTTACGTCAATTTCCGTTGAACGTAGAATTCCGTAAGAGTAAGGATATGTGACACGATTGGCAAGGGTGGGAGAATTCCCAAAGTGGATATTGTTCACTGCTATTTCTGGCCTCCCCGTAAGCTCGGACACTGCTTCGATTGCATTGGTACACTCAGGACCAATGAAGCCAACAATGTGTTTGTCGCTATAATAGAGCTGTGATACGAGGTTTATAACGGCCTTAAAGCTAATGTTGCAGCCGTCATCAGTTTCAATCAGCTTCAGCTCGTAGTCCGGCCACAGAAGGTCCGTTCGATTGTTGATACTTTCCAGTGCCAGGTACGCACCGCTAACCGTTTGTGGACCATCGGCAGAGAAAGGTTTGAGATCTGTATTATTGTCAGGGTACGAGAGGAAGGAGAGAATGTAGAGAGTCTTGTTTCCGTGTTGCTGTCCGCCAGCAAAATTAGCAACAAAAGCGACGAATACAATGCACGCAGTCACATAACATCTCTCCATGTTATGCCTGTGGTATTGCGTCTGAGAAACTATACTGGTAGATATATCTATGGATCACGCGACGTATGTGATTTAATGGTGCATGCACTTTAAAATTAATGACTCTAGCTTACTTAGGTTAAGAAAATTATATTATCCTGAGGAGTGGCAATGGGTGACTGTAATGATAATTATATATAATTATATATAAGGTCTACACCCTTGTCGTCGAAATCCGCTGCCACCAGGAATGTTATGACGTCATTGGGTGTCAAATCGCATGTATCGGTTGGAAAAACCTCGATATGGAGCAATGCAGTACAGTATACCACAAATGCTGCATGCACGATTTTGCGAAAGACATTTCAGCACTATAACAGCTTCCTTCACGCATCGGTCATGATGACGACATGTGACTAATCGTCATAAAAATGGCCGCAAAGTTTGGTTTCAAGCGATGATACATTGTATCTCATCAGCCAATATGTTGGTAAATTACCATTGATTATTTAAAAATAAAGGCACGCCAGTACCATAAATAACCAGTTCCAGGTGCCTGGCACAAGCAGACATGTGACCTTGACTTCTCGCTGCCAAATGCCTATAGCCTTAGATATCTCAGGTAGCAGTAATTTTTGTTTTTCCAGGTCTTTAGAGTCATTCATCAGTGCACAGAGCATGCAGCACAATCATTTTAAGCCTTATCTTTGTCTGCTTAAATCTCCTTGGATTGCCTACAGTAAGCAAGAGAATGGTGGTTTTGTCTGCATGCACAGTCAGCCACACCCACCTAGCACTGGTCTGGCGGACGTCCCCAATGTTGGAGAAGATGACGTGGTTCCCATGTGTACCTTTAGCCGTTCATCTGGGTACTAGGTAGCGATCCGGGAGTGCTAGTAAGTCAATCATGGACCGCATTTCACAAGGCATGCACTACATGGAATTATGCAGAGAAGACTATACCATAAAGATGCTGTAATAAAATCTGGATAATGTGTTCTCTCAAGTCATGACCATTTCCAAGCCAAAGATGAGCAATCTGCTCAGTCAAGCAATGGAGAACAGGATTGTTCAAATCATCAAAAGCTTCGTTCACATTGAAACAACAGTATGTCATGTGGACAACAGTTCTACATGGTCATTGTGATAATGCAACAGATTTAGAAAAAAGATCCCCTCAACACTGAAAACCAGGCATGGTGATTTCCAGATACTTCTAAATTTCAGAGTAGATGCATGCAGATGATACTGTTCTTGGTAAACATATTCAAGAACCTTCAAAGAATGCTACCTACGCTGCTTCTGTCCTTCAAAACCAGATCACTGTCATTGATGCGCTTGAAGATCAAGCGCTCTGTGTTTCACTTCATAGCTGATAAAGTTACTGCTGGGTCCAATAATGAGCAACTGAGCCTTGTCTTATTGGGATCCTAGTTATTGATAATCTTGCGGGCTTTGAATGTGAACAGGGCATATGATGGGCCAGGCATATGATGGGCCAGGCATATATGATGGGCCAGGCATATATGATGGGCCAGGCATATATGATGGGCCAGGCATATATGATGGGCCAGGCATATATGATGGGCCAGGCATATATGATGGGCCAGGCATATATGATGGGCCAGGCATATATGATGGGCCAGGCATATATGATGGGCCAGGCATATATGATGGGCCAGGCATATGATGGGCCAGGCATATATGATGGGCCAGGCATATATGATGGGCCAGGCATATATGATGGGCCAGGCATATATGATGGGCCAGGCATATATGATGGGCCAGGCATATATGATGGGCCAGGCATATATGATGGGCCAGGCATATATGATGGGCCAGGCATATATGATGGGCCAGGCATGTATGATGGGCCAGGCATGTATGATGGGCCAGGCATATGATGGGCCAGGCATATATGATGGGCCAGGCATATATGATGGGCCAGGCATATATGATGGGCCAGGCATATATGATGGGCCAGGCATATGATGGGCCAGGCATATATGATGGGCCAGGCATATGATGGGCCAGGCATATATGATGGGCCAGGCATATGATGGGCCAGGCATATATGATGGGCCAGGCATATATGATGCCAAATTGCGAGATGCAGTTGCTGAACTGGCCCGACGCCTATCCAACAAAATCGTTGACTGGAAAGATATCAGAGCACTAATGTCTAGTCGCTTGATAGCACTTGACAAATGTCCAGGTGTTCGTCCCATAGCCATTGGCGAGATTTTAAGGCGCATTATATGCAGATCAATAGTCATGGCTACACGAAATGACATAGCAGACTTATGTGGTGTTGACCAGCTTTGCTCAGGTATTAAGGGCGGCATCGAGGGAGCATTTCATGCGATGAAAGATCTTTTCGAAGCAAAAAGAGCATCAGGATGGGGACTACTGCTTGTAGATGCTAATAATGCATTCAACTCCCTCAATAGGGTTGCAGCAATTTGGAACATACGCATTCAGTGGCCACGTTGTGCAAGGTTTGTGTTCAACACGTATCGTGGCTATGCTCCTCTTGTGGTACAAACAGAGCACAATGCTGAATTCATATTTAGCAAAGAGGGTGTTGCTCAAGGAGATCCACTCTCAATGCTGATGTATGCAGCTGCCCTAATGCCTCTCATTCAGTCCCTATCAACTCCAAACTGTAATCAAAATTGGTATGCTGATGACTCTGCTTGTGATGACTCTGCTTGTACTGCTGACCTCAGCCATCTGATTGAGTGGTTTGAAAAGCTTCGTTCAATGGGACCTAGGTATGGTTACTACCCAGAACCAAAGAAGACCGTGCTGATAGTGGATAAAGAATTTGATTCAGAAGCACATGAAAAATTTGATCACCTTGGTGTCAAAGTAGTTAGAGGCCATCGTTTTTTGGGTGGTTTTATTGGAGACCTGGAAGCAATCAATCTGTTTGTTCAAGGCAAAGTGAAGGAGTGGACAAACTTTATTACCATTCTATCTGAAGCTGCACAATCATATCCACAAGCTGCCTTTGTAGCATTATCCAAATCTCTTCAATTTGAATGGTTGCACTTGCAAAGACTAATACCAAACATTGGCAACGCCTTTATCCCTATATGGAATGCTATTAATGCTTCTTTTTGGCCTGCTATTTTTGACAGTACAGTATCCCAACAAGACCAATTACTATTCTCCATTCCTGTCAAAATGGGTGGTATGGGCATTCGTAATCCTGCTGAAATGGCCAGCATTGCTTACAACACTTCGTTTTCAGGCACAAAGCATATTTCAGATGCCATAAAAGAAAGAAAACCTTTTTCATTAATGGATCACAATGCTAAGATGGCAGAGGCAATATCAACTATGCATCATGAACTTCAGCAGCAAGATCAAATCAAATTAGATTCAGTGCTTCTCACTCTTGATACAAAACAAGTACGAGCTATACAAAGAGCAATCACATTTAAAACATCTACATGGTTAACAGTGATACCAACCACAGATCATCATTTTGATCTTTCTGCTACCGAGTTTCGTGATGCTTTAACAGTCAGATATCATAGACCTTTTTTGAAGATGCCAGCAATATGTGATGGATGTGGTGCAGCCTTTAGCTATGAACATGCCCTGGATTGTAAGAAAGGAGGTCTCATAACCAGACGCCACAATGAAGTAAGAGACACTCTTGGTGACCTGTCATCTATTGCTTATAAGGACATTATCAGGGAACCAGTGATACAAGAGGCATGTGAACTAACAGGTGAACCCTCCTTAATAGCTGATCTTGGTGTACGAGGGGTCTGGCAGCCTCAGGCTCAAGCACTTTTTGATGTACGTGTGATAGACACCGATGCACCCTCTCATGTTCAAAGAAGTGTGGCAGCAGTCCTAGCATCAGCTGAAACAGAAAAAAAGAAAAAATACAACAATGCAGCTATTGCTAGACGAGCCTCATTTACACCATTTGTGGTGTCAGTTGATGGTGCCTTGGGATGTGAAGCAACCAACTATCTTAAACACCTCTCTGAGTACATCTGCATGAAATGGGGAAAGTCCTATGGAGAAGTGATGGGATGGCTGAGGGCCAGTTTGTCGTTTGCAATCATAAGAGCCACTGATTTGTGTCTCCGGGGATCTCGTATCAGATGGAGGAGTGCGATGGATATGGCTGATGGGATGGGACTTCCCTATATAGTAGAATAGTTGGTTCTTTTATAATATTTCACATGTGGATAAATCATTTCTATCTCTCTTGAATTATGGATTCTATACTTATGCAAGAACCTGTATTGTATGTATGTATTTATTATTATTATTATTATAAAAAAAATATTATTATAATAATTATATAATATTAAAATTACACCACTAAAGTTATTATGCACTTAATAATCAGACATCAAATCCCTGAGTCTACACCCACTTTCGCTCCAATTTCCTACGCCTATTCTTTGATAGAGCTTGCGGTCTAGCTTCATCCAACGTCAGTGGTTTTAGTAAGTGATAAGCAGCCTCCGAATGGACAGCCTCTTGTGTGGCCCTAATCTGAGAGGGAGGTCCCTCACTTTTCGTAGCCATTCCCGAGTTGCATCCATTGGCCTTGTCACCATTCAACTCATCAAATTTCTTCAATGCTATCTTCAAATTGGACAGTTTCCTTGAGTCCACCTGAAACATCTCCAGAGCCCTCAGCCTATCTTCTGGAACTTCCCACTTCTGATCTGGTTTTAGGTCAGTATCTAACCATCCTACTGAAACCTCAAGTTGCTCGATCATGGAAACAAATTCTGAGCGGGACTTAACATGAGAAAGATCCATGACAACACCATTCTCCACGTAACAGTTCAGCTCCAGCTGCATGCTCTCTTCCTGGTGACAGGTGGCGACGTACGCTTTTCTAGCGGTCTTTTTAGAACGAGCGTTACTTGGTGTATTTAAAAGCTTGGAGTATGCCTCCTCTCTTCGACATTTAGCTCGCTGGAGTTCGATCTGAATTGAACGGCGACAGCTGTCATCTCGATCGAGCCAACAAATCCCGCAGCTGGAAAAGTCAGGGTCCGTCGCGAGCGGTGTACAAGCATCATCAGAGTCTTCACAGCTAGAAACTTCTTCCTCAACCCACTCATCATAAGCAAAAACATCATAAGCAAAATCATCCTCTTCATCATCCTCTTCGGTCGCAGACGCCATTATTACGACCCACTAAAGATTATATTATTATTATTATTATTATTATTATTATTATTATATTATTATAATTATAATTACTTAGGCTCGCATTTACACGGACGTAAATATTTATAAGATTTTCGCTAATATTTACAATACATTTACCGCGTATACGTAAAGGTACAAACATATTTACATACATGTTTACGCCACATTTGCAATACGAGCCATCATATATTTACGTATGTATTTACTACATGTTTACTTGCATTATACAAAACGATACACTACATTATCACCAATTAAGACATGACTAGACTAGAGATGAAGTGTATACTACCCGGCAACGAGTATATATATTCTGAAGAATTAATGATACAAAGAAGCACATTGCTACCTTCCCCTATGATGCGGTTTTTATAATGATTTCTTATCAACAGTATAAGCACGCACATGATTGACCTTCTAACGATCGAAATGTGTCAGCGGCTGGGACGGGGTCTCCCCATTCCCCTCACTTGCACTGCTAAAACAAAAGTGTGAAGGTTTGTGATCGAATATACACTCCAAATCAGGTATGAGGTCACTGAGAAGTCTGAAGTGATTTTTGAAAAATAAAAAGCGATACTGCCGTTGTCGTAGGAAATTCTGTCCCCCCCTTTCACTGTCCCCCCGGACATTTTTTCCTAGGAATGGCTGTCCCCCGGACAATTTTTCCTAGGTACCACTGTCCCCCCGGACAACGGTTCCTAGGAAAGAATGTCCGGGGGGACATTTTTGCCTAGGAGAAAATGTCCCCCCCCCCCCCCCCCCCTGGTAGAAATGTCCCCCCTAGTGGGGGACATTTTTGCCTAGGAGATAGGGTGTGTAACCGGTTATCAGGTTATTCGGGTTATTCGGATTGTAATGCAGGATTTATTAGTCTGCGCTTGCGCAGTACAAAGTATTGATGGAACCTTTTGTAATAGATTGTCACACGCACACCCGTGATCACACATATATATATACACCTTATTTTTGTATGTTTGTCAGTCTGTACCTCGTGTATACCTGCTATCAATCTTGGCCACTTACACTGGCGTAGTCGGCTCTACACGAGTTGGAATGTCCAAACCCTTGCTCCTACCTGAGCCCTACGGAGGCGAAGCGGGTGGCTGGGCGGAATGGGTAGACCATTTCGAGAACGTAGCCGCTGTCAACAAGTGGGCCACTGGTGAGGAGAAATTAAAATGGCTGAAGGTGCGTCTAACTGGGAAGGCTCAGACAGCGTTCAAGAAGTTGCCACAAGATGTGAAAGAAAACTACGGTGAGTGCATGAAATCCTTACAGCGCCGTTTTGACCCTGACAGTAAGAGGCAACTGTACGTGGCCGAGTTAAGTGCCAGAACGAGGCACAAGGACGAAGACTGGGCTACTTTCGGCGACGTATTGAGAGTTCTTGCGGACAAAGCGTATCCTGACCTGGAGGAGAAGGCACGAGAACGTCTAGCATTAAACCAGTTTTTGGCACAAATTGAAAACGCCCAAGTCGCTTTCGGCGTGAAGCAGAAACGACCCACCAACGTCGAGGAGGCCGTCGTCGCAACAATTGAATTAGAGTCGTACTTGGGAAGCTCCGGTAAGCCGCTGCGAGTGAGCGCTGTGTCCCCACAGGAACCAGACCCAGATGTACGCGTACGCCGTGCAGACCGTGCTGAAGCTGTCGCAGCTGTCTCTCCACTTGATGAACCTCAGACGGTGAAGTTGCTTGGCGAGCGGCTACAACGGTTGGAGATGCTACTCGAGAGACAAGGGAGTTCCACAGGGCGTCGGACAAGTAAGCAAACCTGGGAGGCTGAGAGTGGGAGACGCAAGGCTGTAGTCTGTTGGACTTGTGGCAAGAAAGGCCATATTGCAAGATTTTGTCGGAGTCGCGCAACAGAGCAGCATCAGGGAAACTTCAGTCCCTCAGTGGAGAGAGCCTACCACGTGAGGGAAGAAGACATGTAGAGGCTCAAACTGATCAGTTGACTGTTCCTTCTCTTTCGGTAACTTGCGGGGTAAGTTACAGCGTAAAGGGAGTCGTTGGGGTGGTAGCTGTTGCGTTCGTTGTTGATACGGGAGCAGCTGTATCTCTTATCCGCAAGGATGTCTGGACACAACTTGTAAACAGGGACAGTACACTTGTTCTTGAACAGTGGTCTGGAAAAAAGCTTGTAGGGGTCAATGGGGCTTCATTGTCTATATGTGGGTGTGGAAACATACAGGTTTTGTTCAAGGGTACTCCATTTATGGTCACTTGCATTGTAACTGATGACATCACTATAGAGGCAATTCTTGGGTTGGATTTTTTGGAAGCTAATAGTTGTGTGATTGTGGTCAGAAGGTACTCACATTCCCCTCCCAAAAGCTTTCGATTCCATTCTTAAGCAAAACCACCAAAGAACAAGGAGTTGCAACTGTTGGACTGGTCCTAAAAGAGAAAACAGTTGTTCCAGCAGGAAGTGAAATGGAAGTTATGGTAAAAATTGCTGATCCAGTGACTAATGGTACGTGGTTTGTAGGACACAAGTCAGCCACTTGTAATGGTGTGATGGTGGCTAATGCAGTAGTGTCTCCACGCAGTAATGTAGTACCAGTACGTATACTGAACCCACGTGATGAAATGGTGGTGCTAAAGAAAGGAACACAGATTGCAAGCATGGAGCTCCTGGAGCAAGATCCAGTTATCAACATATCTACTGTGATGAAGAGTGCTGAAGTCTCACTGGAATGCCAGAACATTCTATGGGATTTGGTGTCTAAGGTTGGGAGTCACATTAGTGCCGGAGAGTGAAAGAGAACAACTCTATTCTCTTCTTGTGGAGTTTGCCGATGTCTTTTCTTTCAGCAGCAAGGACTTGGGCCGCACTAAAGAGCTGAAGCATCACATTTTCACCAGTGATGCTCACCCAGTGCACCTATCTCCTCGTCGTATTCCTCAGGCACGCAGGGAGGAGCTCCGAGGCTTGCTGAGGGACATGCTGGAAAGTGATGTAATCCAACAGTCTGACAGCCCTTGGTCCTCACCTATAGTGTTAGCAAAGAAGCATGATGGGACAACACGATTCTGCGTAGACTACAGGAAGGTAAACGAAGTAACAAGAAAAGATGCCTACCCACTACCTCGAGTGGACGACACCTTGGACACACTGGTTGGTTCTAAATTCTTCACCACACTCGACCTTGCCAGTGGGTACTGGCAAGTGGAAGTGGCTCCCGAGGATCAACCTAAGACAGCCTTCACAACACCGGAAGGACTTTACCAATTTAAGGTAATGCCATTTGGCTTATGTAACGCTCCAGCGACATTTCAGCGTTTAATGGACAGAGTGTTGAGTGGGTTAAAATGGTCGAGCTGTTTAGTGTATTTTGACGATATAATAGTAGTAGGTACTACATTTCAGGAGCATTTGCATCACCTCACTAGTGTCTTCACTCGTCTGAGGGGGGCGGGTCTCAAGCTAAAACCAAAAAAGTGTACACTCTGCAGGCAGCAAGTAACATTTCTAGGCCATGTAGTATCCACAGATGGTGTTGCAACAGATCCAAGCAAAACTGAGGCTGTGTCGAAGTGGCCCACTCCCCAGAACAGAAAAGAAGTTCAACAATTTTTGGGGCTAGCCAATTACTATAGGCGTTTTGTCAAAGACTTTGCCTTGATCTCAAAACCACTACAGCGGTTGACAGAGAAAAACGCACCTTTCGAATGGACCATTGGATGCCAAAATGCTTTTGATGAATTGCGTAAGCGTTTGGTTTCTTCCCCAGTCCTTGCATACCCAGATTATGAGCGACGTTTCATACTCGACACGGATGCAAGTGATGTTGGAATTGGTGCTGTGCTTTCACAGGTTAGTGATTGTGGTTCTGAGCGTGTTATTGCCTATGCAAGCAGATCGCTTACTAGGCCAGAGCAAAGGTATTGTGTAACACGTAAAGAATTATTAGCAGTTGTGGAGTTTGTACATCATTTTAGACAGTATCTCCTTGGGCGAGAATTCACCCTTCGAACTGACCATGGATCTCTGGTCTGGATCCGGAATTTTAAAGAACCGGAAGGTCAACTGGCTCGCTGGCTAGAGAGACTCCAGGAGTATAACTTCACCGTTGTGCACCGCCAAGGCTTGCGCCATTGCAACGCTGACGCCCTTTCCCGTGTCCCATGCAGGCAGTGCGGTAGGGACGAAGATATAGAAGCAGAGAACACCGTCATGGTAGGAGTGGTTTCCAATCCGTTCCAGAAATATACTCCAGCTGAGATGAGGCAGATGCAACTGGACGACACAACCATCCAACCTGTTCACTGTACTGTATCTTGTGGTCAACTAACGAGCCCTGATATTGTTAAATCGTGGAGTCGAGGAAGTCGTCTCCTGATGCAACACTGGGACGCCCTCTGCATTTATGATGGTATCTTGTGGAAGAAATGCGTGGACGGAAGTAGAAGATTCCAGCAGCTCGTTTTACCCACGAAGTTACAAGAGGACGCTCTTCGCGATCTCCATCAAGGTGCCGTAGGCGGTCACATTGGAGAGGAGAAGATGAAACACAGACTGAAAGAGCGGTTTTACTGGCCAGGATGTACAGAAGCTGTTGGAGAGTGGTGTAGGAACTGCATAAGCTGCACCACGAGGAAGACGGTTGCCCCAAAGAGAAGGGCTCCTCTGCAAACCATTAAGGCTGGGTACCCGATGCAAATAGTGAGTGTAGATTTAATGGGCCCCCTTCCCGAGACTGAGGATGGCTGTAAGTATGTCATGGTAGCTGTGGATTGTTTTACCCGGTGGGTAGAAGTGTATGCTATACGGAACCAGGAGGCCACAACTGTTGCTAAAAAACTTGTCGATGAAATGTTCTGCCGTTTTTCTCCTCCAGAACAGCTCCACAGCGACCAGGGACGACAGTTTGAGTCAGATTTGGTGAAGGAAATATGCGAACTGTTGCAGATCAGAAAAACGCGTACCACGCCGTACCACCCACAGTGCAATGGAATGGTGGAGCGGTTCAATCGGACTCTATTGGACATGCTTTCCACCGCAGTTGGCAACCATCAAGCTGATTGGCAGCAGCACATACGTAAACTTTGTCTGGCTTACAACTCTAGCGTCCATTCCTCCACAGGATTTACTCCGTTCTTCTTGATGTTCGGGCGCCAGGCGAAGCTACCGATCGACCTGATGTACGGCACTAATCAGATGGAGCCGAACACTACCTCCGAGTATGCACGCTGCTTGAAAGACGCCTTGCAAGAAGCATACGCACTGGTGAGGGAGCGCTGTCAGGCCGAACATAAAAGGCAGAAAGAGCTGTATGACCAAAAAGTGCATGGGAAGCCATTTAGCCCGGGCGAGTTGGTGTGGTTACACTCCACAGCTGTTCCTCGTGGTCGATCCAGAAAGCTACACCATCCTTGGAAAGGACCCTTTAAGGTCATGGAACGACTGGGCGAGACCACGTACAAAATCAAAAACCTTCAAGGTCGGAGGAAAACAACATTTGTTCATTTTGACAGGCTCAAGCCATGTGTAATATCCGATGACAAGCCAGAGAATACAGGGTCCAGAGAACAAGAACCAGTTGGTACAAATCTGGATCTGGTTGACAGCGATGACGATGATCCAGTACAGCAAGAAGAGCCAGCAGTCCCAGAAATTGCGAACCCTCCTGCACCACCCTTAAATGAACAACGCCGATATCCCGTGCGAGATAGACAACGCACACAGCGCTATGGAATATATGTGGAACACTAAAAAGAAGGGAGCAGTGTAATGCAGGATTTATTAGTCTGCGCTTGCGCAGTACAAAGTATTGATGGAACCTTTTGTAATAGATTGTCACACGCACACCCGTGATCACACATATATATATACACCTTATTTTTGTATGTTTGTCAGTCTGTACCTCGTGTATACCTGCTATCAATCTTGGCCACTTACAGGATATTCGCAAAAACCTATCCGTTCGAATAGTAATTTAGCATTACTCGGAAAAATCGATTATTGGATTTGTTCTATTCGAAATAACCGGTTTGTGAATCTCCATTCGGAGGTACTTAGGTATTCGTCGTCCGCATCGACAATTCGCCCATTAATCGAATACCTTTCTATGACGATATCCGGATACGCGTTTACGATATTACAATTACAACATCTAATTTGAAACGTAACGTTAATTAACGTCACGTGGGGACGAGATCATATGCGGTGTACGGGCAGTAATTCGAACTAGCCAACAGATATCCCTCTTTACAAGTCATGACGACGGACGCTCCAGCTACAAATCAAAGTTAGTTCGCTTAGTGCATTTCGAACTAGCTGGTTTCTTGCATCAATCTCTGTGAGCTGATATTGCCGCGATCGCACTTAGGCCTACTTAGTTACTAGTATTTCATTTTGCTATGGTGAAATGGAGGCTGCATGGCCGGTGGTGCATAAACTTCATCTGTGGTTCTACTCTTTTGGCATTGGGTACGATGTGACAGTGTACATCTGATCTGTAGGTAGTGGCCACGCTAACTTAGGTCAGGACACACCCATCTAGGTATGTGGTTAGGCCAAGCGATTTAGGCCTATGTAGGTAGCTGTGGTAGCGTGCTGAGTGCATCTGGTGTGATGTGGGTAGCTGTGGATGCATGCTGTACTGATCTGGTGTAATGTGGGTAGTTGTAGGAGGGTGTCTGGTGTGATGGGGGACGCTTTGGTTGTGTGATGGGGGAAGCTTTGGTTGTGTGATGGGGGTAGCTGTGTTTGTGTGCCTCATGAGGGCACTGGTGTGATGGGGGTAAGTGTGTTTGTGTGCCAGGCCCGTAGCCAGGTTGTGTGTTGGGGGGGGTGCAAAGCATATTATTAGTGGACTCAACTGTATACCAGTGGCAAAACCAGGATAATACATGTATGTATGGTATAGGGCACAGATCTGATGCAGGAGAAAGCCCCAGGGAGGGTGCGGGTTGCCCAGCTAGGGGGTATGGGGGAGCGCTGTAAGCTCTCCCATCGGGGTCTGGGGCGGAGCCCCAGGAGCCAACGCTTTTTTCAATGAATAAAACTACAAAAACACTATTTCCATGCGGCATACTGATTGTCTGTGAGCACAGATGCTTAAATCCCACTACCTATAATGTTAAGGTTTGGTCATATTTGGAAACAAGTCAGAACCAAGCAAACGACAACTGTTTTGTATGCATGGAGTACTCTATAGTCGCTACCATAAATAAATTAAATACAAGAGGGAATGCTGAAGTTGTTGCTGGTACTTCAGGGCTAACTGATTGGACTTTTGGGGTACTATACAATGCAAGATTGTAAACATTCTTATAATTACCCCATCGATGCATGACTTCAATCTGTTGTGATTTCGGAGCTATAGAGAACTGCAGGCATTCCGCTCACATTCAAAAGATGTCGGGCAATGACGGGAATTTTTATTGCAAGCAAGTTGCAGCAGAATTAATTCTAATATTGGCTACAATTCAGCATTACAATCCTGTATATATGGAGATGATGGAATGTTTTCAAAATGGAATTAACACAGGTTCAGGAGATGGAAGATCATCTTGAATTGGTAATCGATTCCACACAGGTTGATTACTTTAAAATGCATTACACTGAGAATGGTACAATGCATGCCTAACATTGAACCAGCTAGCTATGATGCTAACGATGAACTGAAATCGTTCAGCCAAGTGCATGAGCAGAAGGTACTTAGCCTGTACTATACGCTATACGGTTCTTCAATGCTGCGCGCTGTACCGAGCTAGAAGTGATGCGCTAGCTAATCGAAGCTCACTGGTTTCATACTCCTGAAGCTGCGAGTCGCTGGCTTATATATCGATGTCACCTCCTTTGTGGAAGAGATTGCTCCATAGAATAGCAGTTAGCAGCGACTCTTTTACTGATTTCCTTTCTCATGTTGTTCAGACGTCACATTTTATCGGTCAGTCCCGTATTTGATCCCGTACGGGTACTACCAGTGCTCTTATACGCACACATGCACAGTATACATGCAGACGACTATAGTTGTCTGCATGTACAGTATACTGTGCACGTGTGGCAGTTCTCATTAAGATTGCACTGCAATAAACAATCAATTGAATAATATTCATAGCCTGCCAAGCGGACCTTGCATCCAGTGGGGGGGTGCAATTGCACCCGTTTGCACCCCCCTGGCTACGGGCCTGTGTGCTGAGGGCATCTGGTGTTATGGTTTAGGTGTAGGAGGGTATCTGGTGTGATGTGTACATTTAGGTGGCTCAGTGAGCAGAAAACCTGAATAACCTAGGTATTCGGCTGGCAAATTGTTAAAACCTATTCGGAAAAATCGATTTTCTTTTTTCAAGTATTCGGAAAAATCGATTTTCTGATCCAGAAAAACCTGAAAAATCGATTAGTGTTTAAAAGTATTCAGAAAAATCGATTTTCATTATTCAGGGGAGGTTACACACCCTACTAGGAGAGAATGTGCCCCAAGGTAAATTTTGCACGCGCTTCACTTACATTATGCAAGTTGAATAGAAATAATATATGTATGTACATTAAAGCAATTAAATGAGCAAAAACGTTCGACATCGATGAATGGCATCGTGTATGAAAGAGCTAGGAATGAATTCAAGCCATCGTACAAACGCATGCAATGTTCTAGTGAGAACAGCATTCACTGCGCGCAATACCATGTTTGATTTCAGTTGTAGCCAAACCATATCTGGAATTTTTTTTTGTTTTTTTTTTTGTTTTAATTTATCATTTTTTTTAAATAAAAAATAAAAACATGAAATACATACATCTAGATGATAAGTAATTAAAAAGAGAAATAATAAGTCAATAAATTTACTCCATGAATGAGGCCAGAGGAGCACCATCATCAAACCCCAGCCCACTTCTCCATCTGGAATGCTTTCACACTTCTTAAGGAACCATTCATGACATTGATCACATTCTGCCATTTCACCACATTCAGGTTGTCTGCACTTACAAAACACATGAACAGGAATTATTGCCGACTTTTTGGTTCTTGGTTTTCTCTTTCTTCCAGGGAATTCAGTCATCTTGCCATTAACCAAGCATTGTAAGAGATGCTTACGCATTCACTTTTGATTATACACCATTGCTGTAGGACAAATTCCATTGCATAGTGAGGTTGCAAAAGCTAATGCAAATAGCCCAGTCACAAGTTCCTACTTGTCTCTGTACTGGACATATAGCTTCACTTGCAGGGTTTTCTCACGTGTGCAAAGAATACATGCTATCTGTTCCTGTGCTCTGTCTGGTAAGTCCTTTGGGCATCAAACTATCAAACATTTTAACTTCTCCTAGCCTAAGGAACATCCTATTTTGTTGATATTGTTACCCAATCCCCGTTGCAGCAGAACAAATCCCCGTTCCAAATCTTGGTATAGGCTTCCAACCCGACCTTTCGCGAAGGGCGGGCCACGCCCAACTACTTTTTAACCAGGGTAATGAGATTTGTCAGGCTATGAAACTATATTTGGAAGAGTTTTCTTAGAAGGTGAAAGCTGCGGACCAACCTTTTCCCGCCTAGGTATAAATCGCCGTTCGTGCAGCTAATTAATTTTGCGCGTCTAACGTACAGCTTTTCTTCAAAGCCTTGGCCTAAACAGATAAGGATTTATGTCAAAAAACCATCAGAATGCATGTTTCCATTATCTTTCGCTGCTCATCATTGGTTGTTATCTTAATCCTCCATAGTCGATCCGATGGACCCGTAGCCTTTTTGGCGTAATACAAGACTCCTTTCTCCACATTGTAGGTTTCTGTCGCCTTTCGCCGAAAGGAACGTTTTTGGTCTTTGGACAATGCAGTCGGGTAGTAGTCTCGTACCCAGACCCACAATGACGTAAGCGTTTAGCTATGCGATAAACGCTTACGTCATGGGGGTCTGGGTACGAGACTAGTTGGGTAGTGAGACTAGTGACCATGAGCCAAAAAGTTAAAAATGTCGTCGAAATCCATGAAACACTTCGCAAGAAAAAGTTCTAGCTCCAACCGTCACTTTATCGTTGCCAATTAACGATTTTATTTTTAAAAAAACAATAATTTATTGAGGGGAAACTTTTACCAGGGGGGACATTTTTTCCTAGGTACGAGTGTCCGGGGGGACATTTGTACCTAGGTACGAGTGTCCGGGGGGACATTTGTACCTAGGAACGAATGTCCGGGGGGACACTTTTTCCAGGGGGACAGCCATTCCTCCGACACCGTCATCAGTTCCAACCATATCATGAACTTCTTCTTGCAAGTGCATGCATATGTATACATGCATGCATACACAAAAATAATTATCTGTGTCACACAGATCACAACTACATGCAAGATGCTATGTATGCTGCACTTGTAACATTATAAGCATATGTTTGGTTACTACATTGTACGTATACAAAGTAGTTTGTCTTAGTACACTCCCATGCGCCAAACAATTCCATTATTTGGATGACTTCTCTAATGGATCACTTTAGTAGTACTCACATTCAGAACAGGAATGTGTACATGTATGCAGCCCACACAGTGCAGTACACCATGTTTAAAATGTCAGTTCACTCATTAGTACCCACCCTTTACCTCAACAAGATTTATGTTGTTGCACCACACAACTGTGCTTGCACTCTTCAAGCAACTTTAAGAGTGCAAGTACAGTTATGTGGTGCAACTTTGCTAAATAATTAATGTACCGGTAGGCTGTATCATTTATAAATAAATAATAATAATTTCTAGACATATGAAATATTCTACGAAACGCGATGTAAAAAAAAAAAATGGTGATGAAGGAAGGACTAAGGAAGTTCATTATGTGATTATTAATTTATTATAATTTAGCATGTTCATGATGCACCTAGATATCTTGATTTGCTAAATAATTTACGTTTGCAATTATACATGTATTTATAATTTCATAGTTACATATATAATTTCGGTATACCTTTAAAGTTCAAATCAGACCCACGCTATTTTGCCAGTCTAACTGGCAGCAAAACAACACCAAATAATTCCTGCCCTTGCAGTTGGTCCATACAGTGCTGCTGCAGCATTTTTTCCTATCACAATCTGGCTTCGCAAGGGCACAAACTTTGGCTGCAGCAATCAAAAACAGCAATTTTCTATCATTGAAAAACAGGCAAGGATAACCAGAAGCAAAGGGAAATGCAACTTTTGGCGCTCTAAGCTTATAAGATTTGCAGCTCAATTTTTATAATTACCCTCAACCTTTCATCATATAGGTATATATAGAGTCTCTAGCGTACAATTTAAATGGGTTTAACGGTTTTTTTAATTCATCAGTACAAGTTAGTTGACAATCTACGACTGATTAAGATCAGACACGCAGCATATATCCTGCAAGCTGTTCCAAATGCTAGTGTCGCCACCTACCCGATTTCTTACTACATGTATTTTATTCAGAAACAGACATAATAGTATATTCTGAAACAGACATGATAGTGGATTTCATTCCTTTGGTGACAGCTTGAATTGATATTTTATTTCATGTTACTGCAAGTATATTATCATGGAGCAGCAGAGGTCCAGTCAGTGAATACAACCTTCATCGCGAGAATTATAACAGGTCGTACAAAATGCCATTGTATGCGAAACATCACGCAATGGGCACACATATTTAGCCTCGTCCCCAGGCCCTTTTTAAATATTTTTCGCTCCCGTAACTTTAATAAAAACAGGGCCTCAAGTGTAGAAAAGCCAACTTTTCGTCCAGTGGTGATTGGAAGCTAACGATGAGCGCACCTCTGAATCAGTCTTTTAGGCCACTTTGAATTGCAATGTTGGTTCCCGTCCTCGCCCGCATGATATTTTTAAAAATGCTAATTCTTCCATTATTCTATTTATTCAAATTGAAAAGAAATTTTTTCCATTTTTTAAAATGTTGTTTGAAAGTGAAAGTCGCATGTAATGGAAGAAACGCTGAAGCAGCGGAACGCAATAAACTTTTGTTCTGCGTACCCCGCGGTGTAAAAACATACAATGCTAGTCTATAGTCATGCAGAACGGGTTATGTCAATCTTAAATTTGGGTCTCCAATCCATTGGTGTTGCACGAAGTAAAATGAATGCCGGACAGTAATGAAGAAGCTATAAAGAGCTGCAATAGTGTGGCAGAAATTAGAAGAGTAGAATAATTTTCCTGAAGATATGTTGGACTGCATAGAACCTGTGAAAATACTACTGACAAAAATAACTGAAAGGTTACAGTTGAAAGACAAGAAGTTCAAAGTTATCCAGTCTGCTTCTAGAGAACTGCTAGCAAAATTGTGGAGTTGTTTGAATCAAATAGACCCTGATTTTAACCTAAGCTACACTGATAAAATCAGTGTGAAAAATGAATGCCGGACAGTAATGAAGAAGCTATATAAAGAGCTGCAATAGTGTGGCAGAAATTAGAAGAGTAGAAGCACAGAGTAATCTTCCTAAAGATATGTTGGACTGCATAGAACCTGTGAAAATACTACTGACAAAAATAACTGAACCATTAGACCCTGAATTTAACCTAAGCTACACTGATAAAATCAGTGTGAAAGTTTTGACACCAAAGTTGAAGCAATTTCTAACTCATTGCTGCCTTCAGCGTCACTATTTCTTTGAAGTGAGAAAGTGTGGGAATGCAGAATGTGCATGGGTCTGTGGCAGAGTGAGGCTGTCTACTGAAGAATTCTCTAAGATTACGTTGTTCCCAGACCCTATGATGAAAGATGATGGGCATTTCAAATCGTTTGAGGAACTTCATGGAGCAGACACTTCAGAAAATGACATACCTTCACTGAAGTGAGGTATAAAGAAAGTTCTCTGCCTTTCTATGCAAGTGTATAGCATGCCAGGAACAGTGGTATGATGCTATGTTGTGATGAGTGTGGTATGTGCAAGGCGACTAATTTATGCTTCACGAAAACTTAAAGCTCAAGAGAAGCAGTTGCTTGAACATGCTCTGGATGGCCTGTGTTTTTCTTGTGGTTTCTTACTACAGGATGCAGAACTGCCTGAAAGTTTGCAAGATGCCGGCATGTAGTGTTTGTAAGATCAATGAATTGTGGGGAACCAATTGAAGCTTTGTACTATTCAGCTAAAATTATGTGGACATCTTTGTATATTGTTCAGCAGACCTTGCATTAGCAATGTTAAAGAATGAACATTTTCCTCAGTGTGATGACTGCAGTTCGAAGCTAAAGATTCGTACTAAGAAGAAGTGATTGTTAGTATTGAGAGCGTATATTTCATGCGAATATTAATTGTATGTCCGCGGCATACTATACATATTCACATTAGTTCATTACCGTCCCACTCCATGCACGTAAAAACACGAGGCGTCTCGCATTTATAGCGTTATAATTGCTTGTTACCTACTAATATATGTATGTTTTTTTTTACATGTGAAGCATTCGAACGCATCACACGTTCATAATATATATGTTCCGTACGGATGCCCAACATTGCCGGTTACGTATCCGGATGCCGGTTGTGTAACGGGCTGTCCGGTTATGTAACCGGCTGTCCCGTTTCAATGCATCACAAAATAGATGTCCGGTTACACAACCGGCTGTCCCGTTGCGTAACTGGCTGTCCGGTTGTGTAACTGGCTGTCCCGTTGCGTAACCGGCTGTCCCGTTGCGTAACCGGCTGTCCGGCCGGTTGTGTAACCGGCTGTCCCGTTGTGTGACCAGCTGCCTTTATTTAATATCTACACACAACACAGGCTGTTGTTTTGTGTATAACTGAGGCGTGATACAACCGGCCATATGCATCCTGATGTGACTATTGAATAATATAATATAACATGTACATGTCACAGTACTTGCATGCAAATGCAAAATTTATGGGAATATGATCCGTCATACAGCTTTCAACTGCCCAGTATACAGCAACATGCAACAGAAATATAAATATACATGTACTAAGATTACAATACGCTTCCACTGCATAAAGGGCAGTTCCACTGTGACCTACGATCTTTGTGAACACTTTTGTCAATCTTCATGCAGGCTGCATGGAACCATTGCTGGCAACTTTCACACTGTATCATTTTGGAGCCATCATTAATATGCCGGCAAATACAGTATACCGGTATATTCTTCCTGGCAGATGCCTTGGAACGTCTACTTGCAGAAGATGGGGAGACAGACATCACCCCATCCTCAATACTCTTCAAAATATGCTTCCTCATTGCATTCTGTTTATACAATAGAACCGCTGGATCTTGCCATTACAAATGGAAGTGATATACGCCACAGCAAATAATCCACAGTCATGTGATCCTTCCTGCATTTGAACAACTATAAACTCAACAGCAAATTGGTCTTCTTGTGTTTGAAGTAGGGCACTTATAAGTTTCAGGGTAGACTTAGGAAGCTGTTTACCCCCATTGCAGTCATAAATTCGGACGCATGCTTTTTGGCAACCAACAGTGGATAGAGCAATCCAATGATTTTTATTCACATTTACGATCTGTACAAATTGCTCCTGTGGTAGAATCATTGCCAAATCCTGGCACAGTGCAGGTGGTTGAAAGCCACCTATGGATGGGTGCTGCTGTTTCAGCATATATTGTGCCACGGTTATGATAAGATCATCTAGCTAGCTTTTTGAAGTTGTAAGTATTGCTTTGTGGTACATTGTCAATTTAACATCACAGATAGTAACCCAGGTATCTTTATCATCTTCATCATCTTTACTTAATTCCGGATCTGCTGTTAAATCAATATTGCACAAGGGTTTATTGTGATCTCCATTAGTGCAAGAATGTCCTGGGTGACACACTGCAGTGCAGGACAATTTGTTCTTCTTACAGAAGCAGTACTTAGCACTGTTGCATTTCATTTTACATGCACATGATAATGAAGCTTGAGTATCCAAGAAAGAAGTTTTGTTGCTATTAGATGGTGTTGATAATTTCATTGCAGATGCAGGTGTACAATTCTTGTTTTTGCAATTATCCCCTTTATGACAGTGTGAGGTGCATTCAATTTTATTCTTCTTACAAGGGCACCGTTGTGTGCTGCAGCCTGCTGTGCACTTGCACCTATTCTTTGAAAATGCACTCCATGGTGTACTTTATTTAGAAGCCGCTCGAAGTGACACACGAGTAGACCTTTCCCATCCTTTCACAGATAGATTGTAATTCCCTTCAAACAATTCCAGATCACAAGCAGAATAGCATTTGTTCAACACTCCTGATTTGCACCGCAAGCGGTACATTGCACGTGCTGTTCCAATCACCTGTACAATTATGCATGGCAGTCTATTTGGGTCAGTGGAAGCCCGATCAATGCGAGGAATTCTTACATTAACACAATCTCCCACATGAAACTCTTTAACTTTGTGCTTAAGGCTGTATTTTACCATCATCCTATTAGCATTTTTCAAATATTCCTTATCTGCAATCTGGCGAACAGGCAAGTGCTTCTCAGTAGTAGCCAAAACCCTTGAATTGGACTTCAGTAAAGCCACCTATACAACGAAAAGAACCAGAAAGATTAATTAGGTTTAAATGTATATTTAGGCACTTACATGTCCATTGTTGTTACCATCCTGATCATAATCACTTTCATGACCATCACATACTTCTGAATCAGGAAGATCGCTTGCAGCAGTGGTTTTGTTTCTCTCCTCAACATTGCATTCAGACTGACTTGCAACAGTGCCCACATACGTACCTTCCAAATCCTTTTCCACTACATTGTTCCCATTATCATCAAAATCATCTTCCTTGTCTACATCCCCACTGTACTTTGCTATATCTTCATCCTCCTTGTCTTTCTCCTCATCCTCCTCTTCTTTCTCCTCATTGTCCTCTTCTTTCCCCTCATCCTCCTCTTCTTTCTCCTCATCGTCCTCGTCTTTCTCCTCATCCTCCTCTTTGTTCTCCTCACCCTCCTCTTCTTTCTCCTCACCCTCCTCGTCTTTCTCCTTACCCACTTCTTTTTTCTCCTCATCCTCCTCGTCTTTCTCCTCATCCTCCTCTTCTTTCTCCTCACCCTCCTCTTCTTTCTCCTCATCCTCCTCTTCTTTCTCCTCATCCTCCTCTTCTTTTCCCACATCATCCTCTTCTTTGTCTTTCTTCACTTCCTCTGAAGGCCGCTTCAAAACATCTTCATCTAGCTGTCCCCGAAAGTTGACATCTGGAACAAAAATTGCCCTTGGAGGTTGGCCAAATACTAACTCATATGGGGTATGTTTGGTGGTGTCATGAACCTGAGTGTTCATTGTGTCTGCAGAGATAAATAAATACATCATAACATTTAAAGCACATATAGAAAAACATTGGATCACTTACACACAATATGTGGAAGCCATTGAGACCATGGTGGGGAAGGATCGCTGCATTCAACAACCTTGGCACTGATCATTCTCTCAAGTGTGTAGTGTGCCTGCTCAACTAGCCCTTGGGATTGGGGATGTCGCGAACGTGGCCATGTTGAAACTACATCTCCAATGAGTTTGTTTACAAATTCTTTGCCATTATCACTGTGAACGATAGCAGGCAAGCCAAACACTGGGAAAACATAGTTGTGCAATACTTTAACCACATAGTTTTCCTTAAGCTGCATGTTGAACACAAGCTTACATACTTTTCAACCACAACTCTTGGTATGTAGGAGTACAATGACTGGACCTACAGTGTATAAGAAGTGACACACACGTGACTCAACTTAGCATATGCATGTACATGTATACGGCACTCCAATAGCAAGGAAATACTACTTACCCTAGCATAGGCTTTTCTTGAACCAGCATGCAGACAATCTTAGCGACCCTTCTGTAGCCTTTCATAATTGTGCGGTCATTAGCGTTCTATACATGTAAACCAACGAACAGTAATCAAATTGAATTTACGAACACAAAAGGCAAGTCTAGCAGTTGAAATCCACTTCTTTTAATAAGGTGGCGAAAGTTTCTATCCTCAATGCAAAAAGGGTTCTTTAAACAGCTGATGATCCGTTCTCCAAACTGTTGGTGAATTACGGCACTTCTTGTTCACTTAGCGTCTCTTGGAAATGCAGCAACAAGGTATTCTACGAACGCATCCATCGGGCGTGTAACACGTGGATAAGTGAATGTGACACCTTGTTGGTGCATGCGCAAGTTACTATCCGGTTACATAACCGGCCGTCCGGTTGTGTATCCGGTTGTCCGGTTACGTAACCGGTCGATTGCTGAGCATCCGTACGGAACATATACATGCAATGAATTGTGACATCACTTCCTGTAATGGATAATGGAAATGGAGCCACCCGCCCGCATCCTCTCGAGTCTATAGACCGGACGGGAACCGGCAACTTTGCAATTCAAAGTGGCGTTAAGTAGTTTTGGCGTACATCTGCGGCAACACCCCCGGTAGTGGATGCAATATAATAACCTTGTAGACCCAGTCCAGGTAGATCAGCAAGTTTAAAAAAAAAAACCAGTGTTAATGAAATGGGATCAACTTTGTTTTCATACAAGATATAAACAATTCTCTCTGAGAAAGTTAGTGGCATATATAGGATTTAAAGGCAATGGTGGTGTAAAAAGGAAGGAGGGAACAAGGGATTGGAGATACAATAATTATTCCTACGTTTAGCACTTAGTAGAAAAGGCATTACATTTATGTTGCTAAATATAGGAATAATTTTTGTGTCTCCAATCCATTGTTCCGTTCCTTTTTACACCACCATTGCCTTCAAAATTCAAATCCTATATACCACTAACTTTCTCAGAAAGAATGTTTTTATATCTTGTTTCATTCATTTTTTTACTACTGGTATATTGTACAACCCGTACATACGTTTTGTATGACAAAATCAAGTTGTCTTTTTGCCCAGCAACACAATGCTTACATTTAATCGAAACTCGCACGCCAAGCTTTATGTACTGCCTAACTCACAGCTCGGTTCGATGCAACATATGCATGCATGCTAGCGTCACAAGCAGACGCTCGCTTTTGTTCAGGATCTGCATACTAGTAATGATTGTACCAAACTCTGGAGGATTCTAATTCGTAGTGTCCCTTTTGGCATTCCTCTCGTTGTCTACTTCCTTTCGTTCCCATGCATGTGATGACATTTTGACAATCGCTGTAAAACAAAGCTGGCGGCTTGCACATACCTATAAGGAATGTACGATATACAATTCTAATTATATGTGAAACATTGCCATGGGAACGATTTTAATATTCTTCGGATCCAGGAGAGCAACCGTGAGTTTGGGAAGTTGGAGCACACCATATTACGTAATGATTATGTGTATCAGTTTCGTGCTTTATTTATATATCTGATACCAGCAGATGTTCTTCCAGGAAATTCTACAACCATTGGTATAATTGACACTCTTTAAAACCGTTCCTATCACGAGTTATACTCACCCAGAAAGAAAGAATGGAGAAAAATTGGTCTGGGAACGAGAACGGTACGAGCTTTTTTTGTTCTCTTAAAGCAAACGGTCTGTCCACTTGAACCACACATGAAAATGATCGTCTTTCCATTCTGGTTCGATAGCAATAAAGAGCTAAACTATCCTTTTCTCGTTACGCGAGGGTCCAGGACTCCAGGGCCGTAGACAACTATTTTTCTTTGGGGGTGCTGAAAAATGGAAAGGCGGGGGAGATACATGTATAGTGTCAATTAATCAGTTGTATATTAGTTTTCTGCAATAAGTAATTATAGCAGAAAATAGGAAGGCAAAATAAAAGTATATGCACGTATTATACAAACTGCCTTTAAATGTACTGCCTACTTGAATAAATTCGTTTTCAATCACATCAGGTCTAAGAGATTTTGTGGACATGTAGAACGATGCACCAGTTCAGTCTGTTTAGGTTTATTGTACTTCTCAGCCATGAATGGATGAAAAAATGCATGGGGATATAGATAGAGCATTGCTTTTTTTGGCCCTCTCAGGCAATGCAGTAGACATTTTTCACTGATATCCGTTGATTTTTAGGAAATCATTGCTGCCATATATGAATGGCATGGTGGCATATAGATTGACAGTCCATATGCATATTTATTGAATTTTGCAATTGCCTTTTGTTGAACCCAGTTGAGGAGAACAGGCTGCCCTGTTACTGGCATTCGGTTTGAACAGCTGTAGCACAATAAAAGCAGAGAACACTATCATCTTCTTGGACCACGGTTATACACTACAAAATTTGTCAAACCAAACGTTTTCAATCCATTGGTTTAAAGGGAGGATGGCAGACCAAACCAAGATTTCAAACCAGTCCTAAACATAACATGGTTTGTGGTTTTGTATAATTCTCAAGAAATATTGTTTCCTAGGTAGAGATCAGTTGACCATATGGTCAGTCATAATGAATTTTTGTTCACATGTGTTGCTAGACATACACTGAAGCCAAGTTCATGTAATATTTCAAAGCGGCTACATGGCCACGTCCCAAAAATACTTTCAGTTGTACCTGTAAGAACCTATTTGACATGGTGAGATGCATGGATCATGGATGCTGCATGGGGGATGGAAAGCATATACGACTGTAGGTTCAAATCGCATTTGGCAAACCATTTGTTTTTTCCAATCCTAAATGACTAGTTCAAACTTCAAACCAAAATACAGTTTGAAGAGTAAAAACCAACAGATCTTGATTTAAAAACTGAGTGTGGTTAGCAACCTGCTTATTTGCAGTGTATAGGGACAGTACCATGCGTGTTGCATGTAAAATGTGGTGACCCAGAAGTACGCTTAGGAAAATCAAATTTGAGCTGATTTGGTGTCCCCCTGTCAGTGGCAGGACACATTCATGAACTCGTAGAACTCTCACAAATCTCCAGTAACAGGTAGATGCATGCATATGGTAGGCTGTTGAGCAAGTACCAGTGCACATCCATTGCTGTGTGTTTCTGGAATTGCAACAGACCCCGCAACAGCTTATATCTCACAGGAACTGGCATTTGATTGGTGGTGATATGAGTTGGGGACTGGGGTTAAACTTTATTCTTTTTTTATGCGCAAGATTATACAATATAAAAAGCTAGTTTCAAACATACAATACATGTAGTTAAACTTCACGTCAAGTTATACCGTGAAATACAAGAAAACTGCTTTTTTTTTTTATCTTAAAAGGTCTCCTAAAAATTTTGGGGTGCTTCAGCACCCCTAAGCACCCCATTGTCTACGGCCTTGGGGTCACGTTTTTAATGACTTCATGATACGTACGGCACAAATCCTAGTGTATATGGAACCTACTACCGTATAGGTTCCGATAGAAATTTCATCACTTTCTAATTGTTTGTAATGTACGTACAATCCACACAGTGCAACTGTGCATGTTATTTGCCATACAGGTCAGGTGAAAAGCTGATCACAAAATACCTGTTGCCTGCCATAACAACACATTTGGTCACATGGGTACTAAAAACACTTGCATGCATTACAGACAGGTTTATATGACCAGTAATATCTGCAATTTTGTAAGTTAAACACCTTTTTAAGATCCTTATTACTTCACTGACGAGGCCGGTCAAAAAGTGTAATTTGTGTCAATGGTTTGGGAGAAAGTTGAAACCTGAACTACACCCAGTTACCCAACCCCCCCCTCCCCCCCACACACACATACACACAACTCCTGACCAGCCTACAGGCCTGTGCTATAAATTTTGCCTACAGTGTAAGTGCATGCGAGCGACAAGTCATTAGTAAATTCAGTTGCTCACTAGTTATTATCTCTTTGGGCACTAATTGCAAAGATGACACCATTCTAAATGGGTGCAATGAGAACGAGTATGCCAAATATAAGGAATTGGTACTCTCAAATTTCTTCAACAAGTATAGTACAGCCTCAGAGATATTACAAGCACAGTGCTGTCGGGCCAACCATTAATCTGATTTCACAAGTCGTGTGCTATATTTATATCATTCCCTTCCATTCAAGTACAGCAAGTGCACTTCTGTGTGCTCCTCTGGCTTTGGTGACAGTGATAATCAGTATCTTGTACAGACAATTCTATTTTGAACAGCCAGGTAGTTCCATCTGATGCCATTTCTGCAGCATCTGTTCTGTCCACTCCTATCAAACAGACAATACTGTCCCAGAAACTTGATAATCATCTGTTCCAGACATTGTTAATGTCTTTTTCAGTTGCCAAAAAAGCTTGTTTTTTGTCTTCTGAGTCAGCCCTTCAGTCTGCTGCCTGGTTGTCTGTGGTACCATGTACTGCACTTGGCGTCCACTTGGAACCCAATGAGTCATTGGTAGCCTTAAAATGGTGGCTTGGCCGTGATTTATCCAGAGCAGTGACCTGCAGATGTGGAGATGCTGTAGCGATGCGCCACAATTGGTTGTGAGATGCAATTGTTGAGTTACAGAGAAGGATGATTGTCATTTAACACCTGATCTAAGGCAATCTTGCCCAGCTGATGTTCTGGTAGCAGACTGGGAGAGAGGAAGGCCAGCTGCGTGGGATGTCACTGTAACCTCAACATTCACCCCTGCTGTGCTGAATGAGGCAGGAATGACTGCAGCACCTGCAGCTGCTGCTAGCGAGCAGCACAAGCACATTGCCAATGATCCAAAGTGCCAGGAACTACGTTGGATCATGTTGACTTGGGGCCCATACTCCATAGCAAGAGCTATTTTGGCAAAATCCTCCCCCAAACATTTGATATTTTGGAACCTTAGTTAGGTTTAGGTACTTTTTAAATATCAGGTTTCATAAACAGTTACTTTATTTATCTTTATTTTTAACATTATACATAAAAGGTACAGAATGAAAGAAACACAAAGTTCAATACATAACTACACTGCATCTAAATCTAAACCAGCATTGCCTCTCTGCACTGCAACAGAAATCTTTTGGAACAGATGTGCCCTTGAGTTTGGTTCACTAGATACATCTTTGATTCGGAGAGTTCAGAGCACTTAGCGTTGTATTTGGAGTGCTTTTGTACTTCAGCTGCTTTGGCTGCTGTATACCTGCTGAAACTCTCGCTTCCAATATTATTGATTGTAGCACTAGCAGACCCACTGGGGTTAGAGACCAACATGTCAGTTGGGCGAGTGTGAGCCTAACCTTATCCTTACCTAACCCACTACTTGCATCCAGGCGAACTGACAGGGATGCCTGGTGACAAGCCTCATAGACTGCATTGTACAGCAGGTTGTGGCGATTAGTCACATCCCCCTCCCCCACGCTTGCAGGTGACACAGTGGGTCCAGCATGCTCCCTGGGCATAGTGGGCAAGTCTGAGGGATGCCATTCCCAGAGTTTGGATTTAGACCCAACAACTATTTGACTGCAGTGTTGAGCTCACAGGGATTGAGGTGAAGTCCCATATCTTCAGAAGGGACAACTGTATGTATTGTATCATTATTATATTGCTGAATCCCAAAAGAGGAAGAAGTATTCCTCTCTTGGAGCTAAGTACTTCTTTGTACCCATAGCATGTGAGTCTCTTGGTGTGTTTGGTGCTGAAACGTCCTTTCTTAAGGACCTTGGCCATCGTCTGCACCAAACCACTGGAGACTCACAATCCTACCAGTTCCTACTCCAGCGCCTTTCTGTGGCAATCCAGAGAGGAAATTCCACCTCCATCTTGGGAACATTAAGTTCCTTTGATGGCTTTTAGTTCTGTGTGTAAGTGATCGGGTGCATTACACTAGTATATGTTGTTGTTAGCCATGTATGTGTACTTATATGATATAATTATATATATAATTATTATATATATAATTATTCTAACATTTTTATTCATAAAAAAAAATACGTATGAAGATGTATATAAAACTAACTAAAGTTCTAGTGCTACAAGTTTAACCCAGGCTAACCCTGCCTAGCAGGGCCCTTGCATTGGCTCTGACCAGCGTCATGTTTATTCAATATGCTGGACAGTGCTCCCGGATCTTGGTACAGAAGTCATTCTAACATCATAGTAATTATTATAGTTATCGTAGTAATTATTATCTTACATCGCGTGACTATTGCATAGTTTTCCGCTTGTGACATTATTTGGAGGGCTCATTCGGATGTATGGGTGCTGGTGGATTGACTATTGCACGGTTTTACGCTTATCATAAGCGTAAAACCGTGCAATAGTCAATCCACCAGCACCCATACATCCGAATGAGCCATCCAAATAATGTCACAATCATATGCATGAAAATCTACAGTATGAAATGCCAGATCGCTTGTGATATCTGAAACACTTATTTTGCTGTGTATTAATATATGACGTCCTGAATTTATAAAAACCACGTGTAGCGCAAAAGCAACAAAACAATACATATGGATAAATTCAATGTTATTGAGCGAGAACTATATTTGTGGACTAAAAAGCATAGAACTATTAGAAGAAAGTTTATCACTTGCATACATGATGCATGGTTGATCAAATGCGCATATCGGCCAGGTTATAGAGAAATCAGAAATGCTCTTTCCCACACACCAAAGATTCCGATGCCTTCTGACGTTAAGTGCATCACTTACATGTGCATGTACATTAGCCTCGTTCCCAGACGCGTAATTAATTTTTAAAAGAATACTAACTTTGGCAACTTTTCCATTTGAGCTATCGCACCAGCATTCTGATGCGACCAATCATATTGCCGCAGTTATCTGACGTACTACTGAATTTCATTAGTAGGCATATTTGTTAGTTTGGATTTGGCTATCGAGGGCAGAAAACGCCCTGAGCTGCAAGTTTAAGCAATGAAAAGCTTCATTTAGGGTATGCATTTTTTTTTTGCTTGTCTCCCCACTGGCAGTGTAAAGTCTTTGTGCTACAGCCTTCTTCCCGAGGCATTTGATCATGACCACTTCAGCAGAACAGCTTCTATTGACACTATAATTAATAGTCATTATTCGGATGATTACTTTAATGCATGCATCACTTAGTGAGTAGGCAACCCTTTATTAAAGTGGGCTACAAACTCCTCCTGTATGAGTAATATCAGGGTAATGGAATTATTGTCTATATGTGCATGTAGATCTACTTTCAAGACCTTATGTTTAGTGGCTTATCTTGGATACTCACTTTAAATCAATTACTTTAGGTTGCATTGCTGGGGTATTCGCCTTACATATTGCTACGGCATGATGACTAAATTAAGGCCATTCCATGATTGTAGTTTCCCGTCCTCCGCCCGCGTCATTGTAGACCACCCGCGTAATGTCACCATTATGTCCATTATTCTAACTATCGGAATACCGGTACTTTTAATTTCAATTCATTTGTTAGAGATGTTGGTTAACGTGTGCGTGTACGACGAATGTTGCCATACAACACTGCTGAGTTGGACTATTTTAGGCCATTACAAATGTGAATGTAGTCCAAAAGGTTGTCCGCTATTTAATAATAGCAATTTAAGAAAAGGCTTGAGTGTTTCTTCTTACCTAAGCGTCTCAGACATCAATAGTTACCGGTCCGGACATACAGCGCCATTATTTTCAGTTCTGTATTCATGCCTGATGATGTGAGATATAGAATAATTAATGTATTCATTTTTAATAATCATAAGTAAATAATGGATAATAGCCGCCCGCCCGCATGGGTTTTGGTAAAGGGTCCGGACGGGAAACTAATTTCACATTTGGAATGGCCTAACACTATGGCGAGTAAATACGATGGTATTAAAAACATCGAACTACTCTGGACATGTGGTAGTTTTGTAGGATACTTGTACAGTTGTGCGCCCTTCCGTATCCTACAAAGTTTAAGTATCCTACAAAAATACCATATGTCCAGAGTAGGTCGAGTTTTTTTAACGCCAGGTCATTGTATTTTTTTATCCATATATAGAGTTCATCCTATCATTTGGTTCATGTACATGAAATTTCATGCCAATTAGTGATGGGATAGTTAAAGGTTTTTGACAGTAGTTAAGTTCCAGTTAACTAATGTTTGTTGTGCAGTTAAGTTAAACAAATTCATTACCTTATTTTCCATATTCTTTCAGTTAAGTTATAGTTAACTAACCTGGTTTTTGCCACAACCCAGTTAAGTTAAGTTGACAATTTAGTTAAACAGTCACACAAAGTTTAATATATAGTTCAACTGAATTGGATTTTTTGCTTCAAGATTGCGCTCTTCGATTTCTTTCTGCTTCAAATTGCGTAGCTGCTCTAGAAAAAAATATGCTCAGCTACATTGTAGGCACAAGATCGCCTCAAGGCTGCTTTCTAAATTGGAAGAGTTCGCCAGTATTGATCCTCAGGTAGCTCTCATCCTCTTGAGTTTGTGTGGTGGCTTCTGCAAGGTGGTGCATGTGGCTCGACCAACACCCCCTCACCTGGCCTTTGGCTCCCTGGAGTCCTTTGACAGTGATGTCAGGATGTGTTTCTCAAACTGTGTAGCCACTGACATTTTAGATGCAGCCTGGAAACAGGCTCAACTTGGCTTGAGCTATGGTGGCCTTGGTCTGCGCTCAATTTCACACCATTCCTGTGCGGCATACATCGCATCATTGAGCTTTTCTGGCCTGGGTAGTGCTGACAACCCTCACCTGGTGCGGTCGATTGTCAGGTACAATGGTTTGGTCTCACCTCCGATGGCATCTCTGTGGAGTCTATTTTAGCTTCCCCGATCCCACAAAGAATCTTGTCTCAGAGGCTGGATGACTACTCTTTTGGGCTTGTAATTGCAGCTGCAACTGACGCAGACAAAGCACATCTTCTCTCCACATCTGCACCCCATCCACCCTCTTGGCTCACAGTTGTGCCTTCTGTGGGTCTTGGGCTACATTTAGATCCCAATGAGCTGCAGATAGCGGTGAAGTGGTGGTTGGGCTTGGACACTTCCAGAGGCTCTTCATGTGCTCTTTGCCCTGATGTGGCACTGGACCCTCTGGGCCATCACGCAGCTACCTGCCGGCATGGTGGTGATGTCATTATACACCACAATAAGTTGCATGATGTCTTCCTGAGCTTTTGCCACCAAGCTCACATTGCAGCAAGGTTAGAAGCTGGAAGTGGCCTCACTTCAGGACTGGATCGCACTCGCCCAGCTGATGTGCTAGTGAGGGACTGGGCACAAGGCAAGCCAGCTGCCTTTGACATCACAGTCACATCTCCTCTTACCCCTGCTAATTTGGCTGGGGCAAGTATGAGGGTGGGTGCTGCTGCTGAAGCTGCAGAAAAGAGAAAGCACACAGCCAATGACCCTAAATGTGCTGAACTAGGCTGGAGGTGTGTGCCTCTAGCAGTAGAAACTTACTGCAATTGGGGTGAGGAAGCAAGAACAACCTTCGCTCTACTGGCCACATGCCTGGCCTTTGGCTCTTCCTCATTTCGTAAAGCCAGGGTGATCAGTGACAGACCTACATTTAGCTAGTTGAGGCAAGTAGATTTGCTAAATAATGTGGGTTTGTAACATTAATGAATTTATAATGTATAACACTCCGATCCAATGTGGGGACTGAGCTTCTGAGACTACTATGAATAGTTGAAAACCAGACAACTACAAAAGAACACTTAGTGCCTAAACTATTATAACAGGTACTTACAGTGACCATCCATTTTTCATAGCATTTCACATTGTACATATCTGCTTCTGGCCGCCACACCCTTTTAAATCTAAATATATATTTTTTGGCCCAGGGTAAAACGGAGTCTTTTTAAAATAGGCCATAACACTCTATAAAACTGCCAAAAAATTCCAACCCAAACCACATCCTTTCAATGGCGCAGCAGCACCTGTTTCTCCATCTCTTGCAGTTTTGCAAGCGCACTTTCAATGAAGGAACTACGTACAACACCTGAAAAATAAACTCGAGATCCTTGTTTCCTAACCCAAATAGAGTTTTATGGCAAAATTCACAATATAAAAGACTCCATTTTATCCTGGGCCAAAAAATATGTTTAGATTCAAAAGGGTGTGGTGGCCAGAAGCAGATATGTAACTAGAAGTGAAACTGATGGTACGAAAAATGCGTGGAGGTCACTGTAGGTACTTATTATAATAGTTTAGACACTAGGTGTTCTTTTAGCAGAAGATTTTAAAGTTGTCCAGTTTTCATATCTACACATGTATGGCACATAATTATTATATTATAAATTTAGATGAATTGACAGAGGAACAAAAGATTCCTTCTGCATGAAGCGAAGTATACATGTATAACAAAGATATGTACATGCAAGCCCGTTAAGAAAATTGGAGTCAGCAGAGACATCATTATCATTAGCATGTTTACAAGTAAGTATACCCAATTGAGGCAAAGTAAGAATGCCATTGCACCTTGGACCAAGAAATCTTTAAACGCACACTTGCACACACACACACACACACACACACACACACACACACACACACACACACACACACACACACACACACACACACACACACACACACACACACACACACACACACACACACACACACACACACACACACACACACACACACACACACACACACACACACACACACACACACACACACACACACAAACGTATATATACATACATACATGTATATACCGGTATATGTAGTCATAAGCATTTCCTAGCTGCGTGTTATCAACATATACATGTACGTTGATTTATCATGTCCAATTAAGTTAAAATACAATTAAAACGTGACGCATTAATGATTTCCCTTTTGATAGCCAGCTAGTGACTACATATGTTTGCGTATAACATGTGCATGTGCGTGTGTGCGTGTGCGTTGTTTCAAATTGTTTATACATTATCATATATTTGATATGTTAGTTCAGCAGCTCGAGTGATTGTACCCCCCCCCCCCCCCCCCCCCCCTTTGTGTTTCGGATTCAAGTTGGCTGGGGCACTGTTTAATATTTAACAAAATCAATAAGCGAGCGCCACATCTACTTGAACCGGAAGCGCAAGAGAAAGAAAAAAAAAAAAATCAGGCGTTTGCACGTTATTGAGTGAATTGAAATGTCCACAATGCACAACATTGCACAAATCTCTGTTTTTTGTCGACCGGAATATGAAGTCATGCAGTTCTTCGAAATACGCGTCTGCGCTCAAAATTAGCTGCATGGTGACGTCACACCGACGCGTACGTGTAAGTACAACGTTGCCAAGAAGCGTGCCCACAACCATTCAGCTGGCGGGGAAAGGAATGGAATTGAATGTAATAGTGGGAGAGAGCACAAACGGTAAGTCGCTGCTATTATGTTAATAACTTTGTATTCTTAATGGACCTTGCAAACGAGGAGCTGTTTAGGTCCGTCGGATGTGTGCGTAATTGCGTTCTGTGAATCAGTATATTTGTCCATTTGCAGGGAAAGCGAAAAGAATTAGAATAGGACCAGGGGTAATATAGAGGCACCAAAATTTATAGAGCCATGCACAACTGGCCCGGTCTAGCCTGGTGTGAATATATAGGTGTGAGACCTGCTACAATAAAAACTTAGTGACGAGTTTCCAACCTACCTATGAGAATCCGTACATATCTCATTCTACAGGCGCAGCGGGGTCAAATGCAGTTGTTCAAAAAACAGAGGTAACCCGTTTAGCACATGCATGTCCGCGCCCTCTCTACCGCTGCGCTCACACACACACACACACGCATGCACACGCACACGCACACACACACACGCACGCACACACACACACACGCACACACGTACTGCAAAACTATTGACATCTTCTTTGTCGCTTTTTCTCACACACTATGCACGCACGCGCACATGTACACAGCCCATGTCCAGCCCGCTACCCGAGCCAGCTACCCCACTAAAACCGCAAAAGGCTGTAATTATCCAAGCGTTGAATTCTCCCGCGTTCCACGAAAATATGATGATGAAACCGTTGTCTGGCCCCGCCCTGATCGGGAGGCACGATCACTATCTGAAGCTATCGTACGTGCTAACGGCATGTTTCGTATGCTGTTGTGCATGGACGTCCGTCTTGTTCACCCTACCGGCCATCTATTTTGCAAAATTGGTATGTGGTAAATAATTACTATATGACTGCATGTGAGATTAAGTGGAGCGTATATAGGAAATAAATAAATACAAAAAGGAACAGATATCGTATTGTGCAACGCATCATTATTGGCTTGAAAGTTGTAAACAGAATTAATTGTACTCAATTCACACCATGGGAAATGCATATGCGTGTATACATTAATGTTGGGTGTTATGTGTGACCATGGTAACGTGGAAACCCTCGCCTTGCAGGCGAGGCGTGCGGAGGTTGATCGGAACACGTATCTGATGATCAGGAACGAGAGAATCTCCTTGGTCCTCAACATTGGGGGGATGTTGGCGTACATCGCACTGTTTGTCGCCATCATAACAGTAATAATAGTTATGGAAGGACAGAAAATAATGGCATACGAGCCTCAATCATGAAGGATGTACATGTAATGCTTCTTTCCTGTTGGTTTGTGATCTTTATTATCATTTTGTTTTTGTATTCTGTGCAAGCTACACAAAATCAGTTATTTCGGCAGGATGCAGCACGTACAATGTAATTGCATTTTTTGTGTACACATCGGAAAATAAATATTTAACGACAAAAGTGAACACACAACACGAATTAATACGTTAGTGTGCAACAGCTGCTAGTCAAGTGACACGCAACCATCCATGAAAACCAGATGCAAAATAAAGAACAATAAAATCAAATAAAATCAAACTAGTCAATGACAATGGGGTTGGCAGTGGTGCCAGCAGCAGATGCGGACTTAATGGTTGATGCTCCCAGGGCCATCCTCCCAAGCCTCATCATGAGAGGTGGAATGTCATCAGTGTCCTCTGACCACTGTACACCACTGCTGGCAGAGACCTCTGAATCCAAACCAAGTACATCACCAACAGCTTGTGCAGTGACACCATCTGCTAACCCTATTTTTGGCCGGTGTTTCTTCACTAAGGCACCATCCCTCCCTGAGAGGAGACTTAACGCACTGATGGCATTTGAATGGATATCTGTTGACACTGTACCAACCCTATTCGACTTGTGGGGGTCCTTCAACAACATTTGATCCCCATCCTTTGACAACATATCATTCTTTGATTGAGGGTCTTTCATTGATGTATTGTATCTCTGTGGTTTGAGATCAGCTAGCCGTGACCTCTCACCATCAGGTCTATGATCTGCCACTGGCCTACTATCAGCGCATGATTCAATATCCTTCTTTGAGATGTTCCCTTTGCTCCACTTCTCCTTCATGCCACCACCACCACCACTGACCTTTGAAACAACCCCACCAATCACAGCACTGCTTCCTTCTAGCGCAGGCTGGACACATTTCTTCGTCTGTTTCTTGCCTACATAACAAGGACAGCATGAAATGCATACAAATGTGTACATTTTTCTCTGCATCCAGTAATCACATATATTTGTACATGTACATGTACACGGCCAGTAATCACATATATTTGTACATGTACATGGCCAGTAATCACATGTATTTGTACATGTACATGTACATGGCCAGTAATCACATATATTTGTACATGCACATGTACATGTACATGGCCAGTAATCACATATATTTGTACATGTACATGGCGAGTAATCACATATATTTGTACATGTACATGGCCAGTAATCACATATATTTGTACATGTACATGGCCAGTAATCACATATATTTGTACATGTACATGTACATGGCCAGTAATCACATATATTTGTACATGTACATGTACATGGCCAGTAATCACATATATTTGTACATGTACATGGCCAGTAATCACATATATTTGTTAATGTACATGTACATGGCCAGTAATCACATGTATTTATACATGTACATGTACATGGCCAGTAATCACATGTATTTATACATATGTACATGGACACACATGTGCAAAGTGACCATCAATGATGCACGTACCCTTCTTTTTAGCCTCCTGCTCCTCTTGAAACCTCCTGCATAAATCTGGGTAAGCTGTTTCCAGTTGCTAATGGCAAAGGGCAAAACAGCCCAATCGACACTGACACTGTGATATTCAACACATTTCCATGTACATGTACAATGCAGCACTCTATTAATGATGCAATGATAAATGAATTCAAGTTGTTCAGTGGAGGTTTAGAACATGTTACACAGCATCCTCTGTGTGACCTTTCCAAAACTGCCCACAATATGTTTACACTAATGTATTATTAATCCATGTACATGTGTACATTTAGACAGAGGGATTGGAAGCTTGCAACACGTTCAATCAACACTGATTAACAAGCCCACTCCCACGAATAAATCCATACAAGTGCTGCAGTGCTGCCTTAGCTACATGTACCTATACCATGTAGATGGCATCGTAACTATAACCCAGGAAGGAGGACCTATATTGTATCTTCATGTATGACCCTTTAAATTCTATCAGTTGTGAGGTCAAACATTAGGCCATGCAGGCCATGCCACCAGTGAATACTGACAAAGATGGAAGATGAGTCAACAAATGGTTGACTACATGTACATGTAGGAGGCTGGAATGGGCAAGGGCACTGCCATAAAGAAGGTGGCTAGCCATTGTAGATAAACAATAACCTTTTTATCCTGCCGTATACATGTATAAATGGGGGACGAGCCACCCAATCCATTGCTGCCTAAAATCAAAGCACAAATACATGTACATGTATATACAGCCATTGTTTGCTCCATTCTTAATTTAAACAGCACATTCATGATTAAACGTAAATGTATATGGAACATGTGATCATTTTCAATCCCTCTACATGTACTTGTAGATACATGTACATATATCAGCTCTATAGGTCTTACTGGAGAACATGTTTAGTTCTATACACTGAATGTCTGTACTATGTTTGAATTGGCTGCTGGGGAAGACAAGCTAAAAAGTAACATTTTTAGCCCGATGTAGTGTTCTGAACACCCAGGGCTCTAGGAATACGAGGGACATTGGCATGGGACCAATAGAATGTGTGACAGGGCAGCCTCACCACCACTCCTCCCCCTTCCTCCCCAACGTCACTTACAACAGCATCCTCAAGGGTACACATCACGCCTCCACAGCCTCCTTCCAAAAGAGCTTCAATTTCTGAGAGAGGAGTAAGATATGACTCATTCAATCACTGACTTGCATTAACCAGAGCTAATGAAGTTAGCAATTGAGATCCACCTTTCACCTCCAATATACATGTATGGAGACAATTCATACTTAGGCAAGAAAAATAAAATACAAAACACATGTAACTCTCCAACGTTAAGGCGGCATTAGCTGGTGGAGTGATTCACTTGTGTACTTGTACTACAACCTGCAATCCATCAATGGTGACCACACCTCTCCATTAAACTCACTGTTAACAAGTTCTCCACCCCACTCCACCTCATAGTACGCATGTCCCTTCCTTATCCTCCGATGAAGAACTCTGGAATCAAGAGAGAAATGTAAGCACACATGCACCTACACGTATACCAGTACATAAGCATATTCACATACACCAATGTACATGTATACATGGTCCATAGATGTACACATGTATTAGTACATGTACATAGATGTACATGTAAGCATAAATGTAAAGTGCAATACCCATGAACCATTATGATTTGAAAAATATCATACACACATAAACGTACAGGCTCATAGTAGACACAGATTACGCATAGCAACAGCCAAACAAATAAGCAATTCATGAATGCTTACATGTACATCTAAACATGGGATGCTTGCACCTGCACTAAAAGAGGCATCTATTGCCCACATCTCATGAGGGGACATCAAAACAAAATGAAGTCCAAACACCAGCAGGCGGAACATGCAAAGTGCATCTATCTTACAATGTACATATTCACTTGTGTTGGCGTCCACATCTCTGTAGATGTAAATACTAACTTCCACCCCTCCCCCAACCCCCTTAAAATAATAAACATGGGAATTCCAATACTCCTAGATCATTAACATCATTGAGGAAGATAAAGATTATGGAGAAATGGCAGAAAGAGGAGATCTATTGGGGGAGGGGGAGGGGGAGGGAAGGGGGAGGGGAGAGGGAGAGGGAGAGGGGAGGGGAGGGAGAGAGGGGTAGAAGGGAAGGAGGGATGAGGAGGTACCTGTAGGTGAAGGACAAACGAAACATACACGACTGACTACCATCACTTGCATGCATGCCCATGCATGTCATGTACATGTACATGTACATGCACATGTGCATAGGCATGTGGGATGTGCACATGTACATGTACATGTACATGTATATGTATGGTTGCACCCCTAATGACTCCATATAGTGCACCCCTAATGACTCCATATAGTTCACCCCTAATGACTCCATATAGTGCACCCCTAATGACTCCATATAGTGCACCCTAATGACTCCATATAGTGCACCCCTAATGACTCCATATAGTGCACCCTAATGACTTCAATAGTGCAGCCCTAATGACTTCATACACACATAACAAGCCCACATATGCCCACATAACAAGCCCACTCAGTGTCCCTTGTGGTTGTGGAAAGATTAATATTTTGTGCAGCTCATTGGTGAGACCCTACAAGTGTTCAAACAGGGGAAGACCAGTACATTCCTTATTGCTAATTCTTCTAGGCCACCTCAAACATAGATGTGTACATGTACATGTAAAATCATAAGCTGACCCAAAATTCACACACACACACACACACACACACACACACACACACACACACACACACACACACACACACACACACCACTACATATGTAATTGATTACATGTAAGGGCTGAAGACCCACACACTCACAACACATACCACAAACCAACCACCACTGATTCACCTACATGTACAAGTATGGGTACATGTAATTAGCTAATCCATGTGCCCACTCAACCATTCCTATTCCTCCTACACATGTACATGGCTCACCACCCTACATTGTATGCTCAACTGAGGTACCCCCTCATTCAAGAGGCACTCACCCTATCACCACCTGACACTCCTACACAATGAAACACCTGGCTTATAACAAACACAGCAAACACATAGATGTACATGTACATGTGTACTGTACATGTACTGTCTGCAGGGTGTACACGTGTACATGTTTGTACATGCAAAGTTCAATTCCATGAAAATGTATAATTCAGTACTACATGTACATGTACATAGGATATGTAGCTGGTCAAGAGATGTCCTTACACGTGGACAGCTGGTCGCTACATGTGGATGTTCCCAGTACTGCCACGTGTGGATACAAAGCATGGAGCAGACAGTACACAAACACACAGACACTACATGTATGTGTACAAACACTTCACATAAACGCACATAGACAGCACACAAATATACATGCAAAACATTCAATACAATGATGACCAGGCTGTACCAAAGCCCAACTTGGTTGCCGGGTAACAGAACAGACCAACACACACAGCTGCAAGAATGTTCCATACGAATGTTGCAGTACAAAATGTGTGCATCACTAAGACTAGTAACCTCACCACACAAGCTTCCTGGGAAACATACAATGTATCTCATCTACCTCTTAACCCCTTCCCCACACCCCACACCCACACCACACTGCAGTGTTGTATCTGGTACAAGACTGAAGACTCATCATGAATATGCTTTGCTGCCAAATATCTGGGCAACCATATCAGGTGAGTTTGCCAAATTTGGGTAGACCTTCGTAAAAAAGAATATCAAAAATCACCCCTTGCAGTACAACAGACAGGGCAGTTGAAGACGTAACCAACCACCTGGTAGGGTGACTTTAAAGGTCTCCAACAATGGCAATATGTCTCAACCAAGTCAACAAGCAAGACCACAAAAGTACCTTTGATGTGGTGATGCACATACACTGTATGTACATGTATGTACACATGCACATGTGCACTTATATATACATGTACATGTACATGTACACACACAAACACACACACACACATACACACACACACACACACACACACACACACACACACATGTGCCCACATATGTAAAACACAATTATACATGTACATGTACACAAAAGCATGTATACCCATACATGTACACTGTACACACCGTATGAATAATATACAAGAATCCCAACACATACATGTACATGTACCATGTATACACATGTAAGCATGTGAATACACAGGCATGCACGTGTACATGTATGTGTACACATGCACATTAAGTATTCACGCACACACACATGCACACACACACACACATTGCAAGTGTGCATTATTTTGTTCAGTTGAACTTACGGTACATCTACATCTCCATGAAAGCAATGATTGAGCTACATGTACAGAGGTATGTACATGTAGGTATTTATTAGGCTCACATAACAGTACATGTAAATCCAGAAGGGTTTCATCAAAACCACACAATGATCTCATATTACATCTCCACAACACAACAGCACAGCTCATATTATTCCTTACAATAGTGCACCCCACAAAACTTGCCATACACATGTCATGTACATGTTGTATAATTTGTACCCTGTACCCTGGGAACAACTGAACCCATACGTGTACACATGTCACTCACACACACACATGCACACAAGCTCACATACCACACATACATACATCATACTAGCATGCACCTACCAATGATTTTTCTACCCAATCTGAGGTCGTTCTCCTAGGACCCCGCATTTGCCCCAGGTCATCCCCTGTGTTTTTAAAATAATGAGCTCATTTAAAAAAAAAAGGGGGTTTCATACAGCACTGATAGAAAAAGAACCGTCTGGAGCATCTCTAGCTGTAGTGTGTACATGTACATGTACAGTACGCATACTTGACATTTGTCCAACAACAAACGTCGCAAATCGATACACGACCCAATGATTAAAATAATGTTTATAATAAAACCATACATATGTGCATAGTACAAGTCATGCCAAAGCTTGCTATTTATCTAGCTCAGTAAGATACTGATGTACATGTACATTCTTCCCTTTGTTTTAGACATGTTCTGTTTATAATTTTATATTAGCTTCTAATCAATACATGTTCACTTAGATATACAATACACGTCAACAAGGCAATCGTCCATTAGCATGTACCGATACTAAAAGCATACAAGCGTTGATGGCATCTTAACTAACACAGTACTGCCCAGAGCCAAGTTAAAAGCATTTAATTATTCACGCACATAGTACATGTACATGTACATTGTGGGCGTTATTCCTTTCCTGGTTTTGCGAGTTGTATTCATGGTAATAGATGCTACTCACAGGAAATGAATAATGCCCAAGATATACAATGAGCGTGAATAATTAACTTGACTCTTGACATGTACATGTACATCTTTTTAAAAATAAAAATTAAGCACAACCCAACCATTTATATAATTCGTCCCCAATTCTAAATTCCTGGATAAAACCCTGTACACATCAAAAGCATCCCATCATAATACAACAGGTAAGTGCTGACAATGCTACATGTACATGTACAATAGTGGTTGATATAAACGTCACACATCTTCTTAAACCGAGTGACAAATACAGATGTATATATGGCTTCAGTTTAGGAACATCTTGTATGGCTTTATATAGGCTGACTGTTTAGCACACCGCAAGGTAATAGTACATGTACATGTACACAATCGTTTTTTAATTTCTGCCCAACGCGTACATGTACATGGATTAGAAAGATGGTGTACAGTAACTATTGGAGACTTGGTATTTACAATCGTACATTTAGTAAGGTTACATAGCTCAATAATCTATTGAACATATATCTTGTACAGATGTACATGTACATGTACATGTATGTGCATAAATATGTTGAAGTACGCAGAAACACACCCACACACACTCACACACCCACATACTCACACACACACTCACTCACACACACTCACTCACACACCCACACACCCACTCACTCACACACACACACACACTCACACACCCACACACATACACTCACACCCACCCACACACACACACTCACACACACACACACACACACACACACCCACACACACACACACACACACATACTTGGTAGGCCCAATAGGCACCACTCCTGGTTGCTTCGATGTGGGTACCATTCTTAACATCCACTGTGTTGCTAAGGTTACAAGTTTCTTGCTGGAATAATCCACGGGCCAATCCAATTTATCTAGACACAGCGACTGGAGGGGAGGAACGAATGAGGGATGGAAAATACATGTACCTTCAGTAAGTCATGACCGACATATTCTAGGTCTTCATCAGGGACATACAATGTACCCCATCAGTACACTGTACATAAACATGTCACATCTGGGATAGTCACAGTCCATTAAGGACAAGTTACTCACTTACATGTTACTAGGAAATATACCAATGCATGTGTGCACGTAATCCCCAACATGCCAACAAACTTGTCCATCTCACACAATACTTGTCTTAGACACACCTTAAGTCATGGTTCATGCAACGGTCCATGTCAGAACACAACAGCTGTGTGTGAGGTATGGTAGCTTATGGTTGAGAGAAACATGGCAAATGGTCATTACTAGCACGTCACACGTGCATTAACCAATGATATTGCATGATAGGAATTTTGCCACCCCCTATAGGAACTACACCTACCCCCTATACATGTAGCTACATCTGCTGCCCCCTATAGCTACATCTGCTGCCCCCTATAGCTACATCTGCTACCCCCTATAGCTACATCTGCTGCCCCCTATAGCTACATCTGCTACCCCCTATAACTACATCTGCTACCCCCTATAGCTACAATGTACATCTGCTGCCCCCTATAGCTACATCTGCTACCCCCTATAACTACATCTGCTACCCCCTATAGCTACAATGTACATCTGCTGCCCCCTATAGCTACATCTGCTACCCCCTATAGCTACATCTGCTACCCCCTATAGCTACAATGTACATCTGCTGCCCCCTATAGCTACATCTGCTACCCCCTATAGCTACATCTGCTACCCCCTATAGCTACATCTGCTGCCCCCTATAGCTACATCTGCTGCCCCCTATAGCTACATCTGCTGCCCCCTATAGCTACATCTGCTGCCCCCTATAGCTACATCTGCTACCCCCTATAGCTACATCTACTGCCCCCTATAGCTACATCTGCTGCCCCCTATAGCTACATCTGCTGCCCCCTATAGCTACATCTGCTGCCCCCTATAGCTACATCTGCTACCCCCTATAGCTACATCTGCTACCCCCTATAGCTACAATGTACATCTGCTGCCCCCTATAGCTACATCTGCTACCCCCTATAGCTACATCTGCTACCCCCTATAGCTACATCTGCTGCCCCCTATAGCTACATCTGCTGCCCCCTATAGCTACATCTGCTGCCCCCTATAGCTACATCTGCTGCCCCCTATAGCTACATCTGCTACCCCCTATAGCTACATCTACTGCCCCCTATAGCTACATCTGCTGCCCCCTATAGCTACATCTGCTGCCCCCTATAGCTACATCTGCTGCCCCCTATAGCTACATCTGCTGCCCCCTATAGCTACATCTGCTGCCCCCTATAGCTACATCTGCTGCCCCCTATAGCTACATCTGCTGCCCCCTATAGCTACATCTGCTGCCCCCTATAGCTACATCTGCTGCTCCCTATAGCTACATCTGCTGCCCCCTATAGCTACATCTGCTGCCCCCTATAGCTACATCTGCTGCCCCCTATAGCTACATCTGCTGCCCCCTATAGCTACATCTGCTACCCCCTATACTACATCTGCTGCTCCCTATAGCTACATCTGCTGCCCCCTATAGCTACATCTGCTGCCCCCTATAGCTACATCTGCTGCCCCCTATAGCTACATCTGCTGCCCCCTATACATTGTAGCTACATCTGCTGCCCCCTATACATTGTAGCTACATCTGCTGCCCCCTATAGCTACATCTGCTGCCCCCTATAGCTACATCTGCTACCCCTATAGCTACATCTGCTGCCCCCTATAGCTACATCTGCTGCCCCCTATAGCTACATCTGCTGCCCCCTATACATGTAGCTACATCTGCTGCCCCCTATAGCTACATCTGCTGCCCCCTATAGCTACATCTGCTGCTCCCTATAGCTACATCTGCTGCCCCCTATAAGGGCTACATCTGCTGCCCCCTATAGCTACATCTGCTGCCCCCTATAGCTACATCTGCTACCCCCTATAGCTACATCTGCTGCCCCCTATAGCTACATCTGCTGCCCCCTATAAGGGCTACATCTGGCAGTTCACCATACATGTATGTTGTCCCTAATCTACATAGAGACAGTTTTGGCTAGCGGCTGTAGTTTGTTTGAAGTTGCCATCTGAGAGTCCTCTACTTGGGGAGACTACATGTACTTCAGACAAAACCTGTCACTACCAGCAGTGACATTGGGTAGTGTGTGTGCCAGGCCTTAAAGGAAGGACTAGGTATGGTGGGTGTGGCTGATATGGGTGTGGGTACAACATGTACAGTGAAGACAAAACCTCACCCCCATGAAATCACATGTATGACAGGTGACCCCTGACCCCCAACAGGATGTAACTCCTACCATTGCCCCTGTGACGTCTGGCATCCTCCACTGCAGTACATCCAGAGATGGTATCTTGTCCTTATGAGAAAGGAACTCGTCCAAAACCTAATGTGGTGAATGATGGAATGTTGTGGGTGGTGCGCGGGCAGTATATTCTACCTGTTTGTTGGGGAAGGCAGTTACACTTGATGCCTTTCTGAGAAGCACACAAATCATCTCAAGAGCTTACTTTCCACACCATACCAACCTCCACACCTGCTCCTCGACCTGAGATATCTCCTGAACTATTGGAGCATGAGGTGATGGTGGTGATGGGGTGATGGTGGTGATGAGGTGATAATGGTGGTGTGGTGATAGTGATGATTTTTAATATTCCTTACCCAGAGAAAATTCATGACGCTTCCAACACTCATATCTTTGCAAGAGGTCACATGACTCATCATGTGACCTGCAAGCATTGACCAGACGAAGAACAGTTTCTTTCCCCACTCCTGGCACCCCGTGATCGTAGTCACAGCCTAGCAGAAGGGCCACCCCAATGAGGTCATGGCGAGTGAGACCTGTGGTGATGTGGGGGGAGGGGAGGGTGATGTGGGGGGGGGAGGGTGATGTGGGGGGGAGGGGAGGGTGATGTGGGGGGGGGAGGGTGATGTGGGGGGGAGGGGAGGGTGATGTGGGGGGG